>JBAMBO010002561.1:0-64869 GCA_037044535.1 Lordiphosa magnipectinata | reverse complement strand
TTTGATAACTTTGCCATGGGACAAAGCGTAAGGGGATTAATTTTACCCCACCCCGAAAGCTGGAAGACTGTGATTTATGGATTCTAAAACCATCTTTGCTTAGTTAAGAAACAATCCTGGCCTTATTCTAAATGTATACCGTTTTTTTTTACAACATTTTTTATAGATTCCCGCCGAGTCGCAAAATCAATTGCTGCAGCAGATCCTTTTGGCCGTTCAGCAGGAGGTGACTCCGCAGTTGCGTCGCAAAATCTGTGAGGTGATTGCCGAGGTGGCTCGCAACCTGATCGATGAAGATGGCAACAATCAATGGCCAGATATTTTGCAATTTCTCTTCCAATGCGCCAACTCACCGACTCCCCAGCTGCAGGAGTCCGCCTTGCGTATCTTTTCGAGTGTGCCGGCCATTTTTGGCAATCAGGAGGCTCAGTATATTGATTTGATTAAGCAAATGTTGGCCAAGAGCATGGATCCCACATCTGATGGCGAAGTGCGAGTGCAGGCCGTTAGAGCTGTGGGTGCATTCATACTGTTCCATGACAAGGAGAAGGAGACGGCCATCTATAAGCATTTTGCTGACTTGCTGCCACGCATGATTGTCATTACGGGCGAGACCATTGAGGCTCAGGATGATCAGAGTTTGCTTAAATTGCTGATTGACATGACCGAGAACTGCCCAAAGTTTCTGCGACCCCAATTGGAGTTCATCTTTGAGATCTGCATGAAGGTATTCAGTTCGCAGGACTTTGAGGATAGCTGGAGGCATTTGGTATTGGAGGTGATGGTCTCGCTGGCCGAGAATGCGCCGGCCATGGTGCGCAAGCGTGCCGAGAAGTACATTGTGGCGCTGATACCGCTGGTGCTGCAGATGATGACCGATCTGGATGAGGATGAGGACTGGGCCACCGCCGATGTGGTGGATGATGATGATCACAGCGATAATAATGTGATTGCCGAGTCCTCTTTGGATCGCTTGGCCTGTGGATTGGGTGGCAAAATGGTTTTACCCCAAGTGATGAACGCACTGCCCGCCATGTTGGGACATGCCGACTGGAAGCATCGCTTTGCCGCTCTAATGGCCATCTCTGCCATAGGCGAGGGTTGCCACAAGCAGATGGAGGCCATTCTGGATCAGGTCATGTCCGGAGTGTTGAACTATCTGCGCGACCCGAGTCCCCGTGTGCGCTATGCGGCCTGTAATGCCATAGGTCAGATGTCCACTGATTTTGCACCGACCTTTGAGAAGAAGTTCCATGATCAGGTCATTCCCGGTTTGCTGGCACTGCTCGATGATGTGGAGAATCCCAGAGTGCAGGCACATGCCGGTGCCGCTTTGGTGAATTTCAGTGAGGATTGTCCCAAGAACATATTGACACGCTATCTGGATGGTATCATGGCCAAACTGGAAGCCATACTGAATTCCAAATTCAAAGAACTGGTGGAGAAGGGCAATAAGCTGGTGCTGGAGCAGGTGGTCACCACCATAGCTTCGGTGGCCGACACCTGCGAGACGGAGTTTGTGGCCTACTATGACCGACTGATGCCCTGCCTGAAGTTCATCATTCAGAATGCCAATTCCGAGGACTTCCGCATGTTGCGTGGCAAGACCATTGAGTGTGTCAGCCTGATAGGCTTGGCTGTGGGTAGAGAGAAGTTTATAGCCGATGCGGGCGAGATTATGGACATGTTGTTGAAAACACACACCGAAGGTGATCTGGCCGATGATGATCCACAGACCTCTTACCTAATAACCGCCTGGGCACGCATGTGCAAGATATTGGGCAAACAATTTGAGCAGTATCTGCCCTTGGTTATGGGTCCAGTGATGCGTACGGCCACCATGAAGCCCGAAGTGGCCATGCTGGACAACGAAGAGGTGGAGGATATTGAAGGCGATGTGGACTGGTCGTTCATTAATCTGGGCGAGCAGCAGAACTTTGCCATTCGCACCGCGGGCATGGATGACAAGGCCTCCGCCTGCGAGATGTTGGTCTGTTACGCTCGAGAGCTAAAGGAGGGATTCGCCGAGTATGCCGAGGAGGTGGTACGCCAAATGGTGCCCATGCTTAAGTTTTACTTCCATGATGGTGTCCGCACAGCGGCTGCCGAATCACTTCCATATCTATTGGACTGCGCCAAGATTAAGGGTCCCCAATATCTGGAGGGAATGTGGCTGTACATTTGCCCGGAATTGCTCAAGGTTATCAACACGGAACCCGAGCCAGAGGTGCAATCGGAATTGCTCAACTCTTTGGCCAAATGCATAGAGACCTTGGGTCCCAATTGCTTGAATGAGGATGCCATGAAGCAGGTTCTTGAGATTATCAATAAATATCTGTCGGAGCACTTTGAGCGCGCCGACAAACGTCTGGCTGCTCGCAATGAGGAGGACTATGATGATGGTGTGGAGGAAGAACTGGCCGAGCAGGATGATACCGATATCTATATTCTGTCCAAAGTGGTGGACATTTCCCATGCCCTGTTCATGACGAATAAGGCACAATTTCTGCCCGCTTTTGAGCAGGTGGCTCCGCACTTTGTCAAGCTGCTTGATCCAGCCCGTCCGATTGCGGATCGCCAGTGGGGTTTGTGCGTTTTTGATGATCTGATTGGTGAGTCTGGTATGTCTTTGTTTTGCGATTCAAGTGTTAATTTCAATCATTCCACAGAATTCTGCGGTCCCGCCTCGTCGCCATATCAGCAAATCTTTACCCCAGCCCTGCTGCAGTATGTCCTCGACAAGTCGCCGGATGTACGTCAGGCTGCCGCCTATGGTTGTGGTGTTTTGGGCCAATTTGCTGGCGAACAATTTGCCGTCACCTGCGCTCAGATCATTCCACTGCTAATCCAAGTCATCAACGATCCCAAGTCCCGTGAGGTGGAGAATGTTAATGCAACAGAGAATGCAATTTCGGCTTTTGCCAAAATTCTCAAATACAACAAGTCTGCCTTGAACAATGTGGATGAGCTGATTGCCGTCTGGTTCTCCTGGCTGCCCATTTCCGAGGATCCCGAGGAAGCCACCCATATCTACGGCTATATTTGCGATCTAATTGAGGGTAACCATCCGGTCATTTTGGGTGCCAACAATTGCAATCTGCCTCGTATTGTTAGCATCATTGCCGATGCATTCTGCACAAATGTGCTGGAGGCCAAGAGTCCAACGGGTACCCGCATGCTGACCATTGTGAAGCAGATTGAATCGAATCCCGATGTCATGCAGGCATGTGCCCGCACACTCAGTGCCGAGCAGCAGCAGGCTCTGCAGGATGCCTATCGAGAGTTGGCGAATGTGCCGGCAGCCTAAAAAACCAGCAAACAACAACAGAAAGCTACATCTACATATATACATATATATCTACACATATATTTATGATCATGGAGTTATTCGACTATATAATTCTATATACATTGTGATTTCAATCAAACCCCAACCTCTTCTCTCCCGAAGAAAAAAGTCTGCGCTTCGTTAGAATTTGACAAATGTGTGTTGTTGTATGAAATACAATTTTTCATCATCACCAATTAACAAATTCCAATAGAATATTTTCGTTATTAAAGTTTTTCATATGTTACATATATACTTATATATATATATATATATTTGGCCCATAACCACGGCCACCACCACTCTCCAACAACCCCCCCATAAAAAGGATGTGTGAATTGTCGTCCGAACCGAACGAAAATGTGAAATGCATTCAAAATTAATTAATGTATTTTAAAAATGATTCAAAAAAAAAAGAACACGAAATAAATACAAGTAAACCGAATATTTAAATGAGTTTTGCATTTGGTTTCAAAAACTGTTTGGAAAATTAACTTAGTCAAAGTTTACATCAAAGCTGGCTCAAGGTCTTTGGTTTAGTATACAATTCTATATAAACACAACACAAATCAACAGATATTAATTACAACATTTTGGAATAGCAATTGGGTATGTACATACGTACAACGATCGCCGTTTCGAGAATAACCAAATTCTCTCATCAGCAAACTTGTTTTGCTGTTCACACTTCAAACAAACATACCAGTTAGACATAGGAATTCCAATGTTGTAAACTCGCAGCCCGAACTTGGAACCGAAAAGAACCGAAACATTGTACCGGTACAGTTAGCGTTCTGGGTGCAAAAACAAGACTGCAAAGCTGGCACTTGCTTTTGGTGAGACCAGTCTTTTTATAACGATTGCATCCCATATTCTTGCACCCTCATTATGTCATTGTACAGAAAAGTACTTGTTGTTGTAACAGCTGGGAAGTTTCGAACTTATGTGGAAGAAGGAAGATAAAGAGAAAGAAGAGGGTAAAACAATTTGTTGGATGTATCCAGTTCGAGGAAGGATGCTGCCTCTACTGGATGGGATGGATTCAGGGGACACTCGAAGAGGTGTCTGGTGTCATGTGGGCTGAGACTACATTTAGGGCATTCGTCAACAACCTCTGGGTTGATGCGGGCCAGATATGTAGTTGTTAAGGTGTCTGCTTTTCCCGGATCGGAATTGGATAAGTGTCGCCCTGGTGCGACTGGTGAGCGTCCTTTCCGCGGTATCGATGGGTGGCAGCCTGCCTACCATGACAACATTCTCTTGGTAGGCTTCTATGGTGAAGGATACCAACTCAATGTGTGCCTTTTTTTTGACCTCAGCGGATGTTGTTGCTGTAACCATGCCATTTCCCAGGAGTTGTCGGACTGTTGGGATTTCAGTTCTCAAATCGAAGCGAACGATTCGGTTTGATTTCCTGTTTTAAACACAAAACAAGGAAGACGTGAAGCTTACTTGACGTTTGAAATCTACCTATAGTTAGCAATAGTATACCTGATTGTAGACTGAACGGCACAAAAAATTGCGATATTTCCTCAATTTGATGAGTTTCGGTTATCATGAAGATTTACCCGTAAATGGTTAGATCAAACAGTCCAGCTCGAACCAAAACAATTGCGAGAACTAGTCGTTTTGTAAGTTTATGTATTTCAAAAGCTTGCGAAATCGACTTAAAAAACTTTTTTAGGGAATGTTTTGTAAATATGAATTTTATACTTACACTTTAAGCCCTATTTCAATTCAAAAACGTTAGATGGAGTGCAGCAAGATATGAAACGAAGGGTTATTGAATTTGCAATAATCGTGTAAAACATTGTTCACTAATCGGCTCAGAAGTTTAAATACAACTATCTAAAATACTTGGAAAAAAATGTTTGGTTTTCATTCGTTTAAGGGTACTGTTTACTGGTGACATGACGAAATCGACCACGGACAAAAGGTCCATATCCAAACTAATCGTAGTATCCATCGAAATTAAACTTAAAAATGGTATTAAATTCGGACATATGGCCCACATCTCTTCGGACATTTCGCCCAGCTTAAAAAACCCTGAAATTATAGCCAAAGATATGTCGCTTGAAGTTGAGTTGCAAAACGAAAAAGCTGTCTCTTGCATATCAACGAAAAGGAGCACATTTATAAGTTCGAAACTTCTTAAATGAAGAATGCTAAGAAAAGTAGCGTTGGTAAACAACCCACCCGACACACAAGCGAATGTTCGCTTCAAACGAAAGTTTCGCGAAGAACATTATTTAAACTCTTTGTGAGTTCCCTTTTATCTTGCTTCTCTCTGCAGCAGGCGTCAGCTTCGTTTGCTGGACTTTGACTTTGCATTTTCAGTATGTATTTGAAGCCCTCATACTTAGGCCGGCGTCATTCTGATTTAGCTTAGCAAACTGCCGAGCGTCAATCAATTAATCGGTAAACAATTATTGCATTATGTAGTTTAAGAGTTCATAATTGTATTGTCTTAAGTGTTATTGTGTAGTTGTTAATTGTTTTAGTGTTGAAATTATGCCAAACAAAAGGAAGAAACTATTTTTTATATGCAAAAGAAAGCATTTTCATTAAGAAATGAAGAATGTCTGGCGAATTCGTAAACGAAGGTTTTGTTCGTTTTTCATTCGCTTGCAGTTTCCGGAACCGGTAGCCATCCGAATCCGCGCGCGAACTTTTGGTCGGGTGGGGAGAGCGAGACCAAAAAGTGAGAAAGTATTGGTGTGCGAAAATAAATCGCCGCCTAGCCAACCAGCGGAGTCCGCAAGGTGCTCCATAAGGACTCCCTGTACGGTGCGCTAAGCCTCCTAGGGAGGCTCGAGAAAAGGGCCTTTTTAATATATATGAAAAAAGTGTGCCTTAAGGACTCCTTAAATGAGTGATTTCGGCGTCCCAGAATGCTCACTCAGATAACCCGCAAAGGCTCCATGCGGACTCCTCTATAAGCCTATGGTCTTTTGAAAGGGACTCCTTAAATCATCCAAAGATAACCTAGACGGAGTGTTTCGGGATTGGTTTCGGTGATCCGATAATGGTCCGAAGAGGAGTCCCTACACTCAAAAAACAACTCGCCCTAAAAAGTGTCATTTTCAGCCTAATATTTTTATATTCTTTTAGAAAAACTCCGGAAACGCTCCTTTGAGGTGCAGCTTTGGGAGTCCCATTTCACTCCTACTTTGGAGTGCTCCGGAAATGCTCCTTCGAGGTGCTGCTTTGGGAGTCCCTTTTTACTCCTGCTTCGGAGCACTCCGCATATGGCTGGCTGGGCGTGAATCAGCTTCGGTCTGACCGCATCGAAGGCTAGTCAGCTTCGGCATGCGTTCGGCTCGTGTATGTGTAAATAGCGAATTGTCTTCGGCCCCTGGGGGGTACCGGTGACCATCGCTGCTTTAAAGAATTACGTGTGCTATGAAAATGGCTGCCAGGCATCTGTAATGTACCGCGACGTGAATGGCGGCCTATGCACCAAAGGAGCGAATTCTCATCATAACCCCAAATCTTAGCTTCTGCGACTTGGTGTTGGCTGCTGATGCTGAATTTTTCTATAAGCCTGCCTTTGGAATTCCCAACCGATTATAGCAATGCTGGCATGAGGTAGCCTCTGCTAACCCGCAGAAGACAGGCAAAGACTGACTGCTGATAATTGAATCGTGGTGATTCATCAAATAGCTATATATAGTCAACCAGCCTCCATTGTGGTGTGTGTGACTGTTGTATACCCTTGTAGAGGGTATAGTAAAATTGTCCAGATGTTTGTAACACATAGAACGAAGCATCTCCGACCTCACAAAGTATATACAGGGTGGTCCATTTTAAAATTGGAATTTAATTTTGCTATAAAAAAAGGTTGTACATTTATTGGAACGGTTGGTTCATGTCATTTATTTATGAAAAACAATTTCGGTCAAATGACCACCAAGGCTGACTTGTCAGTAGACCGTTCGATCCACCCAAATTGAGAACATTTTCAATTATTTCGGCACGTATGTCAGCAATAGCAACTCGAATCTCGTTCTTCAACTCATCAATTGTTTCAGGATTGTTTGGTTAATATTTGAACTTGACCGCTCCCCAAAGATAATAGTCTAATGGTGTCAGATCACAGCTTCTTGGCGGCCAATTCACAATCTACATATTTGCTGATTATTCAATTTTTGAAGATAGAACTGTTGAGTGAGGAGGGTGTTGTGTTGCTTGACTGGGAGGATCTCTGTTTCCTGATGCAGTTGGTCTATGTGCTTCGTCATGTCACTCGGAGTGCTGCGTTTTGTACGGTTTGCAGGTTTCTTCACTGCGTGTCGCTTATTGTCTCTGACCAGCTGGGTGCTACAGAGTTGATGAGTGATCATCCGATTGCTTTGTATGTGGTGCTGATCGTTTCCTTGTCTTTCACCCCATCCACTTGCTGCTGCTATTGCCTTTAATGCCTTGTTACTGTTCCTAGCCTGCTTTGTGATACTTTCCGCGTGTTTGGAGAAGACATAGAGGGAGTCAAATGTGACCTCCCGGGTTATTGAGGTTAAATGTATATCAAGTATCTGCTTCACTTCTTTTTTCCAAGTGGTAAGTAAAGTAGCAGATGATTTGTTTGCTGACAAAGATAGGTTTCTGTTGTTGAAGAAATTGGACAGTATTGTAAGATAGTTTTTGATGCTTCCTTCTAAGGTTTTGATGTCTCTGCCTGTTGTTGTTGTGACTATGCAGTTATCGGCATATGAGACCACCTTTATTTCGTTTGGTGATGTGGGGAGGCTGGCAACACAGTAGTTGAAGAGGATAGCCGTTCAAATTTTGTTGTTTCAGCATCGCTGATGGGGGGTGGACAATATTTGGTTTCAACTTGCTGATCGCTTCGGCCACAGTACCCTGGTGGATGGCATTTCTCGCATTTATGGCTACAGATTCGGAGATGGTGTTGGAGTTTGAGGTGAAAGTGAGTACATCCGGCAGGTGGTTCCTCAGATCCTGTCTGCTGGTACGTGGGAGCAGCGGGACCTGTAGGGCCGAGTGGTTTGGATGTTCCTCCTGTAGACTATTGACTAGGAACTGCTTGGTCAGCATGTTCCAGTGATCATGGAAACACCGAGCAAGTGGATTTCCTCGTGCAGGTGGTCCACTTGAGCCATGGTGTGACATCCGGTAATTCTGGGCACGTTAAAGATTTCCCCATTGTGTGTCACTGATGACTGCTGTCCATGCTGGCGCCGCGCGGCCTATGGCCTTGTACGTAACTAGCAGGGCCTCTTTCTCCTTTCCCCAGGAGCTACCAGCTATTGCCTTGAGTGCCCGATTCCTTTCCCTTACTTTGCGGGCCGTGTTCTTCGAGTGCCTCGCAAAGAAGAAAAGGTTGTTAAAAGTCACTACCAAAATTTTTGCGTATTTGATAGTGGGAATTATGCCTCCATCCACTGTGACATTGATCTGGTTGTTCACTATCTTGGTCCAGGTAGTGAATAAGGTGGTGCTGGGGAGAGAGACAGGTATCCACCGGCCAGGTATGCAGAGATTGTTGGGAGGTAGGAGTTTATACTCGCAACTAACTCAGGGACTACACTGTCCACTGTCCGAGTTTGAGTTCCGGAGGTGGTTGAAAAGGAGTGGGGAGAGGACTCCACCTTGGGGGACTCCATGTTTCAGCCTCCTATATTTTGATTTTACTCAACATAGGTCTGCCGACCTGTCTTATAGTTTGCCAACCAGCGCTTGATTGTGTTCGGGAGCGCGGTGTCTTCGATATAATGGAGTAGGATGGCATGGTTGACAGTGTCGAAGGCTTTTGACAGGTCTAGGGCAACCAACACAGTGCGTTTGTGGGGGCTAGGAGAGTTTAGCCCGTCTGCGATGGCGGTGGAAGGTAGTTGTTGATGCTTCTTTCTAAGGTTTTGATGTCTCTGCCTGTTGTTGTTGTGATTGTGTGCAGTTATGGGCATATGAGACCAACTTTACCTCGTTTTGGTGGTGTGGGAAGGCTGGCAACATCGTAGTTAAAGAGGATTGCCATTCAAATTTGGTTGGTCTCGTTGGTATCAAACTTTTTTTGGTTGAAAAATGTTTCACAATGTAATTTTTGGTATATTGAACCCTTTAGTTCTGGGGAATGTTTAACAACATGAGCTATATAAATATGTATATGGTTGATTAATTTTATACAATTTAGAGGAGATTTCGTTTCAAGCGGGGGTAATATCATTAAATTATTATCATATCATTTCAATATCTTTGGTAATTAAATATCCAGTTTTACTCCCTTAAAGCCCTTAGATCCGGATATAAGGCTCCGGCATTTATATAATGAGATTCTGATTTACGCAAATCACGTTTATAATCATCGACAACCGCTTCGCCAGTTTTTTTGACCATTTTCTTGGCTATGCCCTTGGGTGTAATGTAGTTGACATTCTGGCTAATGATGAAGGCATTGCCCATAGTATCGAAAGTGCCGCAGGCCAAATTACCAGCTGGTGAGCCATATCTGTAAGACAAACAGGTCGTTAGTAAGCCAAGCACGGCCTGCAAATCAATTACTCACTTGTGCTCAATAATCTTCACCGAATTCTCACTGAGACTTTTGCCCAAAATCTTTGCCGAAGTCTCCAGGCCATCGAAAACGGTGCTAAAGCCTTCCACAGCGCCCGCTGCTATGGTCAGGGCACCCTCCATTTTGCTATTAGCCTCGCTGCTATTATAACCAAATCCCTTTTCCAGCAAACGTGAACCCTGTGTCTGTATATGCGGTGCAAGATAACGTCCCATGGCCAGCGAAGCGGTGCCCACTTTACCAGCTATCCATCCGGTCATTCCGGCTGCAGCATGTGTCACCTTTTGGGCCACCTCCACACTGGTCTGCACTGAGGCGGGCACCTGAGCGGGAGCATCCGGCGAAGCGGCTGACATTTTCGATATCAAATATGGTGTGGATTTCAGCATAAATCCGCCAGTTTTCTCCGCTCCCTTGACCATATTGCGGGCTATAAAATCCGCGGCGCAAACAATGTGCTTGGACACCTGCTCCGAGGAGGAGGAGCCAGCACGTTGTGTGCCCGGGGATTTTAATTGCTCCACAGTGCCCGCCAAAACAGCCTCGAGTAGATCCAGAAAGAACTGCTGCAGATCCTGCATTTGTTCTTCCTCAGTTTCGCCAGCTGTGGAGCTAAGCGGACGCTGTGGTTTTACCAAAATAATGCCAAAGGCATGACCCGGCTCTGGAGATTCCATATCGGGAAAGATGAAGGCACCATAGTCGGTGCGATAGCAATTGGTTATCGATGGTATTAGGGGATATAACCAAATCATGTTAGTGCTGGCCTCCTCCAACATGGAACACTGTATGAAATAGATGCCACTTAAATATTTCCATTTCCCTTCAACGGTGCACATGACCAGGGACATGTGACAGCTACCAGTAATGGTGGTCACCACACCATTAGCTTCTATGCGATACAGTTTGATTTGTGCCTGGAATAGCTCATCCAATTGGGCCAAAGACTCCCGACTGGCCAGCAGTTCACGCAAACCAGCAGCCAGCTCTTTATACGTTTTGGGCGAGCCGCTGGCATTGGCTATGTCATAGCAGGTGGCCGGATTCTCTGCCATTAGAGGACGTTGTGGCTTTGGGCCATCCATCAGCTCTTCCCCTTCGTTGGCCACTCGAGCACTGTCATCTATGGGCGTTTGCAACACTTTTAGACGGTAAATCACCTCAGATTTGGCACTCTTTAGTTTCTGTATCAAGGCACAGGCCTCATTCCATTCACTAAGAACCGCATCAAAGTCATCGGGCAGACCCACAGGTATTTGGAAAGTTTCCTCAATCATTCTCAGGGCTAACTCATAGGCGTCCACGGCCTGCTTCACGGAATTTTGCTCTTCATGATTGATAGCCAGTTCCACTTGGCTCATGGCAGACTTGTAGGCAGTCTTTATGGCTTCATAGGCCTCTAGGAATTCCTGCTCCGTGGGCATTATAAGGCTGGCGAGCTGTAAAGAATATGAGATTTGTTTTATTAAATGTTTTGAAATTGCGAAATTTCCCCACTTGGTTATACAGAGTCATTTTGCTAGACTGAGCTGAAAAAAAATGCGGGAAGCTTCCTTTTAGACACCGGGGTGACTCATTCTGCCCGGCAGCTGTTGTTTAATTTGAACGGTGGCCAATTTGTGTGACGTTCACTTGTTGTACTCACCTTGAGACCAGCTCCTGCTTCCACTCCCCTTTCGGTGGCACACTTTTGCTTTTTTTGGTTCAACTGCCTCTTATCACTGCCGCCTGCCCGTTTCCATGTAGCTAGCAATTCACTTTGCTGCTGCAGATTTAAGATTTGCTGTCATTTGTACTTTGATCCACAACTTTGTTTTGCCTTAATTTCGGACTTAGTTCTAGCATGAAATGCAATTATTGTGAAATGGCGGCAGCAAGACGCTATTTACCTTCTGTTTGTGGGAAAGAGCTGATGAGATAAGCGTAGGTGGTGTGAGAGAGCGGGATAGTGGTGATGGAGAGTGACAGCCCGATACAGCTGATTGCATTACGTTTACGTAATTGAATGTCAGCTTACTACGTAAGTCAGTGCAATACGAAAAGTAAGCGGGTAATTTAAAGCAGAAATTGTGTTAATGCCGATTTCCACATACGCGCGTTCTGTCATCGATCGCACGATTTTTCGATAAGTCTCCGAAGGTGTTTCTACTGCGTTCAGCGTCCACTTCCGCATCCAAAACAGCTGATCTGGTCTGTTTGTTTAACTTTTTCCATCAATCAAAATGAATTTAAGTGACATTGTTTTACTAAATGCAATTGAAAAGCAACAATTGCAGATAATGCAGTTGAATAAAAATGTTTTAGTCTAGTCAGGTTTTAGTCCAACTTCTGCCTGGGCTGGCAAAGCAAGACACCGAATCGCCGTTGCTCTTTACACGCTTGGTTCATCAGCGGAATATCGAACGATTGGGAGACTATTTGGTATATCCAAATCAATGGTTTGCAAAATACTGATCGAGTTCTGCAACGAGGTGATATCCCAAATGGCTACCGAGTATCTGCCACCGAACTTCTTGACCGATGAAAAGGTGAAAGAGTGCGTCAAAGGTTTTGAAAAGCTCGGATTTCCTCAGTGTTTTGGAGCAATGGGTAAACTGATGTTATTAACCTTAGTAAATTCGTTTCAGATGGATGTCCCATTGAAGTACGGCCAAATGCAAAAGATGCAGTAGACTAACGGCAGGGTTGACTTTTTGTACGTAGTATGAAAAGAGAGAAAGAATAGGTTAGAAAGGAAAATGGATGTTGAGTTAGAGACCCAGGTCCAGTTCGAGGAAAGTATCAGCCTCGATTGGATGGGTCCAGAGTGTAATGGGTGTGAGTGTGGTTAGGGTTCATTTGGCAATTAAACAGAAGTAGTGTGTCGTGTGGGCTATTATTGCATTTAGGGCATGTGTCGGTGACTTCTGGGTTTATACGCGCTAGGTAGCTGTTCAACTGTCTGCTCTTCCCTGATCGTAGTTGAGCCAGCGTTGATCTTGTCGTCCTGGGCAGTGTTTTCTCGCTGAGATCGATAGGTGGCGGCCTGCCTCCGAGTACTACATTTTGTTGTAGTGCTTGAAGGAGAGCTTCAAGGATTTTCACAACTGGAGACAGTAGTGTGATCGGCCTATAAGAAGATCCTTGATCCGCTGGTTTGCCAGGTTTTAATATGGGGACTATTCTACCAGTTCTCCATATATTCGAGATGTCCAGCGACCTCACACAGATATTTAAGGTGTGTGTGAGGTATTCCAAGCCTTTAGGTCCTAAGTGTTTTAGCATTATAGTGACAATACCGTCCGGCCCTATGGCCTTCGATGGCTTGGCATACTTGATGTCTGCCATAACCTCTGCGGGTTCGAAGGTGGGCGGCTCTTCTTCAGACGTGGGTAGTTTGCGGAATGCTCTTTGCACAGCCTTTTTCTCTCTATCGGGCTTTGGTGGGTGGGTCACGAACTGCCTGTTGAAGGCGGTCGCACATTTGGTTGGATTTGGTGGGATGGAGTCTCCAAAGGACACCATAACTTGATCGCTACTCTGTGGGTTGGTAAGGTGCTTTATGGTGCTCCAAAGTCTCTTGGATCCCATGTCCATCTCCTCGAGCTGTTGCAACCACTTCTTGGTCTATCTCTGTTCCTAACACTGCAATACGTGGGTTAGAGGGGTCCTCTTTCCTAAGTTCGTCTCGGGTGGCAGCGAGTCTGGCGGCTTCTGGGGGAAAACCAGGCCTCAGTTTTCGTATACGCCCTGCCGGGATGCATTGCTTCCCTATCTTAGTGAGGACTCTCCTGAAGTTCTTCTCTCCAGGCAGGTCGGCAAATTCGGACTCAGTTTTGAATTCGAACTTTTCCCAATCAGTCTTGCCAAAGTTCACAAAGGTGTGTCTTTCAGATGTGATGAAATCGGCACTCTTTGTGACTTTAATTGTGATAGGGATGTGTTCCGAATTCAGCGCTATGTCCGTGTGCCAGGTCGTGTTCATTAGAAGAGCTGAGCTTACGATCGTAAGATCTGTTGAGCTTCTGCAAGTCGGTGTGATGCGAGTCGGGTGATCTTCATTGATCGGACAGAAGTTGGAACTGTCGATCTGCTTCTCGAACATTTCGCCTCTAGAGTCGTTTCCTAGTTCAGAAAACCAAGAGCTGTTCTGGTCATTGAAATCTCCTAGGATTATTCGGTTTTCGCATTCCAACATGTATCGGATGTTGCGCGACCGAATTATGAACTATAAAGGCGAGGCCTCCGCCTTTATTACGGTCTCTATCTGCTCGTAGCAGGGTGTAGTTGGATGAAGAGATAAGTGGACTTCTGCTGGTTAGCTTTGTTTCTTGCAGTGCCGCTATCGTTATCTTATTGCGTGTTGGTCACCTCAACTATCTTCCTTGATAGGCCGTTGCAGTTCCACTGCAGGATGGTGAAGACCTTGTTGTTGTAGGCTTCTGCATCTGTGTCTCTCGTAGGTCTGGTAGGGATTGTTGTTGTGTGACTCTGATTGCTGTTGTTGTTGTTGCTCCTTATGGGAATCGTGAGGTTTGTGATTCTAATAGCTACATCTAGTACATTGGTGGGGGCTGTACTTGGCTGCCTGGTGCATTTGGGGCAGCTGTACGTTGCTGTGTGTTCGCCCCAGTTGTTAAGATCGGAGCATTTGGGGTGGCACCATTTATCACACGAGTAGCATAGTACAGAACATAACCCTCTAGTGATCCTCACATCGCAAACAGCGCATGGATACACTCTAGGCCCTGTGTTACTCTCAACATCACCGGCGCGGAGTAGGAGGAGACTGAGCAAGCAGGCCGGTTTTGTTTGCTCAGATAGTGAAAAAATATAGGATAGAAAGAAAATAAAGATGGAGTGTACATACTTGTCTTCCCTTTTGCCGGGAGTCGCAATCCTTGGGCAGTGTTTTGAGCACTGCGTGAGTTCCGGGACATAAACCCGATTGCGTTGGGAACCTCCAGCACAGCTTTCATTCCTATCGGTGATAGGAGTGCGATAACATATCGATAGAAAATCTAGCCTTTTAGCGGAAAATAGCTATATGTCGTGACTGTCATCCATGACAGTGACTTGCTCATCCGTCGCAGAGGATCTACCGAATGGACATTTATCTGTTATGAGGAAATACAGAATGAGGTCATTTAGATCATCCAGCGGATGACCACTAGAATGTGCCAGTGGAACAAGGGTATAAATCAGATGATATGGTAGTTCTGATCCGGGATGTTGGTGTCAAATTTAGAGAGGGAGCAACGTAAGGTTGTCTGAGAGAGGGTGGGTAAATCCTAGAGCACAGGTGCATACCGTACTCCCACACACCTCGGGTGAATACTTGTCCAGTGTGAACCATGCAGGAGTACTCTGTATGGAGACTTACCACGATCCTGTTCCCTGTTGGTGGTTGCTCTACTTCCGGGTGGGACTTTGTAGGTGACTGGCGTTTCCATAGTGTGCGTCTCTCGTGCAGGGGTCACTGGCAAATCAAATGGTTTCACCTGTGGCTTTTTTTCACTGTCATTGTTGGACGTATACGTTCGCGTGGGTATTCTTCGGTCACTTTTCCGCGTACAACCGCTCTCCAGCTGAGCTTAAAACCTTTCTTCAGCTCAGCTGAAGTGAGAAAAACCTTTTTGTCTTCAACGCAAACGTCCCCACACCTCGTAATTATAAGTTTTCTATGCTTCATATTTTCATATTTTTAAGTTTGATGAAAATCGGACAATTGGTTAGTATAGTTTCCTACCCCATTAAAATTCCGAAAAATATTTGAAAGTTTCTGTCTTAATTCCAAACTAGTATTTTTTTTAAAAATCAGTTAATCAGTGTGGCCATATCTTGGGCGCAGCACAGTGGCGCCAGTATTTATCGAATATCGAAATGAACTATCGATAGATAAAACTCGATAGTCGATACACCGAAAGAAAAACCGTTTCGACTTTACAATCGTTTTCCCATCGTCCAGGCATAAATGAACCCCACTCATTAAAACAAAACATTAAAATAATTTAACTTTTCTACCATTTATTGACTCTTTTTGTCAGTTTAAACCAGCAACAGGTGCAGCATTGTTACATTGCCACCAACATCAAGTCGAAAATTCAAAAAATGCGCGCCTTCAGCAGCTGACGAATAAAACCGTGGAAACGATGGCAATGGATGGTCTTTGCAATCGTTTTTCCATCGTTGAGGTGTTCGGACGTGCAGCGCGACGCGGTCGAAATCGTAAAAGCTACGCCAATTTGTTTGTTTGGTTGGTAAAAGTTTACAAAAAAACACAAATTGCTTAACGAAATGTTCTTTGTTTGTTTATGAATTAAAAAGTAAGTGCGAGAGTAAATACATATGGTAGTCCAGGCGCAGTATATACATATACACATACATACATATATTATATTTCGGTGTAATTGGAAATTGTTATTAAATTGCACCTGTGCCTGGGCATATGTGTGCGTGCGTGTGTGAGTGTGTGTGTGTTGTTAGTGTGAAAATTCAAGCCCATTTCAAGTGAATACGAATTGTTGGGCTGCTACAAAAATATAGTTTTTTTCTGCGCATCTAATACCCGTTTTGTCGATCGAACGGCAAAGAGCAACAACAACAACAGCAGCCAAATACAGTTCTAACGACTGTATGTGTGTGTGTGTGTTTGTGTGTTGTACGTGTTGCTCTTTTGTGTGTAGTATAAATTTCTAAATAATAAATTCGTTTCTAATATAGCTTTAAACAATAATAAGACAACGGAACGAGAAAATTTATGTTATTTACAACAACAATTAGCAAATGCTCTTGAAATAGAGTTTCATATTCATACATACATGCATACGTACGTATAAATGTGTTGGTAAGTAACTAACTGTTTTATTCGTAATTGCTGTCTGTTTTTATTGAAATTGAGAAGAAGAAAGGAAAAAAAAAAAAACTAGGCAAGGAGAGAAAATTGTGTGTTTACCTTGTCTTGATTGGGAAAGAACTTGGAGCGTAGCTTAGTCAGCAAATTGTACTGTGTCAAGATCTACTAATGAGCTAAACTAGGTGCCAACTATAACCGAGGGCAGTTTGATAAATTAATGTTCACACGATTGCGCCCATAGTCGAGTGTTAGCAAACGCGGCACCCATCAAATAGCCTCTATCATTGGCTAATATTCATGTAAAATGTGATCTGATGGCTCAATTGAGATGTCTGCGGCCTTCCAAAACGCAAGAATAGAACTTCAAGCATCGGAATCTACGGTATTTTTTTGGAAGTCTGAACTAAATATTTTTATTTTCCAATTTATAACAATTTTTCTTATCCCCAAATATGCAATCATGGCATTTTAAATGAAATTCCGATTTAAGCCTCTATATATTAGGATCCATGAACTCAAATTTTCTCTGATTAGGAATGCATCTTAAACTAAAAAGTTAGAAAATATTATAAAATTGACTAATGTTAAGTAAATAATGGACTTTAACGGCATTTACCATCAGTCGAAAGCGCATTGTTTCCTCTAAAATTTGTTAATGGCTAAAGTGACAGTATTATTGCGATATAACTTATACTTAAGGGTAGTTTCTGACTTTTTTTTTGGCTTAAACGTACTATTGTGACCTTTAAAAAAACCTGAAAATATTACAAAAATAAGCTAAACAAATTTATTCTTCAACCCCCCTCGTATTTCAAAAAAAATGTCATCGACCCTCGTATTTATAAAAGTTTCATATTTTTTTAAACTAAAAAACGTCAAAAAACTGTTATAAACGGAGGTGTCATGGAAATCTCTTTCCAATTCACCAATTCTCGGTGTCCCAGAAGTATCAAATCTCTCGTGTTTTGTTGGAGATTTAGAAAAATTCACAACCCAAACAATTTTTATAAGCAAAATTCAATTTGGAAATGCCAAGAACAATTTTTTTCTGGAATGGGTTAAATATTAAATTTGAATTATAATTTTAAAATGCATCATAATTCATAAAACACAATCAAAAAATTTCATTTAGACTTACAGTCTATAGATAGGAAAACCACTTTGTGCAAATCGGTGCAAAACAAACTTATGCATTTTGAAAAGACCTTGAAACGACCTACAAATTCGCGTAAAGCACAAACCGAAACCAGCCGAAACCATAAAGTTTCTATCACACTCTTTCAAAAACAAAAAAAAAATTCGCTAAAAAAATTGCAATTTTTAAAAGCTTCACAACTTTTTTGGTCAAATAGTTTTATGTCCACTTTTGATCAAAATTAACTAAATTTATTAGCACAATAATTTAAAACAAAAACATTATGGCGAATATACGTTTTTATTTTCAGTTCAATCAATTAAAATTGCACTTAATTTTCGACATTGTCATCTATGTACATTCTACATTCTCAAGCAAAAACATTTCTTATCTTTAATGTCCCGTTACTTCTGAGTTCTCATTTTTTGGTCTCTTTTTTGTGCATTTTCGTAACAGTGGGACATTTTGATACATATGTGAAAATATATTTTTTCTGAGAAGTTTTTGTTATTCCTTTTTCATTGTCTAGATTGTTGAAACGACACACTGTGCAGCGGTGGGCAGGCCCTTGCTCCCATTGCTCGGAGATTTTTTTTTTTGGCTATTTGCGCCAGTCAGTCTCATAATAAACTGCGTCGCAAATTAACTCGCTTCAAATCTATGCGAATCTGAGCACGGCGCCCACAAGACGCGCACACAGACGGCGCAACAGCTGCATTTAGTATGCGCTGATAACGGTTGTTTCTTCTGTCGTTGTTGTTGGGCTGCTCCTAAACTCAAGTTTCATGCCCACCGTTGTCTTAAAGTTCTGCGACACCGAGCGTGGCCAAAATCTCTAGAGATTTCCAGCACACCACCAAAAATGTTCGTTATTATTCTAAAAGAATGGGTACCACTTGTTTTGAACTGCTTCCGGAGCGGGTTCAAAATGTCGCTAAACCTAGGTTCGGACTCGAACCGGTTTTGTTTCCATTTACGTGAATTTTTGTTCACCGAACCCTTTTCAACACAAACTACGAAAGGATCACTAGGAAATTTTCTAACTAAATTTAAAAGCAGCGCTGCAAAGCTGTTTTAAGGGTGGGATTCTACATGTAGATTCTGCTTTTTTGATCTTTTTTAAAAAAATTCTTATTTAAAATCGCAAAGAGTTTTTCTGTGTTTTTTTATTGTGTTACATACAGATTAAAGTAAACAAAAAAATTTTTCTGCTTCCATATGATTGAGGGTCAGACCAGAATGGTGACAATTCTGCGTCGATTTCACTTAGATTCATTAAAATCGGTTCAGTGTAACTGTAGATATCATGGCCGCAAGTTCGAAAAACGTGGTTTCGAGATAAATGCGTTTAAAGTGTGAAGTAATTTTTTTTTGCAACAAAATGCAGTATGAGAATGGTGACAATTCTGCGTCGATTGCATTTTGTTTCATCAAAATCGGCTTAGTGGCGTGGAGAAAAGTGGCTTAGCAGTCCGAAAAAGTTGTTTTGAAAGTAACCAAAAATATTACAGATATTATGTACTTATAGATATTAGTCGGCAATGCCAGCTGCATACAGCGGACCTTCCTCATATTCAAAAAAAAAAAAATTTTGCACATTGAGAATCCCCTCTTAAACTAGTCCTTGATCGAAGGATTTTTTTTTTTTTTTTTTCAAAAATTAAATTTTTTTATATAGAGTTTACGGTTGATATTTTGCTCAAAATTCGATTGTTAAGTTAAAAATTTTAACTTTCTGGTTTATTTTCACAAAAAAAAATTAAAAGCTTCGATCAAGGACTAGATTAACTATTAAAATACTACTTTTTTTTATTTGAATGAAATCGGGTAAACTGTTGAGAAGTTATGATGGTCACCGCAAAAGTCTACTTGTGAAACAGGGGCCTATAAATATATCGATAACTTTTTATATAATTTACAAATAAGAAACAAATTTTGGGCTTGCAGCCCTGTTAAATATTATTATCTGTGATGTCTTAAGAGGTTTTAGGAGGCACTAACCATATAAATTTGGAAAGTGATAATAAGTCAGTAACTAATTTTTGTTAATTACTTTAAAATTTTCAATCTGTGGTAATCAAGCCTCGATGACGCGGGAATCTTGTTCGTATGGTGCACGACTTTAAGGGGCCGCGCACACATGTAGCTGAAAGATGAACTGAGTGCAGAACCGAAAGCTTTGCTGACAACAGAATTTGATTCATCACACCTATAATTTTGAAGGTGCGCACACATGGTACTGACCTGAGCTTTTAGCTTATTCATTTTATTCTTGCTAGCAAAATGGTGTCGCCTCGATTGCGAAATTTTTGAATTGCGAAAAATTTAAGCAAAGGAAAAAAATAATATGAGTTCACGAGATTGTTACTGTTAGAGAGACATTGAATGAATTTCATAATTTATATGGTCAATTACGAACGTATCCAATACAATTTTAGGAATACGCCAGAATAGATATGGAAACTTATATTTACAATACGCGACAATATTTTAAATAAAATGGGAGATCGCATTCAGAAGGAGGAAAGTCTTATTCATTCGCATCTATGTACATAAGTATGTATGCTTCTTAATTTTGCAAGTAAAAGCATTGACATTTTTTGACAATTCTATTGGAATAGTTTTAGTTTTTAATGCAATTTCACTTAATAATGTTTCGTAGCGTTTCTAAATACATCAGCGAGCTGAAATAAACAAGCATGCTTGTTCATTCAATCAAAGCTGAAATTACGGCTGAATTCAAATGTTCAATTAAGCGCATAGTGTGCGCACTTCTATGCATGTAGTGTGTTTTGTTTTTCGAAAGCTTAAAGCTCGGCCTAAAGTTCTGCCGTTAGTTCATCTTTCAGCTGCATGTGTGCGCGGCCCCTTACAGCTTATCTTGGCTTATACCTGACAGAGAACGGCTACGTTCGATTGTAAAACGCTCACACATTATTCAACACCCGAATAAACAGGCTTTGCGCTCTATTCATCAAACTAGCATACTCAACATGTTCGCAGCAGAGTTTTAATCGAACCAATAGTTGGCAATCTGATTATAATCATGTTCGTCTTCATTCCAATCAGTTCGGGTATTTTGTTGAATATATTCAGCTCTGAGTTTTGTTGATTGATTAAATGTGAGTAAGAATTTTTGTGTGTCAATCAAGAAAAAAGTGACTTTTACAGTTCTCTGATGGCTGAACACCCCTATTTCCTAAATTGGAAAAAAAATGAACCCTGAATCTAGGTTCACCGATCTTATAAACGTGAACGTGAACTTAAACATGTCCAACGAATCCTTCAGAACCTCGGATTCTGTTGCCATTCACTTTAATTGCCATTACTTATGTTTCTCTTGCAGCAATGAGCACCATTTGGCATGCTTGAGCACTTTTGTTAGACTGTAATGCAAACCGCTGCTCTGAAGTCTTCGGTTAATCGCTCCAAATATATAAAAATCAAGTTTTGTTTAATTCAGGGTGTCCTTAACAGTTGTTAGTTGGCCGTAGTGGGGTTTCATTTAAAGTTTTTCAATTTTATTTCATATTTATAAAAGAGTTCAACCTGAGTGACTGACTGACTGACTGACCGTCGCACAGCCCAAACCATAAGAAATAGGATCCTGATTTTTTCTTCTGCTGAAAGTGAGTACTAAGAACAGATTTTGGAAAATTCTGTCGGGAAATGTGGGAAATTCTCGAAAAACTTTTGTATGAAACTTTTTGGTTGATCATCCGATCAAGTTCAAACAAGAACTGCATACCAATTTTCCGGAAAATTCACCCCCCTGGGTGGGAAGTGGGTGGTCAATTAGTTTATTTTGTAATTTTATTAGATTTTCTTTGATAGGCTTCCTTAGCTCATAAAATTTTTTTGTAACGTATTTATACTTTTGTTGACAGCCTTTGTTTGTCGACTCTAAATAAATAAAAGATTGCTTGGGCGAAAGTTTAGTTGCCAGCGATTAGCTCCAAACTCATTTTCAAAGTTGTACATAATAAAATATTGGAAACGTGACTTACAAATTTTGGAAAATTCGACGACGAAAATTGTTGTACGAAACTTTTTTGCTTACAATCCGATCAAGTTCAAACTCATTTTCAAAGCTCTATATGAAAATTCAATAAAAACTGCGTACCAATTTTCCGGAAAATTCACCCACCCTGGGTTGATAGTTCCCAGTGATTAGCTTCAAACTCATTTTCAAAGTTACAGATTCGTGGGACTTGAAACTCGGTTTGTAAGGATAGAATACGAAATAATTTGAATTTATTTATTCAACAGCAAAATAAAACAAATGCATATAATGGCAATTAATCCCACAAAAACAGCCATTGCAGCTGCCATTGAAGCTTCAGTATTGTCCACCTCCTCATTTTGCTTCGTGGGCATGGTAGTCCTAAAACGCGTTGTGTTGGCGAAGGGCATTATATTTTCCAAATTTTAAAACCACAAGAAACAACAATCAAAGTCAATTTCCAGAACTATTGATGAAGCATATATTGTGTGTGTGTGTAATGTTTACATATTTTTGACAAATATCGCTCTGGTGTTGTTTTTTTGCTTGGCTGCTTACAAATCATTTTCACTTTGCATTTGCCAACAGGTTTGTTTTTTTTAGCTAATAAGGTAATGGCAAAAAAAATGGCTAAATTATAATCGAGGAAAATACCAGCTAGAAAGAGAGAGAAAAAAAAATATCCATCATTGGAAAGTTGAATTTGATTGCGTTTGCGGAATGCAGTCTCAGGGGTTGCCGCTGCTGCTGCTGCCGCCGCCTAGTTGTGCGACAGGGCGACGCAAGTTTATGCTTCATTTGGTTTCAAACTTTCGCAAGGCGATGGGAGAAAGGTTTAAGGTTTGGTTTAGGCAAAAAGGGCTACTAGAATTACACCCACAAAACCACCTTCACATGCCTGAAAATCAATTCACTTTTGTCTTTGTCTGTTTTGTTTATTATGTTTCCCATGTTATTGTTATTTTTGCCTCAATTTATATGTGAGTTCCCCCTGCCAAGGCGGAAGCCTCTGTTTTAATGATAAAAATAATAGCAACTGCAAAAAACTTAAGAAAAAAAGGGTGGCCTGGTAGGTTGTTTTTTTTTTTGTTTTGCATTTTCCATGCTCGGCACACTCCATGAAAATTGGCGACGCCGCCGCCACCGCAGCTGCTGAAAACTTGTTTTTAAAGTTGCAATTTTCATTTGTCTTGGAGTTATTTTTGTTTTTGGGTTGAAAGTGTTTGCCTTACCTCCTACCGTTGGGGCTCAATTTAAAGTTGCCTCTGGCTTGAGGTAATCAGAATTGCATAGGAAAAGCAAACTAAAAAAAAAAAAAATTTCATTTTCGTTGGGGGGTTTTTTTTTATTTTTTCTTTATGCATATTTTAAGTCTTTGTTGCAAATGTTATGCTGTAACTGTTCAGGGTTGTCAAGTTATGAAAGCTTTTTTCTCAGCATTATTCTTAGAAATTTTACATTGTGGAGTAGAATTTCTTAGTCTTTGTACCTAGACGAACAGGGTGTTTTAGCTCTGCGGTTCCAACTGAACCTGGCTGCACGGCGCGTGTAGAAACGTCAAGCCTAAATGAAACAAATGGCGGCTAAATGTAGAATGCAGTAAGCTACATGTGGCGTGCAGAAAAACTGCCTGCAACGTGTAGAAAAGCTAAACGCTGTGGGCAAAAGCAAAGTCTACACGAGAATAGAAAATCAATTTATTTCCAAATAATTTCTAATTAACGTTTAGATATTGAAATCATACATGCGCGTGTGGATGATGGGGCATAATGGGGCAAATAATATAATATATATAAACACCCAACTTTAATTAAAGATTTCGGTTCGTTTTTATACCCTTGTAGAGGGTATATAAAAATTGTCCAGATGTTTGTAACGCATAGAAGGAAGCATCTCCGACCACATAAAGTATATTTATTCTTGATCAGCATGACGAGCTGAGTTGATATAGCCATGTCCGTCTGTTTCTATGCTATCTCCTCCATCAGTTTTACAGCTATCTTAACCAAACTTTGCACGAAGTCTTTTGGTAGAAAGACGCTCCACATTTGACGGAACCGGCCAGATCGGATGACTATAGCATATAGCTGCTATAGAATCTGTTGGTCGAAAAAGTAGTTTTAGTTAGAAAAACTTTTTATGTCTTCAACGCTAACGTGCCCAATCCTCGTATTTATAAGTTTTCTATGCTTTCACATAATTTCACCAAGATTTATGAAAATCGGCCAACTATATGGTATAGCTGCCATACAAAAGATAGTTCTGAAAAAATGTCTTAGTAGGAAAAACTTTTTTGTTTTCAAGGCTGTCGGTCCCAAACTTGTTTTTAATCAACATCATGTGCTACCACACAATTCTGCCAAGTATAATCCAAATCGGACGACTATAGCATCTAGCCTCCATAGGAACGATCGGTCGAAGAAGGAGTTCTGGCTAGAAAAACTTCTTTGTCTTCAACGCAAACGTCCCAAAACCTCGTGTTTATCACTTTTCTATGCTTTCGCACAATTCCACCAAGTTTGATGAAAATCGGACAACTATATAGCATAGCTGCCATACAAAATATTGTTCTGAAAAAAAGTCTTAGAGGGAAAAACTTTTTTGTTTTCTATGTCATCGCTCTTAAACTTGTTACTGATCAATATTATATGGTAGCACACAACTATGCCAAGTTTGATGCAAATCGGATGACTAAAGCTTTAAGCTGCCATAGGAACTATCGGTCGAAAAAGTAGTTCTAGTGAGAAAAACTTTTTTGTTTTCAATGGTAGCGTCTTTATGCTTTTCAGTTATGAATATTATCGGTTTCCACATAATTTTGGACAGCTCGGTCAAAATCAGAAGAAGGCAAGCAAATGTTAAAAGTAGTGAGCGACACTCTATTGCTGAGTTTGGGAAATAACTCAGCTAAGGGCCGTTTTCTCATGTTCATGTTTTTGCTCAAATCGAAATCCATCTAGATTTTGCATCTAGATGGTTTTTGTGCAATTGGTTGTCTCATGTAGGTTGATTATAAATTCGGGCATTTACGCCACGGTCACACCGGGAGGGCTGGAATGGTCAAATACTAGGTTGGCAGCACCTCTGCACTTGGCTGAATTATGTTTTTTTTATTGCGCGCCAATTTAAAAAATTAAAGCAAGAATTTTACAGAGGAGGAGAAGGTTTTTCTTTTGGAACGACTTGTTACTATGATGGAAGATTAAGCAGTAGGTCGAAAGCCATGTTCACACAGGCAAATAATTTGGACAAATTTTCATGAAAATTGGGCTATATAGGCCAAATTGTGGAACTTTCCGGCCATATTTGATCAAATTATTTGCGTATGGAACCACAGTTTAAGTTTTTAATCCTGTAAAATCTTTAATCATGGCTTTTTAATCAAAATTTAGCCAAATTAATTGGATGTGTAAACTTAGCTTAAGCAATGAACTCGGGCAATTAGAATGTGCATCTGTAATTTCAGCAATGTCTGCAGGTGTTCTTATATATTAAAGGCACATCAAATATTTTCCATTTTTGGCTTACTTAATAACAATTCTGACTTTACTGTTTTTAGCAGCAGTTGTTTTTTGTTTTCAAATATTTTTAAGTGTGACCATATGCGCGGATACACTAAAATACTAAATTTGTATAAGAATGTACATGGATTTGAAATCAATGAGGTTGAAGTAGATTGCTACGAAATTCATCTAGATGGTTAGCATTGAACATGAGCAAAGCAAATGCAGCAAATCCACCTAGATTTGCAAAAACACCAACATGAGAAAACGGCCCTAAGAATGTTCGACGAAAATCATTTAAGACCTTAATTTATATAAATTATACAAGCTATAAGTTAGCTTTCCTCTATTTTTTGAACTGTTTCCTATAGAAAACTTCAATCCAGTTAAAAATTGGGCAATTTCCTCTCTAAGGGCGCACGCACACATGAGGTTGAAAGATGAACAGACGGCTGATCATGATATTTTAGAACGTCAGCAAGCCGATATAAAGAAATTTGGTTTTGGGTTCGGTTAGATCCACATCGTGTTCTAAATTCTGCTCAGCTCTAGACATTTTTATAAAACATTGCGCCAGTTACCCTCGTACATTTCGAATTACCATGGACTTAGGTTTATTCGAGTTGATTACCAGTCTTCATTTTTTTCAGACTCTTTGCAATCCATTAAAGATCTCCTCTTTTAAGTATCCATCGCGAATGATTTCAAGAAAAAATTCAATCTTAGCCAAGGCTGAAGCACTGCACATCTTAGTTCCGGAGGCTCAAATCGTTCTTATTCATTAGGTTCAGTTTACAAACAGTTTTTTAGAAAAATCAAGGCATTCAAATATTGAGAATAATGTGGAATTTTATTATTCGCCTGTTTCGGTCAATTGAAGTGAGTCGGTCAGAGTCCGGCCTGATCAATTTGTGTCTTCGAACAGCATTCAATGGTTGCTTTTGAACGCTGCCAAAAGTGGCTTCTTTTCGAATTTTAATGCATGTGAAACTTGAGATAAGATCTGGTTTGATTTAAAGTTTAATCCGCCCGTAACATTTGCAGGATTCATCATAACGTACCATAACGTACCACATAAAGTTTTTCCTTATATTTCCATTAATAGTTTAATTTTCTTACTCAAATGTTTTTTGTTTTTTATGAATTATAACCGTTTGGGTTGTCATAACCATACAGGTTCCCTTGCGGCTCTTGCATAATCGACCATAAAACTCACTTATTCACATTTTTTCATTACCCTTTTTGGGGCCAGCTGGCCGGTTAATACAATTACTTCCCTCGTAACTCTCCTACCTGTTCCTCCACCACCAAAGTCACAAGTGACACTTGTGCAATTATTGTACAAAATGTTTATTGTCTACGGTTGTATGTATTATGTTTGTACGACAAGTATGTAGAAAGAACCCCCTGGACAGGCACAGGGACAGGTTGTGTGCTGCTGAAGAGGAGAGCGTGAATCGGCGCGTCGCTTGAAAAACAATGCCGTGTGTATTTAGTGAAAATGCTTTTGTTTCATGGACTTGCTCGGTCGCTTGCTGCTTATTAACTTACCTGTTACTTTAACCATTTTCATTTTTCACACGCACACGCAGGTCTGGAAAATGCATTTGCTTTGGATTAGTCTCGAGCGTCGCCCTCGCTTGTTGTTGGATTGTCTGTGTTTTTTTCTTTTGATTTTGTTGAATGGAACCCGAACGGAAATGCCGCAGGGGGTGATTTTTTTTGTTTTTTTTTTCAAAGAGATGGCAAATACCTGATTTGATTTAGTTTCAGTTTCTGATTTTATTTATTAGTTCGTATTGGAATATTTTACTATATAATTAAAGTTAAAGTTGGGCCTAGATTCTTGTTGTTGTTGTCTGCTTATCATTAAAGCGCGATTAGAGTTCCCCACGCTGGCCCTGAGAAAATTGGTTCGATTTATAATGAGTTGCAGGGTCATCGCATTCGACTTGTAATCAGAGAGTATTAATGTCTGATCTAAATTAATCGTTATAAAAATGTTGGGACAAGCGCCAGTTTCAAAGAGTTGAGATATTAAAGCAAGATTGTGAATGGTAGAATTGATAATCGAGCTGAGAGACTTTTGAAGTAAAAGGAAGTACTAAAAAGGGAAAGATACAGAAATCATTTCAATTAGCTGATCTTTCCCATTGGATATTCATAGAAAATGTAAGAATTTTCAATATTCTGAACCATTAAGAACTTGATTGCTTAGCGTTAAAATTGTGTGTACTGCTGGTGTGTGTGAAGCTGGTCTCTATGTAAACTACATACGTACATATTATTTGTGGTAGAGGTTGAAAATGCGCAGTCTCGGTAAAATTCGACACATTTTTGTAGAGATTTAGAACTTTGAATTCAAATAAAAAAAAAAGTGTGAGTATGATGTGAAACATGATGCTAAATTTAAGGGCTTAATTGCAAAATCACAAGCTCTCTCAATGGTATCCGACAGAATGACAATGTTTCAAAAGCAGAAATCACTTGACAACAGTCGCAAAGGAATAACAGGCAGAATTAATACGGGGTTGTTTAACATTTCGACATTTTCATTTCGCTTTGAAATCCTACATCTTTACATATGAAGTGACAGAAACCTTGACTGTTTGAAATCAACTGCTGAAAGCCAGGCGAATTAAAATCGTCAAATAATTACAATTTTCCTTCGACTTGATCTAGTAATCTGTGATATATTTGGCACTTTGCATATAAACTTAAACAATTTTAATTCAAAATACACAAGTTCATACGGAAATCGACGTCGATATGTGGAACACACACGAATAACTAACACTTTACACAAATAGAAACACTTTCTAATAGCAATTGAGCATCAAAGCAAAGCCAAGGTGTTTTTAATTATATGAAATACTGTGACGAAAGGAATTGTCTGTCGTTCTCTGTACTGGGCTTGAAATAGAAAAAATATAAATTATTTTAAGCCCTCTCTTCCCCCACTGCTAAGTCACTGTTTGGTCACTGTTTGGTCACCGTTAAGTCACTGTTTAGTCACTGCTTAGTCACTGTCAAGTCACTGTTAGGTCACTGTTAAGTCACTGCTTAGTCACTGTTAACTTACTGTTAAGTCACTATTGAGTAACCGTTTATTCACTGTTAAGTCACAGTTAAGTCACTGTTAAGTCACAGTTTATTCACTGTTAAGTCACAGTTTAGTCACAGTTAAGTCACTGTTCCCCTCTTTCGTTCTATTTCACCAGTGTACGTGTGCCGGGACACTCCACAAAACAACACAAAAATGCATAACGTCACGTGACGCTGAAATCAAATTTTACTCCTATTAAAATTTTCCGATCAATAATTTTATGTCATTAGTGTTTAAATAAGTAAAATTTTGACCACTTCTTAAGCAATGTAAAATCTGGTGCGCAAAGGGCTGTCTGCTTAGCATTATTCAAGGCTCTACAGCAGGGCTCCCCACGAAAAGAAAGGACAAAATTTGTAAATGCTTTTTCAGCGGTGTTCCTGGGAAATGTACTAAAGCGAAACTTTCAGCTGGTCCCAGATTAGCTGCCTACATCTCTATAATAATTTACCTCTTACTTTTCTATTATTTCTCTCTTTACGTACAAATCTTCCCAGTCGCTAAAACAACAACAACTGTCTTTCACTGAAGAATGACTTCGTCAAGCATTCGGCTCTTATGCATTTGAATTACCAAATGTATTTGGTCCCCCCGTGCTATGGCTGGAGAACTCTGCTCTATATGTTAACGTTCGCTGCGGTCTCATTTATATGATTTCCATATAGTGCACCAAAAAGTAAAAATCAATTAGGATATTTTGCTCATCACTAAACAGAATGTTTCAAAAAACGAACTAAACCACGATTTTGGTTTTCAATATTACCAATAGCGCTGTCAGATCTGTGAAATTGTTTACAGTTTATTACAGAATCAAACCAAGCATTTTACTTTAAAATATCCTCCTTCTATGCTTGCATCATCCATCCAGTGTGACCATTCTCTCAGCCATTAGCACTAGCACGGTATTGTTATTACAGTGCTTCAGACTAGTTCATCCAGAGACCCAAAGCCACTTCATTACATTAATATGTTTACAAGAAAACATATAACACAATCAAAAAATTTAAATTAAACGTCAAGTTTAAACTCATAATCGATCCATGATAGACAAATTTACGAAAGCCATCCAAGAGGCTAAGGAACGCTTTATCCCTAAAACTAGAACCTGGTTTAACACAAAGCCCTTGCCACCTCATATAACATTATTAATAACGCGCAGAAATAGCCACCGTCGTAACTGGCAAAGGTCCAGGAATATAGCTCACCTTGAAGCGGTTAAACGGCTGAACCGCAGTATAAGCATAGAAATAGCAAGTTATCGTAATCAGTCTTGGAACTCCTTCCTGTCCACTTTGGACAAAGGCTCTTCTCCTTTTTGAAAAGTTGCCAAAATTATTAGGAAAAAACCTTCAAGCATCCCAACTCTCGGTCGACTCCTGAACAAAAATGTAAGGCACTCGCCGAAACCTTCATTCGAGTACGAACCACTTAAGCTTTCCAGATACTGAGTTTGATGTACAAAATTGCGTAGACCATTTAAATACACTAGAAATAAATCCCGATGGTAACTACCTTACTAATTGTAGAGCAGTCTCGGAAATAATTAAAAAGCTAAAGCCCCTGGTCTGAATAATATTGAAAACCTATGCCTAAATGCTATACGCTTCTTGACCGCTATATTTAACTCAAGTCTTCGACTTGGCTATTTTCCACAAGCTTGGAAACCATCCAAAGTTGTCGCAATCAGAAAACCAAATAAGCCTCCTGAGGCCCCTTTCTCGTACCGGCCTATTAGCCATCTGTCTGCAGTCAGCAAAATATTAGAAAAGATGTCATCCTTTGTCGATAATACAGATCTACTCCCTAATGAACAGTTCGGATTCCGTAGGGAGCACAGCACAATTCATCCGCTAGTCCGAATCAAAAAGATTGTCAAACAGAACTTTAATATGAAGAAGTCCACCGGGATGGTCCTGATGGATATAAAATCTGCTTTTGACAACAGTCTCGTTTTCAAGATGTCAACTCTCAACTTCTCTACCGAACTTATTAAAATATTACAAAGTTTTCTCAGCAAGCGTTCGTTTTCGGTTTACATTGGACGGGCTCATTATACCGCGATAGATGCCCCCAAGTGTCCTGCCTTTCCCCCTTCTGTATAACATTTATACCTCCAATTTTCCGAATCTAAACGGCTGTACTGCCTCAATATTTGCTGACGATACACAGCAATACTTACCTCAGGACTATTACCAGTAGATATTACACTTAACCTACAAGAAGCTTTTGACTCCCTCCAATCATTTTTCACAAGATGGAAAATTCTGGTTAACACAGATAAAACCCAAGCCATATACTTCATATACTTCACCTAGATCTGGATGGTACTGATATTCCCTGGGACAAAAAGGTTCGCTACCTAGAATTTATCTTAGACCCAAAAGTAAACTTAAAGGACCATGTAGCGTACACTATTGATAAAATCAACTCTCTTACCAGAACTCTATATCCCTTCATCAATAGAAACTCCTGGCTATTCATTGAAAATAAATTATACTTGTTCAGATCGATATTTCAGGCAGTAATTTTCTATGGAGCCCCCAGTTTGGTATGATGTTGCCAAATGTCATATAAAGAGATTACAAACTGCTCAAAACAAGCTATTGAAAATTATTTCCAAGCTCCTATGGCATCATCACAGCCAGTGTAGAAATTATAGCAGACCGACTAAGCCGACTGACAGATAACTTCAATGATAGATGTAGAAATTTAACCTATAACCACATAAACCAAATAATTATGTAAATATAGATAGTTATATGAAGTATTAAGTTTTTGTCTCTTTTTAATTTTTCCCTACAATGTAATATAAATTAATTAAAATTAAAACAATAATACAGTCCATATTCATAACAAAGTAAAAGTAAGTCCATAGACTTGAACTCTTAAGAAATATGTAATATATATTAGAAGCATACACTTATCATTACAAACCGATGCAATAAATGGAATTGAATTGAAACTCATAACATAGAAAGTGGAACCTTTTTTTTCGAAAGATCTCAGAGTTGAATCTTTGAGAAAATGGTAAATTATGTTGGACACAAACCTTCTAACTAGATTTCCAGGACACACCCATTTTAGGAATCAGCTTAAAATAAAATTGTGTATTCGCGAAATCAAAAATTAATATATTTTTATATATTTTGTTGAATTAAATTTTGCAGCCAATTGTAGACAACGAATAATTTTAGTGCATTTTTCTTAGTTTCATGTGTATTTAGCAGGGATGCAAAGTGGTTCTGTACCAATTCGTACCGAACCGTTAATTTGGCGCTAAGCCAGATATTTTCATACCCTTGTAGAGGGTATATTAAAATTGTCCAGATGTTTGTAACGCATAGAAGGAAGCATCTCCGACCACACAAAGTATATATATTCTTGATCAGCATGACGAGCTGAGTTGATATTGCCATGTCCGTCTATCCGTCCGTCTATTTCTATGCTATCTCCTCCGTCAGTTTTAAAGCTATCTTAACCAAACTGTACACGAAGCCTTTTGGTACAAATACGCTGCACATTTGTCGGAATCGGCCGGATCGGATGACTATATCATATGGCTGCCATAGGAACCATCGGTCAAAAACGTAGTTCTAGTGAGAAAAACTTTTTTTGTCTTCGACGCAAACGTCCCCAATCTTCGTATTTCTAAGTTTTCTATGCTTTTACATAATGCCACCAAGTTTTATGAAAATCGGACAACTATAAAGTATAGCTGCCACACAAAAGATATGTATGGAAAAAAGCCTTAGTGGGAAAAACTTTTTTCTTTTCAATGCTATCGCTCCCAAACTTGTCATTAATCAATATTATATGCTACTACACAATTCTCCCAAGTTTGATCCAAATCGGATGACTATAGCATATAGCTGCCATACGAACTATCGGTCGAAAAAGTAGTTCTAGTGAGAAAAACTTTTTCGTTTCAATGGTAGCGTCTTTATACCTTCCAGTTATGAATATTATCCGTTTTCACACACAATTTTGGGGAGTTCGGTCAAAATCGGATGAACACATTGTATAGCTGCCATATAAATAACTGGGAAGCAAACGCTCAAAGTAGTGGCGCCATCAAGCTACAAGGGTATATAAACTTCGGTCGAGCCGAAGTTAGCTTTCCTCTATTTTTGAAATAGAAATCAAAGTCTCCTGATGAAAAGTTTAGGAGGCACCTAAAATAGCTTGTAACACTACCTGACACTACCTCCTTGTGTTCATTTGTTGATTACACTTGGCAACAAGGTCCTTTTAGCCTTTTTTGAGGCCTTAAGTGAAGGACCTATACTTTTGTTTTAAACCTCTTTGTTAACCTCTATGTAATACTATTTCTTAGCCTTAAAATAAAAATTCTACCAAACGGTTCTACGAAATTCTTAAGCGAAGATATACAATTTTGAATACCCCGGATATACAGCAAGTTCTGAGTAAAACAAGTGAAGCCCTATAACTATACTCTGTACCAGTTAATTTGCTCTCGACTATAATATTATCATACATCCTAGGAGTCATGCGGTTATCGTTCAATATTTTATTATACGCTCTCCCTCTCTCTCTCCCCCAACGATTGTGTTTATTTGAATACAGCGGTGGTTGGCGGGAATGGCGAGGCGAATTGCTCTTAACTTGTATATCGTTCATCCGATCTTTATCATTCCTTCAGCAAATCGATAAATAATTTTGAATTCTAGATATCTCAAGAAGGAAGAAGGAATAGATTGTTCGTAATCTATCATAAAAACTGTGGGAGATATGACTTTTGCACAAACTTAAAATACTCTGTGTACCTTTGGTACAGAGTATAAAAACGACAATTATTTCTTTAAAAATGTATCAAAAATGTTTCATATAAAATATGTAAAATATTTAAATTTGATTAAATTTTTTTCAATCAATAAAATTTGCAAAAATTCCCTTAAGCATTTGCTTTTTTAATTGAAATTTCAATTATCGTCAAACAATTACGCAGGCTTTAGGGGAAACAGCTCCCCAAAGTGTCAAATTCTGGCAAAATAACGCAAAATAAAGAGAAAGATGAAATTGGCAGCCACCCACACAAAAGATACATTCCTAACAAATACATACATATGTACTCCAGTATATACATAAATATGTATGTATTATGGGATACAAACTGTTGACCTAGCTCAAGTGCAGGGCACAAAAGTGGCAAATTGTACTGTTAAACTTAACATAACAGCAGACACAGGCAACAGTTGTTCTGTGGTGTATAGACCTCCCAAATCATTGAAACCTGCCTCAACAGTCTGCAAAATGTCTAACATAAGTGAGGGAGATAACAGCTGTGGTTCGCTGTTGTTGAGCAGGTGGGTGGTTGGGGCCCGCCCAAAGGATACGAAAAATATAAAACGAGTGCAACGAAGTTGTTTATAAGGGTGTGTGTGTGTGTGTGTGTGTGTGTTGCAGCTTGTGACCCATATAAAATAAAGTGCTATATACCACCTATGCATATATACAGGCATCTACATACCATTTTAGTCGGTATGTACATATGCAAATGGCTTTTAAAGTTCCTGTTTCCTCTAACATCCTGGCCATGTGGTGGCTTATCAGTTGGCATTTTTCAGCTTGAATACTTTCCGGCCGCAAAAAATGGTTCAGTATTTCATGTGGTCTTAGCGCGTCAAGTTGTGTGTAAAATAAAAGGAAGAAAATGTTATGTGTTTTGTGAAAACCAAGTGTCTATAAAATTCTTTGTTCCATCAAATTGCTGCATTCACTATAAATTCTACAAATATACACAAACTCCGCTCACAGCCAACCAACCTTCAACCGGCTTTTATGCAAATAGAACTCTGATTAAAGCTGCCCCACACCTCCGAGTTGAGAAGCCATGCCTGCATCGCCATACGTTTTTATTCTTCTTTTTGATTAGTGTCAACATATCCTATCCCCCCCCACTCCCTCCCCCCCCCCCCCCCCGCACTAGTTAATAGAGAACAACGTCAACGTTTATCAGCAATTATCAAAGGCAACACGTCAAGCTGTCTATTTGTTTAGCGGCACATCGCCCCGAAGCGCCGTCCAGGTGCATGTACTCCAACCTCTAGGTACAAATAACATTTCAATGTTTACCTTTTTTTTTTTCAAGCAATTAACTTTAATTAAGCTTTTATTTGTCCAGCAAATATGACGGAGAACAAATTGAGAGAGTGAAGATAATCTTACAATTGAAACAGAAAAAATACAATTTTATTTTTTTGCATTTATTGAGAAATCAACTTGATTTAAGGATTTTAAGAAAGAAGCATTTACAACTCTGTGTTCAGTGTTGAATTGTGCGGTCGTTAACTTTACCAATGAGATCAGAGACATAATGAATGAATGTTTATTTTGTAATTTTATTAGATTTTCTTTGATAGGCTTCCTTAGTTCATAAAATTTTTTTTGTAACTTATTTATACTTTTGTTGACAGCCTTTGTTTGTCGACTCTAATTAAATAAAAAAAAAAAAAATTTTAAAGACAAAAATAAGCGCTTCTAAGAAGAGGGCATAGAGCTTCCAAAAGCAAGATCGCCAAGTAAAAGAAACATCGATATTATATGTAGTAGGTAGTATTTGGAGACTTGCATTGGGGATTTTCTAGCGAATGTAGATCTGAGGTGTGTGGCTTATATAGCCACCACGCATAGCTTATGGCTAAGCGTAGTGAAACAACAATTTCATATGTGTTCTCTCTACTCTTTCTCTCCGAAGGGTGCACGCACACATGCGGCTGATAGATGAACTGACGGCTGACCATAATATTTTAGTACGTCAGCAAGCTGAAATAAACAAACATGTTTGATTGATTCCGCAATGCTGAGCTTAAAACTGAATTCTGAATATCAAACCAGTGCATGTTGTCCACACTTGCAATCACGGAGCGTGGATATTTGTCAAGATCAACCTTCAGTTCTGCCGTCAGTTCATCTTTCTGTCGCATGTTTGCGCGCTCCCTAAGCCTATTGAAAATTCGAATGCAACAACAAAGATGTGTTTGTGTCGCCTTCAATGTAGATTTTGTTGTTAGGGGACGAATGATGGCGCCCTTAGAGCCCTTAATAAGGCCAGATGTGTACTTCTTAAACAAACAAAGTGAATTAGTCAAGGCGAACATAAGAAAGATTAGCTGATCTAAGAATGATTTTCGGACCATGGTCTTTAAGTTGAGTTGATTGCGATGTCATAAAAATTCGAAAAAAAACAAATATTTTCGGAAAACATGTGAAAAAATTAAATTTTGTAATTATAATTTTTAAGATGTTTTTTTTTTACTATTTTATTGATTTAATAAAAAAAAATCCAAATTTTTGACTGAGTCAGCCAATTGCTACCAAAAATGGTCATTTTTCAAGTTTTGATTACAATTCTACATGCTTAAGGCCCCATAACTATATGAAAAACCAAAACCAAAAAAAATAAAAAACAAATATTTTGTAAGCCAAGCCAAGAGCAACAACTTCCGCTAAGACGTCAAACCGATATTCCAAATAGTTTACGAGATTTGGAGTTGCGAATCCCAATCAGAAGCTGAAAACTTTAAAGTGCAATAAAAAGAAAACGGCAGCTAACCAGACCACACCCAGCGAATGTTTTTGTACTACCATCATACCCTTTCAGATTTTTTTTAAGTCTCGACTCGATCAACTTTTTAGTGTTGCACAGTGTAATCTATTGACAAATCTTACTTCTTAGTTCATTAAACAGTTTTTATACTCTGTACCAAAGGTGCACAGAGTATATAAAGTTGGTGCAAAACTATGCAACAGCCAGAAAGAATCATCTCCGACCCTTAAAGTATATATATTCTTGATCAGCATTAACAGCCGAGTCGATATAGCAATGTCCGTCCGTCCGTATGAACGAAGAGATCTCAGAGATGGTAAGAGATAGAGGTTTGACATGTATGGGGCATATATTTCCTATACTTGCAGGCAGATCAAGTTTATTTTCAATTTTTGCCACGCCCCCTTCCGCCTCCGAAATTTGGAAAAAACGTCATATCTCCTACAGTTTTAAAGATAGATAAGGGGGGAAAGAGAGACTCCGACTATCCGGAGATTGAAGGCACTCTATCACTTTTATTCAGCAGAGACTGATCAACGCGTTGCAACGGCTCACTAAACAATAATCAAATGTCTCTGACGAATGCTCCCCTCTTATTCCACACAATTGATGTTATTCGAATATTTTAAGAAAACTGAAATTCATGAGTATGCTGAAAACTACAAACACAACGCCTCGTAACAGAGTAATTCAAAACCAAGTATTGAAAATTTGATATATAATTTAAAAAATATGTAAAATCCGCATCAACGATAAAAGAACTAGATTTAGTACACATTTTTTAGGACAACTTTCTTTTTAAAGCTGTTTACCAACACTGCTATGATAAAATTGCGCGAAACTTGCGCCTAGTGAGGACGGTTAATTTTCTAAGTCATTTGGATTTCTTATTTTTTAATTTCAAATGCCCTGCCGCCCAACTGACGTCTTGTGCGAGCAAACCAGATCCAGGTTCATCACGATACGATCTGGCAAAGCGGCGAGGCTACGTCATGAAATTATTAACGTCACTGAACATGTCGTAAACGCCACAATTTAGGATTTTGTGGAAAAAGGCGACGCAGTGTGCAACTTGTCAAAATTCGCAAGTTTGGTTTCCGGCTAGAATGCCCAATTCTTTTCCATCCAGATTCTAACAAAATTCCTGCTCTGCTACATATGACATATCGGGCAGGCCCAGCAAATCAGCCATCTTTGGCCTAAGGGCCGAAGAGCCTTTCTATGTATATGAGTCTGTGAGAAATAATTATTTTGTGGTTGCGTCTTGATTCTTAATCGTATTAATGAATAAGTCGTTAGGTTTTTCTATTTGCTAGTAATACCCCTTAGTTTTTAAGAATTTTCATACATAAAATAGTCCAACTAGTAAGATAATTTCAATATTCCTCAATACTCTTAAGTCATAATGTTAGTATAATGCAATCCTTATCATCCCAATATATAGTTAAGCCATGAAGGCGATATTGAATTTGAAATGATTTAGTTTATCTTTCTTTATGGGCACTTGAGGCAAGGCATTGTCGTTTTTAGGGTAAAGCTCACGAACTACTTTGAGTTTTTACAGGTAGGGAGGGTAGAGAAGGGAAGAACACTAACACCTCGTTCTTCCACTCTGAATAAGTGATGCGTTCATGTTTTTCATCGTGTGGGTTTTCCTTGTTCCGTTCCCTATGACTCTTTCGACATTTTAGTCATGAGACGTCTTCGTTTTTGAGAGCAAAAGCCCACCCCAGCCCTGAGCACAGCCGTGCAAGTTAGTTAAACAGAGAAGCTCTCGAGGCTCTCTTCGTTACAGCCTACAATCTTTCAAAATTACAAAATTCCCGTTTCTTTTTAAACATCCCTTTTGTACTACAACTTTCCATTCACATATACAAATTACTATATATGTGATTTATAATGTGCGCACTTGAAAAATAGTTTATTTTAATGCCAATTTTAATTACCGTTCTGACCATTTTTGATAAGCGTACGTAATTCAATTTTCATTATCTCGCATACCAATTATAATTTTTTTCTATTCGCTATCTATAAACTCTGAGAGATAGAATTTGTTCATGTGCTCAAAGTACTTTTCATTTAATTTATGAGCTTTTCGGGATCGTCAAAATTACAATTATTGCTGATCAATCAATTTTCCTTCTCTAATTAAAGCTCAAAGAGAATTAAAAGCATTTACAGCATTATTTTCGGTTGCCGCAGCTGCTGCTGCTGGTCTTAACTGCGAAGGTCACCATTGGAGCTTGGGGTTGGGGTAGGCAGGCGCTTTAAACCAGATCTTCGATCATCTGGCAACCTTCGGCGCGCTCTTTTTGTGCTTTATCGTCTCCAGCTGTCAGGTTAATTAACGCATAATTTTTAGGCCTGTCTTTTTCTTATTGTTTGGTGGGGGGTTTTTTTTTGATAAATGAGCTGGTGTTCGATCATCTTTTCAGCTTTGCATAACTAATTTCTATTTATTCTAGCATTTTTTCTCTAGTAAGCCAAAAAGAGGGAAAATGCCAGTATAAGAAAAAACTAACAACGCAACATTATTTTGCAACATTTTCTCCTTCATGTGAAAAATTTCACTTTTATTTCTATGAAGCCAGTTTAAGCCAGCCAACACGACCGGCCGAGCTGCAACTAACTATAATAAATAAAATAAATGGCAGTTGAATTGTCTATCTCAACAACCATGTGGATGTGCAGAGGTTTTTTTTTACCATGGATACCCACAGGCAGGCAGGCAGGCAGTCAGGCGGCCATCAACTAAACCACAAACTAAACTTCGATGAAGATCGCTTAGTACGAGCACTTTTGGTTACACGCTAATTGAAAAAATTGACTGTTTGGGGGGATAGATCTAATTTAAAAGCACACATTCAATTGGTATATGGGTTAAGGATCTCTTTTTGTGGAGGCATAATAAAAGAAGAGAAAACTTTGATGGTTCTCTAAAGAAATGCAAACCAAAGCGCTGTTGAAAGCTGGTTCATAAAAATCGTAGAGTAATATAAGTATTCATTTTAAAGACAATTAAGGTGGAACGGCTATATGCTTCTTGTTGGTAGCTCAAAGGATGCTTTTTAATTGAATGATTGACGGTCTCGCTTGCTAATATTCATTCATTTAGTTAATGATAATAATTTTAATCAAGAGTATATGGCATTTTGACAGTACAAAAAACACAGCTACATCGATCATACCAAAATATCGATCAACATATGTATATCGCATCTAGCCAGAAACCGTGGCAACCGCCCAAATTTTGCGACACTGCAATTAGGCAACCCGTTTAAGTGTCTTTACAGATGCCGAACTCTAAGCTGATGTGCTCAGGAAAAAAACCAATATAGAACCTGGATTGCTAATTTCATTTTCAAGAATCTTGCTCAAGACTGAGTAGACCTTGAAATGTGCTTAGAAATCTTAACAAGACCCCTTTATTATCACGGTCTGAAACTTTTTTTTGCTAAATGAAAACTACAGCAATGCACGATGTTTAGGTTGCGATGTAACCCATCCTACCTGGGACTTGAACCACGACCTCTTTATTCAATGACACATTGGCTAATTGCAATATACAGAACCGAAACTGCAAGGGTATATGGTATTATACTGCAACTGACTGGAACACTCGACAGCTAACGCTCGGTGGTAAAACGGTGGTGATTAGTGTTTCAGTGCGCAGACAGGTACAGCCAGTGTCGTCATTAATTTTACAACTTATATCAGTTTTTCAGACTAGTAGTATGAGTTAACAGACTAAAAATACTGGACTAAACCAACCAATCACACGTCAACCTTTACCGCCCATCATTTTTGCGTAAAATCAGCTTAATTGAGTTTTGTCTTTTTTTCATATTAAAAAATGCCGATTATTTCATCTTAAAGCTCGAGTATAAACGAGCTTAATTCAATATGGCTCAATTACAGCACTTCCATTGAGAGGGCCATCTTGGGAAAAGCTTCTCTCAATCTCTCTGGAAAGTATCTAACTTCATATTATTAGGGTGCGATTCACGACTACATTCTTGGCTTTAGGATTGACCATATTCTCAGTGTAGGTGACTCAGTTGGCTTTGACACCTGCATAAGACAGTGTCAGTTGACTGTTGCCATGCATGTTCACAGAATTCTGTCATAATTCCCACTTAGTCTGAACAGATTGTCAAATAACTAGCATTCTGTCGGTGGGTGTTAACGTGGCCGATTTTCAGATCGCTGCATAAACACTATATGAGTTATCGTTCTGAATCCTGATCATATTATCATTCACTAGATCTGGTCAAAGCGATAAGATAATGCTAATTACTAACTATCACTTCCCAGTTAAGCGATATCTAAGAGCGCCACATCTAGCAAACTGTGGTGAGATATGTATTCCCTGTTAACCCTTTTCCAAATTGCCGGGGGCGTGGAGTGTGTGTGTCTTGTGGCAAGAAAAGTTGTGAACAAATAAAACTTATTGATCTGGAGCCTGTTAAAACAAGTATAAGAAATATATGCCCCATACATATCAAACCTCTATCTCTTACTATATCGACTCGGCTTTTGTTGCTGATCAAGAATATATAAACTTTATAAGGTCGGAGATGATTCCTTCTGGCTGTTACATACTTTTGCACAAACTTAATATACTTTGTTTACCTTCGGTACAGAGTATAAAAATGTCTGAATAGAAAGGTGGTAGTTGAAATCGTTTGAAGCGCTTCCATGAGGAAGAAAAAGGAATCGTTTCCGACCCTATAAAGTATATATATTCTTGATCAGCATCAACAGCCGAGTCGATATAGCTATGTCCGTCTGTATGATCGCACAGATCTCAGAGATGGTAAGAGATAGAGGTTTGACATGTATGGGGCATATATTTCTTATACTTGCAGGCAGATCAAGTTTATTTTCAATTTTTGCCACGCCCTCTCCTGCCTCCGCAATTTGGAAAAAACGTCATAACTCCTACAGTTTTGATGATAGATAGTTTGTTCTTTCTAGAGATATATAGTAATCAAAATTATTTATTTTTTGCTGAAGGAATGATAAAGATCGGATGAACGATACTCATGTTATGAGCAAAAAACGGTCTGTTAACACCCACCCATAACCACAACATTCCGTTCAAGAGAGGCAATCTTAGTAAGAGAGAGAGAGAGAAACTTAGAGATCTCACCACGTTGTGCGCTCTCTAAGTTTCTCTCTCTCTCTCTCTCACTAAGATTGCCTCTCTTGACTAGTGATTACAGAGTATGTTATAGTCGGGCTTGACCGACTTTCTTGTTTTTATATGGAGTTTTTCGTTTGCGAGCGCATTTTTGCGTTCTCCGTACCGTGCTTAAGCATAAGGAAAGAATTAAAGGTATAAGAAAGGCTTCTGTCTAAATTCCCAATTCTAATAAAATTTGATTTACTGGGATCGTACACAAAATATTCACAAAAACTTTAAATGGCAGGAACCAAACACCTTTTCGTTTTTCCCCCCCTTTTTATTGTAAAACTCAAGTGGAATTTGCAAATCATCAAGAAAAGACAATGTCATTGATTGATTATATTGCAAAATAAAAGCCCATCCATTATTGTTATGATACTTATTCGTTGTACTAATCTCTGAGGAGTAACACTAACTATGTCAAGTTCCACAATGACTATCAACTGATAAGCTCAACCAGTCAACCAGTTTCCCGGTTTGTTTATAAATAGCTCATGATTGTTGGTTGACCAAGCGGAAATTGGCTATTTAGTCAAGCCAAAGACCTTTGACAGTGTTGAACAATGCAAAACAGATGCCTCAGAGGAGAGTGATCAATGGCTGGCCATTCAATTTAGTAAGTAAGCAGCAAAGCGTAAACTGATTGTGATCGAATGCTGTAAGTCAGTTTGTTGGGGGGGGAGATGCGATGCTGCTGCTGCAGCAGCAGCAGCAGTCAGTGAACTTACAGATGGGGCAAGAGAGATGAAGATGGCGATGGAAGACAACGTCAAAAGGCCAACAAACGCACGCATACCAAGGCACACATATGGTCAACATTGTCTGGGGGCCAACTAATAACACAAACAACCGGCTTTTTTACACTTTGAGGGGAATCGGACGAAGAGAGAGAGAGAGAGTGAGAAAGGGAGAGGGGCAGGAAAACTTTGTTTACTTTGTGTGGCGATCCAAGAGGCGGCAACGAAAACTCGTTGTTGTTAGCTGGGCATGCGCATAAGTCACTTTGACTCTGGTTTGCTGCAAATTGCGCAAATTCCATACCAGAGGAGGAGTCCCCCATCTTCCCCTTCCCCCTACTTAAACACAACATCTGTCGACACTTTGCAACACTGTACAGAGACGAAAGCATGTTGAGAGGTGAAGGCCGCCAACGATTCCAAGCTCCAAGCCACATAATTGCAGAGTTTGAAGCCTCGCTCTTGGCCATAACGAATTCGCAATAATGTGCATTTTATTAGATACCCACCATTCCACGATCCCTTCATCCCTGTCCCTCCCACTTAACTCTGAGTGCATTTTCCGCTTGAACACGATTTCATTTAAATTTTCCTAAAGCATTTTGCCCTTTGGGCTTTAGGCTTGTGCGTCTGCATGTGTGTGTGTGTGTGTGTTTGTGTAGGAAGGAAATGTATTTGCATAGCTTGAGGTGTTTAATACTCAAAAAGGGAAATACGAGGGCAGTTAGTGTCTTCAAATTCAAATTTAAGCAAGCTGCGACATTTAGTTTGTGTTTGACAGCCATTGAAAGCAGACAACCTTGTGAAGGAAATTCCATTTTAATACCTATATAAGAAGTGATTTATTAAACTCCGTTGTTGAAGAAAAAAAGGGGTCAACATGCCAGAAACTGTCATGGAAGTTGATCACATCACATTTTATATGAATATTTGCAGATGAAAAAGATATTCGTGGAAGAAAAAGTGCTTTTCCAGCATGAAAATGCTTCCCTTATGTTAATTAACAGAGCATTAACATACATGTTAACATAATAACATTATGTTAGCATACAGCGCATGCTGACCCCAAATACATGATAAAAGTCATGAATATCTTTGCTATATATAAGCTGCCAAGCTGTCTCAAACTATCTCCCATTCTTGAAAACTTTAGCAGAAAGGACCCTCCAGTGATTCACAATGGGACTCAGGTCCGGACTTAATGCTGGCGAGTTCAATACAGTTATTTTTAGGTCTGTAAACAAGAGTTTAGTCACCCATGCATTGTCCTTTTGTTCTTAGTAGTTCTATTAAAACGATGTCCAGAAGATCGATATACAATTCTGCGTTCATTCTGGTTGAGATGAAGCATATTGGACTAGTGGGCTCTGTAGCAAAACGCAGTCCATACCATCACACTTCCGCCGCCAATACCTCGCTTGAAACAGGATCCCGGATCCTAGCGCATATCTCTTCAATATTTGTTGCAGCTGTCAGAGCCATCTAAGTTAAACTGGTTTTCGTCCCTAAAGATGAAATTAAGCCATTTTTCGCCCCAAATACGGTATTTGTTAGCAAACCCTATGTTAGATGCTCAGAGGCGGAACAGAACTCACACCTCCCGCACCAGCAGGCATCACACCCGGCCCGATAATTCTCCAAAATTTCACAGATTATAAATATAGTTCAAAATATGAGCTCGATATCTTCAAAATTGTGGGACACATTCAACATTTTATATAAAATGATGATCAGGCCTGTTTTAGATTTCGATCAAATCATGCGAAATTGGAATTGTTAAATGTTCCCGCTTCCAAAAACCGACTGAGCTATTCGGCTTTTAGCTTCAAACCCCCTTTTATATTCATTTGATCCTCTTGATGGCAAAATGGTTCGGCGGAATTGTTTAATGCTTTCTAAGCAATCACAACTCTTAGCAGTTTTGATCAATCGAATTTAGAAACGAGAACAGGCCATCTGAAATTTGAATGCTCTTCAAAACTAGATGTTCATTCTGACAGACGGACGGACAGGTCTATATCGACGTTACTCTACGAGTAACGGGTATAAAAATTGGGATATCGAATTCAAATTATTTTTTCTTTTCCAAGAAAAACAGACTTATCCAACTGACATTTTGAATTTGTAAGAAGTTTATATCCCTTGAATTGAATTATTTCACTGTTAAGTCAATGTCAAGTCACGGTTAAGTCACTGTGAAGTCACTGTCAAGTCATTTTCAAGACACTGTTAAGTCACTGACAAGTCACTGTCGAGTCACAGTCAAATTTCTTTCTTTCATTAGTCCAAGAAGTAACTTGGTATCCGCCTTGGTCCAAGTGCAACGTTTGTTTTCAGTTTTCATCTTAAACATGTTCTCTTTCTCCTTCGCCTGCAGTTGATATGAATGTCAATTACAAGTGGCAACGCCTAGCACACTATTTGCCAATAAGTCTAAACTAATATAAAATAGTATACAGAATCACTTACTTATAGTTTCATTCAGCATTTGCGATTTGCCCTTATTTCCGAAATCCCATTTGCAATCAAAGCCATTCAGCAGCGACTTTTCAGCAATCGCAAATCTTTGAACACTAATCGCTAATCGTAATTATTTGCTATAGAGGCCCACTGAGTGCAATAAACCTCCTTTATCTTCTAATAACTAAATTTTATGCAGTGATAAAAGACTTGTAAAGAAAAGTTGCCGAAAAAAAACAAACTATAGGTTACATAGGTAATGAGCAATTATGGCTTGCATTTCAAGAATCATACACAGAGAAAACAAAATTGCCTGCACGGCGCGTGTAGAAACGTCAAAGCTAAACGAACCGTATTGCGCCCTGCTAAATTGCACACGCAATATGTAGAATGCAGAAAGCTACACGTGGCGTGTAGAAAAGCTACACGTAACGTGTAGGATTTTAATATCTAAACGCCGGGTGTAGAAAAGCTAAATGCTGCGTGGGCAAATGCAAAATCTACATGACATAAGAAAATCAGCTTATTTCCAAACAACTTCTACATTTTTTATGCAGCAATCTGAATACCAGAGATCTGCACGAGTGCACTGGCACTGAAAGTGTACTGCCTTCGTACTTGATATTTTTCACACTCGAGTGCCTCAACTGACTGCAAAAAATGTATGCAGTGTTTAAAACACTCATGGCATATTTGTGCTTCGGGTACCGAGTGCCAATTATACCCGCGCTACTCGTGCGACTCAAATTTTTTACTTGCACAAGCAGAGAGCGGGTGTTGGTTGAATTACCCCAAAAAAATTTTTGTAACGCTCTTTGATTTGTCTCTCTCTCATTTGTCTCTCTCTCTTGAGATAACAACAACAACTTAATAGCATTTACAGTTGCATTTGCAAAGAAGAGAGAAGAGAGCGAGAGCAATAAAAGTTATGCAAACCCGTGTATTACGTGTGTTTGTGTTGTGTGTGTGTGAGTGTCCATCGTAGACAAAATCAACAAGCGAGGCCGCTCAAAGGAGAAACAACCACTTTAACAGACGATCAAGCAGACACTCATTCGCAAACATACCAATAACAGAACGAGTGTGTATTTGACTTGACTGCAAAAGTTCGAGTGTCAGTCACACCCCATACGCTTTTAAAGCGAGATCTTGCAGATCTCTGCTGAATACCACACGAACGTGTAGGTTTTCTACACGCGGCTTTTAGATATTGAAATCCTACATGCGCGTGTGTAAATTCAGTACTGAACTCTTACATTTTTCGTTTAGAAAACTGATCTCCACACGCCACGTGTAGGTTTTCTACACAAACGTTTAGGTTTTACACAAATGCTAAATGCTACATGTTGGAAATCTACACGAAACGTGTGCAAACTGCAGTCCCGTATATAAATGATCAGAGCACTGAATTCGCACTTAAGAATTACAAGCAAGCAGAAAAGCTACACGCCACGTGTTGAAATAAGAATGCTAAACGTGGCGTGCAAAAAAGCTACACAAACGTTATGGGTTGAAAATCCCGGTCGAAACGTGTAGAAGCTTCCCTGAATCCCGGTCATGTACATTTTGTTATTGCTCAGTAATATTTTGGCGACGCATGACTCTAGGAAACATTCCGCTCGGGTCGGGTGTTTAATAAGTTTTGATGGATGGCAAACAGCAAAATTAAAATCGAACGGTTTAAAATTCGATAGCAAATCCGACACAAATCAATTAGTAAATTTTTGACGAATTTAATGCCACAATTTAATGCCTCAATTTCATTTTTCTAAACATTTTAAGTAAGTACAAGTAAGAAAGCATTTTGCGGGGGGTCCCATTTTTCCCTAATTTATTGCTCAAACATAGTGACCTATGTTAACTCATTAATTTTTTACATGTCTCCTAAATAATCAAGCACGAGCTCATTTGTACATAAGAAGTGCTAAAGCAAAATGCGTAACACCCCCAACTACTACCTCAACATTTGGGGCCCGCAGAAATTCAGGCGATATTTCTAAAATTTTACATAAAAACCAAGTGAAATTCTTTAACATCAGCCAGGCATACAGAGCATAAAAATAGTCACGATACGTTGCTATTTTTCGATTTGACAGCTCACAAAAAAAAAAAGAAGACAACAAAATATGCAGGCAGTAGAATAGACAAAAATTTACACAAGAATCAATAATTATTAAAACAACAACAATTAAAATTGATGGAGGGTATCATGAATTGGACAATTCATCAAATTGCCGCTGGCCAAATTCTTGACAAATCTGCCTCTGCTGCTGCTGCTTGATGCTGCTATGGCGCGAGGCCTTTCAATTGAAAAATCTTGGTCGGTGTGCAAAAATAAACATTTTTATTGCCCGCATGGCGCCAAAGTAGAAGAAAAAAAGAGATGTATCTCTCTTGGCGAGCTTATCTGGAAACGCAGAAAACAAAAAATAAATGCGTTTTTGCAATTTATTTCAATTGCCAGAGTCGCTAATAAATTCGCAATTAAAGCGCTAAAAAAAAATACATTTTTATAACGCACTTTGCGTGCGTGCGTGAGGAACAAGATTCGTTAGAGACGTTGCTGAGAAGTGATTACTCCACCATTGCCTATGATGATTGTCTTTTGAAGATCAAACGCCAACCACACAGAAGGGTATTTGCAACTTTTGGATCATTTGGCTAATTGATCATAAATATCAACGAGGCGTAGCACAAAAAAAAAAATGCAATTTGAGCTCTAAAGAAGAGAAAGACAAAGAACACCAACGAAGGTGCTGCTGCATATGCAAATACTACAGAAAAAAAAGCAGAATCTTGCGGTTTGTGTGAAGTGATTAAGCAGAAGAATTGAGGCAAAGGTACAGTTAGTTGTTTATGGAAGACTTAGAAAATGATCATAAAATAAATTTGTATAATAATAATAATCTTCTAATGCCATCCCCCAGCTACTTTAAGTGTAACCAGCTGCCATTTTTGACTTTCGTTGATGTGAATTGCTGGGAATTGGTTCCACAGTAAATCACTTTCAGAACAGTAACAAAACAGCAGCCGTCAGCAGGGGGTGTTTCCAAGCATTTTAAAGCCAATCAAAGTTTTTGCACCTGCAGCAGCAACTATATCAGTCGATAAACGTATAAGGTGATCGGAACACTTGGTGATCGGAAGGAATTTCCTAGAAAAACTAGAAACTATGCAAGTGCAAGATTGTGAAAAATAAAAGACAGAATGCGAAAAGGACCATAAGAGGCATATAAAGTAGAAGCAACAGGAAGCCTCAAGGGAATATAGTTTCGTGTTTGTCTTAAAGGGACATTAAGGTTCACCCCTTTATAAGCTTGTTTAGAAACATTATACCCAACATGGTACGTCTATGCTCAAGTGAAGGTAAGTATAAAAGCTTAAGCCTGGAAATATAGGGAGGAAGTCTCAACTGTGGGTCCCAACCCAGGTTGCGAAGGGCAAACAAAAGGAACTGCTTCTGGACAGATTCGATACGTTTACACAGGGTGAGTGATTGAGGGTTCCAAATACACGAACCAAACTCCAAAATAGCAAAAGCTTGGTTGTGTAGGGATCATTGAACTCCTTAGACCAACGTTTAATAAAACCTAACAATCCCAAGGCTTTATTCACAGAAAGTTCAATGTGAGTGCCAAAAGAAAGTTAATGGTCAAGGGTAATACCCAGATCATGGAAAGATTCAACATGTTCAAGTAGATAAGAATCCAATAAATAGTTAATCAGAAGAGGGGTTCTACGATAAAAAATCATAGATTTACACTTGCCCCTGTTCAAATGCAACAAATTGTAAGAGCACCACATAAATATGGAATTCAAATCCACCTGAAGCAAAACAGAATCGTTGGGCGAGTTGATCAGCTGCATACATCAGTGCACGAGAATGCTTAATTACATTAGGCCGGTCATTAATAAATAACACGAAGAGAAGAGATCAAAAATGGCTGCCTTGTGGAACTCCAGAGGTCACAAATACCGCATAAGAAGTGCTACTATTAAAGACTACTTTCTGAGTTCTAGACTGGAGATAAGATTTTATCCAATTAAGAAGCCCCAGGGGAAATCCCAGCAGATGCAATTTCAAAATTAGAAGGCAATGAGTAAAATCAGTAAAGATAACATCTGTTTGTTTACCTTGAGTGAAACCATCATGAATCACTGAAGAAGTAAATTCCAGTAGGTTTGCAGTAATGGATCTGTTTTTAACAAATTCGTGCTGGTTCGGCGATATAAAAGGAGAACATGAGTTCTGTAACTGAGATGTTATAATTTGTTCAAAGAGTTTAGGTATTGCAGATAGTTTCGCAATGCCCCTGTAGTTTGAAATGTCAGAACGTGAACCCTTTTTATTGTAAGGGAATAATGAAAGATTCTTTCCATGGAGTTGGAAACCTAGACTGCTCAAGTGATTTGGAAAACAAGATGTGGATAGGATAGGCAAGCGAGTCTGCGCATTGCTTTAAGATGCAAAATGTTAAATTTTAGGGAAAGTAAACCATTCAAGACAGAAGAAAAAGAAATGGTGGTCTTTCATCCCAGAATCATTGGTAGCGCTGCTCAAAGGATTTTATTTCTTGGTGAAACCTTTCCCCATGCTCATCACTCACGTCTTCAAGGTTCTCCGGAAAAAAATCCATATCGATATGTCATCTTTAAGCACTTCAGATATCCTGTGGCCCGTCAAATATGCCTTCTCAAATTTTCGCAATATCCAGTCTGGGAAAAATTTGTTTCAAATATTCAAATGCTTGGCTACTTTTATCTAAAACTTCAACAAAGTTCTTGAAAAGTCCTAGTTTAATATGTAATGGTGGAAGAATGATATTTTCCATCTTCACCAAAAGATTAATGCGACACTGTTTGTGTCCACAGTCAGAGTCTGTCTTTTATTCCAATCCTTTCTCTTGTTATATTCTTTTCGGGCCCGGCTGTCTCAGAGACATAAAAAACAGCAATATTTTGTAGTCTAAACAACAAATTTTCCACTCGTGCTCATCAAATTTTATACATTTTAATAGTTCAACCATTGTCGCATAAGTTTGCGATTGGAATAGATGGTTTCTCATTCCCAATATTTAAATTGTCTTTACTGCATACATTCGCATCGTAAATTTGCCCAAGCTCTTTGAATAAGCCAGGAATATTCTTCCAAATAGCATTTGGTCGTTTTTTATATAAAATACTTCGAGTACGGCTTATCACGGTCTCTGTAAAAAGTTACTTTTACTTTCGGAGCCAAGAAATTGTGTTCTTTCATCCTGGATGCGAGTAATTCTGCTTTTGCTTTTGAAAGCTCTAATTCTCTCACCAAATCATTCAGATTCGATTGGGTTAAAAGACGAGGCTTATCTTCAAATACGTCCTCACTTTCAGAGCTGTTCTCGCTGGGGAAATAATTGCCAAAAATCCACACAACAATGTGACAACTTTCTATCACTAACCCAGTTAAACTTAAGTTCTGCTGTTCAATGACAGCCACAAAAGACACGTACCATCATCGTGGGGTCTAGGCCTCGCCGTTTTTATGGCTTTTGGGCAATATGGTCACAGTCTAACGTCCGCCACTTTCTAACATTCTTCATCAAAAATACATAAAGCCAAAACACCATTTCACCACAATAGAATCAAAATGATAGACTCAATGAAAAGTTAAGCATACAACAAAAAAAATTTAGAAAATCGACGCCCCACACAAGAAGTCACAAACAATTACAAAAGGCAAAAGGAAAAACTGCGTGACAAAAATTACTAATTATGTATAAATAAATAAACAAATCGCTGACAGACGAACGGACAACACAATGTGACAAGTTGAAAGTTTTGCTGCTGCCGCGTGTTTACTTGAACTAAAAGACATTGTAAAATCTAAAAGCTAAAAGCTAAATAAACACAAAAACCAAGAGAATAGAATGTCAAGTGCATTAAAGCAATGGACAACTGTTGTTGTTGTTGTTGTTGGGTTGTATTGCAAGTCCATAAAATTTTAGTGTAAGCATTTAACAATAATTGATAAGATGTAAGAGAAAAAGCTTTTTGTTATTTACGATTTACGGTAAAAATAAAAAAGAAACAAAGAAGATTATCTTAGACCTAACGGTGGTACAATCTACAAACATTAATAATAGTGAGTATAGTTGCACTAAGGCTTAGAAAAACAGAAGCATTTGGTTTAGAGTTGGATTACTACTATTTGGCCCAGAAGTTTGCAACGCATAGAAGAAATCATCTGCGACCACATAAGGTATATATATTGTTGATCAGGGCGACGAGCTGAGTCGATTGAGCTTTGTCCGTCCGTCCGTCTGTCTGTCTGTCTGCTACTTAGCGAAATCAAATTTATCGTTCTTAAACTGGCTGATTGTTAATTTCATATGCTTTCAAAGAGATTCGCAAAATTAATTCGCAATCGGATGACGAAAGGTCAGAGTTCGCAAAAATCGGTCCCCCGTTTGCCTTTGTTAGAAAACGACAGCTTTCGTGCGACCACATTAGAAAGAGGTACCGAAACAACCTTTAACTACGCTCTCTGCTTCTATTTGGTTGTGAGAGGAGAGAAACACATTTTTTTAAATTTTTTCCTCTTAGCTCTTTTTGGGACCGCTCGGCAAATTCACGCATTCAATAGGTCTTCTTCGTATGTATGCATTGGTGTGTAATGGTCGGCTAGCAATATGAATGTATGCGATAAACTATATGCGCTCTCTCGTTCTCTCTCACATTGACTCTCTCTCTGCTTATGCTTAGTTCTAGCACACGCAACCTTTTGAAAATAACATTTTGCATTATGGTCTTCGAAAAACACGCAGCTAATGACCGATTGACTGACCTGGGCCTGTTATTCGGTTGCAGGCAGCCCGATCAGTGCTGTGGATTCAACCACAGCCACTTAGCAGTGAGCGCGATAATAGAACACATTCGGTTGTGGTAAGCCCGAGCCCGATTTTCCTTTGGTTTTTCGGTCACTGACGTGAGCAGAGCGAACCGAAAAAAGGGTTGAGACCTATGGCTTAAGTACAAAAAAAAAGTTTTAAAGAATTTTTTGTTCAAGCTTGACGCTTTAGTGTGAAAGATTTGTTACAAATTCAATTTTCTAAGTATTGTCTTTTGGGCAATTTTCGGATACCATCTCGAAAAACCGGTGCGTTTTTTGATGCGATCCACGAATCGATCCAATTTTGATTCAATTTTGGGCAATTCAATTTGGGTATGATTTTTTGCGTTTGGACCATGTTCCCGTAAGCTTCTTGCAGCATTCGATGGTCTTCAGCTGCATTTTTTTTTCAAGTAAAAGCAGAAAAGTAAACTTTCCCGCAAATTGTGTTTTGTTGGCACAAAAGTTGACATATTCGGAGCACAGAAAAACTATGTTGCTTACACTTCAGCAAAACGTAGTGAAAAACGAGAAGGCCAAGCTAACTTCGTCTGTGCCGAAGTTTTTATACCCTTGCAAATGCTGTTTTTGATATGACAGAGATTAAGAATGCTTACATAAAAATCAAAAACTTTTGTTACTAAAACCCATTTTCCGACAGATGAACATTTGATTTCGACCAAGTTTCGGGAATCTTTTTGAAAACATATCAAATTAACAATCGCCGAGTTTAAGAACGATAATATTGAAAACAAAAAAGTTTTTCTCACTAAGACTCATTTTCCGACCGATCGGTCCTATGGCAGCCTTAAGATATAGGCATCCGATCTCGACCAAATTTTTCAAATTAGTTTGAAAGCGTTTGATATTAATAACCACCGACCGATTTACTTGAAAACAAAAAAAAAAAATTCACTAAGACCCATTTTCCGACAGATCGGTCCTATGTCAGCTATAAGATATAGTCATCCGATTTTGACCAAATTTCGCAAATCTGTTTGAAAGCATATAATATTAATAATGGTCGAGATTGAGGATGCTAACATTGAAAACAAAATAGTTTTTCTCACTAAGACCCATTTTTTGACCGATGGTTCCTATGGCAGCTATAAGATATAGTCATCCGATCCGGTCGGTTCCGACATATTAGCAGCGTGCAGTCAAAAGAAGACTCTGTGCAAAATTTCAGCTCGATAGCTTTAAAACTGAGAGACTAGTTTGCGTAGAAACAGACGGACAGACAGACGGACAGACAGACGGACAGACAGACGGACAGACGGACAAAGCTCAATCGACTCAGCTCGTCGCCCTGATCAAGAATATATATAGTTTTTGGGGTCGGAAATGAATATTTCTATGCGTTGCAAACTTCTGGGCAAAATTATAATACCCTTTGCAAGGGTATAACAAAGCCTAATGTTGAGGTTACATTGTCCGATTCGGTTTAATACTAGTGACGCCATCTCTTAAAAATCCTTAAAAATTTGTTTGTTGTTAATCAGAAACGTCATTTGGAACGTCAGAGTTTAAGAACACTTACATAAAAATCAAAAATTTTTGTAACTTAAACCCATTTTCCAACAGATAAACATCTGATTTCGACCAAATTTCGCGAATCTTTAATCCTCCTTTGGCAGCCTTAAGATATAGTCATCCGATTTCGACCAAATTTTGCAAATCTGTTTGAAAGCATATAATATTAATAAAAGACGAGTTTGAGGACGCGTACAATGAAAACAAAAAAGTTTTTCTCACTAAGACCCATTTTTTGACCGATGGTTCCTATGGCAGCTATAAGACAAAGTCATCCGATCCGGGCGGTCCCGACATATTAGCACTGTGCAGTCAATAGAAGACTTTGTGCAAAATTTTATCTTGATAGCTTTAAAACTGAGGGTTTAGTTCGAGTAGAAACAAGGTTAGGACAAGGTTCAATCTACTCAGCTCGTCATGCTGATCGGAGATGCTTCCTTCTATGCGTTACAAACATCTCGACAATTTAAATATACCCTCTACAAGGTTATAAAAACTAAAAATCAGAAAAGCTTAATGACCAGTTACCAAAAAAGAACAATTGAAGAAAATCATGTTCAGTTGCTCAGTTAAATGTAGAACTCATGTTTGTTTACTCACTCATAAACAACCCAACGATAATTTTATTGGAACATATTTAGGAAATTCCCGTATTATTGTATACTGTGTAAATGTGAGACAGCTTTGTAAAGTAAGATTTTAAACTATAAAGCTGCCATTACACTTGTCATATATCTCTAAATAGTCGGTTGTCAAAATCTGAAACTCTTAAGCTGCCTTTCCACTATGAGAATATATCTCTAAATAGTCGTTTCTCAAACTTTTTTAAAGAGAATTTCTGATCAAACAGAACGTGTTCATCAAAGATGTCTAAATTTTCTAAATATTTAGAGATATTTGATTTGCTGATAGTGTATATCGTTAGAGAGTCTCTTTAGAGATATATGACAAGTGTAAAGGAAGCTTAATAAAATCTAATTTTTTTTATACACAGTACACAAGGGTGTGTGAATACCCTAATGAAGTTTGTTGTGTAGACATCGCTGAATCTATAAAAACTGACCTACTTAAATCACTTTATATATTTATTTTCCTCATATGTACTTTTTATTGCCATTCGACTCCAATTTAATGCATCTCAAATAACCATAAAAAGAATTGCATATGAAAGTCATGAAATGCCTTAGATATAATTTAACGATTAATAAATATTGCCCACTAATTCTAATGCATTTTTGTTATCCTTCTTTTTATTTTTTGCAGGCTTTTACTAGTATGATTGCCATAAACCGAAGCTTAACCTGCTTTTTATGGTAAGTCTGGACTCTGATTTTTAAATTTTGCTCGAATTTCCTGTAGTTGAGAATTGAAAAATTCGAAAATTCTTTAATTAATAGCCCAGCCAACAACAACAAATGTGATATATAGAGCATACAATTTAAATTAGTAGAAATGGAAAAACAAAACAAAAATGGAGCATAAAAGTCGAAAAGGGAACGCAGTGAGAAATGCAATGAAAATTGAGTTATATCTTTTTTTTTCTTCTTTTTTTGAAAAGAAGAAAACAACGCTAAAAATGCGGCCCAAAAATAGAGCAAGGCATGTAGAAATGAAAGAAATTAGATGAAAATAGAAGCTATATAAAAATATATACAAATGCACACGCACACTTCGTAGATGTGCTGGCTGGCCAGACAGGAATGCTTTTGGGGGGAATATAAAAACGTATGGCAAAAGAAGCTGAAAATTGGGAAATGGGATTTTTTGTAGAGTTTTTTTTTCTCTCTGTGTGTGTGTGTGTTGATTTTTGTATTTTTCTTGGCGCTGAGACATTTTGGGACAACTGAATTTATGGCGCTAGAAATTATTCTTTTCTAGTTGGTTTTTTTTTTTTTGTAAGAATTTGCGGGACATAATGAATTAGAGCTAAACGATAGGAATAAAAAAGGCATATACATTGATTTATAAAGAATTTTTATATCAAATTTAAGCATTTTGGTTTACAATAATGCAAATTACATTTAAATTCATCTGTGTGTGTGAGTAGTTTGAAGGGAGCAATAGAAATATGTATGATATGTAGCAGATAACTTTCAAAACTCAGAAAATACAATCTGTTTGTAGAAGGCATTTATTTGGGCTTGTTATAGCCTACTCAGCCCTCTGCTCTTTGCTCTCTTTGTAGACGACTTTGCGGAGAACTTTGTAATGGGTCCTTTTTGACCCGAAAACCAATGCAGACTGTTCTCAGGGTAATCGAGGATCGTTCCAACAAATTTATATTGGACTTGCAATAACAAGACAGGGAATTCTTTATTGTATTATTCACCAGCGACGTGGTTCACTTTATTGTTCACTTTGATGTTTCACTTATTAATATGATACATTCGCTTAAACCTATCTGAGGTATCCTTGCCAAATCGCAAGGTACGCCTCCTAACCGTCTAATCGCCGTGTTCGCAGATTTACTGGTTCAAGGCCTTCCACGAGAACAGTTCCGTATCCTGTTCAAGGATTTCGCACTCGATTTCCCGTCTGTAGTATCGCCGCACTTGTACTTTTACGATTCGTTCCGTACTCGCTTATATCCCGATTCACATTGATCTCTCTCTATGCCGTCAGCGACCCCTTATATAGCCCTCCTGGGCTGTCTCCCGTTGTCTCCTTGTCTCCTTCTAGAACGTTCGAGACTCCCAGATCTTCCATACGGCACTTTCATCTGCCTAGCAACGCCCCCTCAGCTAATTGGATCGACTGCGACAACTAGCCTTTGTTCCAAACTTAACGGATCCTTCCGTTTACTTGCTGCGCATCCGCCGACTGTCGTGCTGCTCCCATTGATTTCCCCTTTCCCCTAAATCCGCCTTGATTTCCTTTTATGCAGCGAATTCGTCGTGACACTTACTGGTAATATGCAGTTTGACAGACACGCTGAACTAATAGCTGAAAGACACCCGAGCAGCGATAGGAAGCAGATGGAACACTCTCCTAACCAAATGCAAGATGTACCAGGCGACCGCTAAGGCGATAATGTACTACTCAGCACAAGTATGGGGATGTTTTCAATATGAAGACGTTGAACGCAGTCTAAGGTTTTTTTTTACAAAAAGGATTTTTCAACTCCCACAAAACGAACCCAATTATGCGATATACTTAGAAACTGGATTGCCACCCTTATTCGCCCACACGCTGCAACTTCATTTTGATTACTTTAAAAAAATATTCGATATGCTTGAGCAAAGATATCAGAAAATAATTGCAAAACACCTGCGCGCGACCAAATCATATCTTTGCTTTCACCAGAGGTTAAGTTTGGCACAGGAGTTCGGGACGGAGTTTACTCTCGAAATTCCCGAACTGTGGGCAATACAACAGAACCAGCTAATACAAAGTATAGAATATACACCCAAATTTTTCGGGAACCAATCAACCGATTTGGATGAATTTTTTTCCTGTCATAACTAAAACACAAATGCAAAAATTGGACGATTTTCGAAATTTTGACTCTGCAACCCTACAGCTCCGATGTTTTTAAACCTATCCCAAATTGATAACCACATCAATTCTGAGCACTGTTTTATACCCTTGCAAAGGGTATTATAATTTTGCCCAGAAGTTTGCAACGCATAGAAATATTCATTTTCGACCCCATAAACTATATATATTCTTGATCAGGGCGACGAGCTGAGTCGATTGAGCTTTGTCCGTCCGTCTGTCTGTCTGTCTGTCTGTCCGTCTGTCTGTCCGTCTGTTTCTCCGCAAACTAGTTTCTCAGTTTTAAAGCTATCGAGCTGAAATTTTGCACAGAGTCTTCTTTTTACTGCACGCTGCTAATATGTCGGAACCAACCGGATCGGATGACTATACCTTATAGCTGCCATAGGAACCATCGGTCAAAAAATAGTTCTTAGTGAGAAAAACTTTTTTGTTTTCAATGTTAGCGGCCTCAAACTCGGCCATTATTAATATTATCTGCCTTTAAACAGATTTGCAAATTTTAGTCAAGATCGGATGACTATATCTTATAGCTGTCATAGGAACTATAGGTCGGAAAATGGGTCTTAGTAAGAAAAACTCTTATGTTTTCAATGCTAGCGTCATAAAACTTGGGATATATTATATGCTTTCAAACAGATTTGCAAATTTTTGTCAAAATCGGATGACTATATCTTATAGCTGCCATAGGACCGATCGGTCGGAAAATGGGTCTTAGTGAAAAAAATTTTTTTTTTCATGTAAATCGTTCTTAAGGTCGGTGATTATTAGTATTAAACGCTTTCAAACTAATTTGAAAAATTTGGTCGAAATCAGATGACTATATCTTCACGCTGCCATAGGACTTATCGGTCGGAAAATGAGTCTTAGTGAGAAAAACTTTTTTGTTTTAAATTTGATCGTTCTTAAACTTGGCGATTGTTAATTTGAAATGTTTTAAAAAAGATTCGCGAAATTTGGTCGAAATCAGATGTTCATCTGACGGAAAATGGATTTTAGTTACAAAAGTTTTTGATTTTTATCTAAGCGTTCTTAAACTCTGTCGTTTCAAAAACAGCATTTGCAAGGGTATAAAAACTTCGGCACAAACGAAGTTAGCTTGGCCTTCTCGTTATTATTTTATACATTTCTGATAAGCTGTTCCCGAGAAAAATCCAGATATCATATCATCATATCATTTATTGTTTTTGTGTAATTCAATTATTAGCGACACATTACATAAATGGGCTTCCTGCCCTCAACAAGTTTTTTTTAATCAATACTTTCTTAGTAGAGTATTTAAAATATGTATTTGACGACTTCTTATTAAATTTTTGATTAAAGTTGTATCTACTTATTTAATAGCAATCTCCAATCTCCGTTGCTCCATACCGAGGATATTCAGTACGTCATCAGCGCTGACCTTAATGTCACGATGAATATATAAAAGGGCCAGTCCATTTAAGCGGGTTTCTCCCATCGAATTCCGCAAATATGTTTTTAAAATCTTCAAAGAAAGAAAGAAGATTGTAATTGGCAACGCCATGAATATTTGCAGCAGAATATAAACATTTGGGAACACTACCGCGTCAGTTTTCTTCATTGCTTCTTTCAGGGTTTTTGGATGCAAAGCGTTGGCCATGTGTCGTCTTCAAAGTTTTATTTCGGGAATTCCCTCAGCAGTTGAGCAGGTAACCAATGTAGAGTGGCGTTCCAAAATTGTTTTTGCATTGCTGTCATCCTCCGAGCTCCAATTTTGACTATATTTTTGAATGCAGCTAAAGCCACGGAACACTGATTTATGGTTAGATAGCCTGTGTTTAATCTGTGACAATGCAGAATCTAAAAATGGCAGAAATATTGCAACCCTAAAATGCATCTCTGCTGATGCATTGGACTTTGACTGGTCGGAGCTACCTTTTATCAGTCCGGATAAGCGTCTAGGAATTACAATAGAAATGCAATTTTCCTTGCAGAACGCTGAAACCTCAGAAAATATGTTTTCAAACATAGTTTCAGCATTTTTTCGCATATCTTCCAGTTCGGCTGTAACGGTCTTTGTATATTTCATCGCTGTTTCCAGGTCCGCTGATTCAGTTTAAAGAAGTCGGCTAAGTGGCAATGTAACTGCGAATATGGCTGCTATGCTTCTAATTGCAAACTGAAACTCTGGGGTTTTAATTAATGTACCCAATTGATGTGCCAACGATGCACTCGTATTGTCATCCCATTCTGCAATTTCTCCTATAGAAAACATATCTGCTGTCTGAAGTTCCAAAAACACCAGTACAGACTCGTGACGCTGAACCTACCGGGTTGGACACAGCTTCTTCAATTTTGCCGCTGTAAAAGTCGTTTCCAAAAGATCAATGTTTTTTGTTAAGTCTGATTGCCGCTTTGGAGTATTAAACGAGAGCATAAGTTAAAGTCGGCTCTAACCGACTTCGATATACCCGTTACTCATGGAAACAAATGTTTAATAGCCTTCCTGTATGCCTGAGGTGGGTCAGCCGAAAAGTATGCAACATTTTTTAACTCGTCTCTCTCTCTCTCTCTCTCTGTCTCACTAAGATTGCTGCTGAACGCAATGCTTAGGTTATGAGTGGGGTGGGTGGTGGGTGTTAACTGATCGTTTTTTGCTCATAACTTGAGTATCGTTCATCCGATCTTTATCATTCCTTCAGCAAATCGATAAATAATTTTAAGTACTAGATATCTCTAGAAAGTACGAACCATCTATCATCAAAACTGTAGGAGATATGACGTTTTTTCCAAATTGCGGGGGCGTGAGGGGGCGTGGCAAAAATTGAAAATAAACTTGATCTGCGTGCAGACAATAGGAGTCTACATTTTAAATTTGGTTGCTCTAGCTCTTCTAGTCTCTGAGATCTAGGTGTTCATACAGACGGACGGACAGACGGACAGACGGACATGGCTATATCGAATCGGCTGTTGATGCTGATCAAGAATATATATACTTTATATGGTCGGAAATGATTCCTTCTGGCTGTTACATACATTTGCACGACTTTAGTATACCCTTTTACTCTACGAGTAACGGGTATAAAAATGACCATATACTGCTTAGTGATCCCATGCAATTGCGAGTTGATGGAATACTGCAAGCATCAGAAATGGCCAAGTTTAATGAATGTGCAGCACAATGGACATATATAGCATGTTCGAGCACATTTCGAACATATTTTTGAGCTCCTTTAAAACGTCCACTCATTGCAGCAGCGCCGTCAAATTGTCATGCCTAATAATAATAAGCCCAAATAAATGCCTACTACTACTACTACTACTACAATCTGTTTGTCAATGAGAACGCAATGTTTTCTGTTCATTTCCTATCAAAATCGATTTAAGGAACAGTTCTGAACTCGTTAATCCGTTGTCATAAGGAAACACTGGTAAAACGCAAACAAATTCCAAAAAAATAGAAATCCAACTACAAACAGAGGAATCTGCTCTGTCTGACTTCGAAATTAATGTAAATGTAAAAACTAGCAGAGCATTAACGTTAACATTAATGTCAACATTAACATAATGTTAGCAGACATCAAATTGATAACACATACAAACATGCATACAATAAGTGAGAAACAGGAAGGCAGCGTTGTAACTGAATTGGAAACTCCCAGGAAATATTAAACTTGGGAAGGTACAGAGTAAATTACTTTTCCAAGCATTAAAAATATAATTTCTGCACCCATTTCAAGCAAAAAAAGTCAAAGATCATTTTCAGTCTCACCTCAAACTCTGAGAGTTTATGCAATTTAAGCATCTGCGGTCATTATACAAGATAAATGCTTCTTCTTTATTTATTTATTTTTATTTTTTTTGTTACCTTAACCACAACCCAAATTCAAAAGAGACCTCAAAACTACAACAACAGCATTGAAATCTGCATACAGTATTGTAGTGAGAAAACTGAGGCAACCAGAGAGGTAGGAGGAAACCTTGTGTTGTCAACTTGCATATAAATTTCGTTTGGACAAACAACAACATACATATATATAAACTGAGTAATAAGCGCCGCTGTGGATTATCATGACCCAAAAAAAATGTTAAAGAACTTTCATTCTTATCAGCTTAAGATCACTCAACACTTTCTTTAAATGCAAAGAAGGAAAACATTTCCCTAAATACCTAACATTTATCAACATTATATAATCTCTAACCTCCAACGAACTCAACTTTTTTGAGTAGGCAGCACCGACTAGATCATTACAATTTCCACAACCACAGAAAATGATTATTATTTTTATTAGGGAGAAAAATATGAGAAAGAAAAAATATGCGTGGGAATTTACTTGAGAAATTTTTATGTTCAGTAAAATGTAAACACAATGAAAAACGAGGCGGCACAGCAAATGAAGTTGAACAATTTTTGCTACTGTGTTTGGCTCCTCGAAGTGAGTGTAAAGTGTCAGTGAAGTGGGAAGAGCTTGAAAGAGTAGCAAAGTCATCAGCATGATCATCATTGTCAATTGCCCCCCCCCACCCCTAAGGTCTAGGTTTCTTATTTTGAATTCCTTGTCTTTGAGCTGCCCGTGAAATATTCCTAGTCTGAGGGTTTTATGCTTTAATTATGGATTTTCATTGGCCAACAATAAGGAAATATATGGTTTTAGGATTCATTCAACCCCTTCTCTTTTCAATTAGCACGTTTCCTTTCCCCAAGTTCCCCAGTTTGTTTCCTATAAAATGCGATCTTCTCTTCCGTTGCATGTTTAACATTTTACGACAAGTTCCAGGAAAAACTTTAGCTTTAGTTTTTTCACGCTTTTTTTTGTGCCTAAACTCTTGTCAAAGCTGTGACTTTGGTTATGCTGCTGATCCCATAATAAAAGCCCGCCTTTAGGCCTTAAAACTTCATAAGACAAACAAAAGCTTTTGACACAAGTTAAAGAATTTGTTAACAATTCTGATGAGCGCTATTCAAAAAAAAAAGCAACAATAACAGCAAAAATTACAATCTGCTTGGGGCCACAACCTGCCTATGTCCATCAATCGTTTCTATTTCGGGAATTGATGTTGACTTTCATAACACGTGTCTTTATTGCTTGATTATTTTCCATGTGAAATGTTCAATACATACAAATTATTATTATGCATATCATATTGAAGTTAAAACTGTCTTTTTTTTATGCATAATTTGTGAGCATTAAAATGCTCAACTGGTAAATCAGTAGAAAGTCTTTTCAATGGGGGTTAATAGAGGTAGGAAATCACAAAAAATGTTTAAGAACTTGATCTGCATATGGATGGATATGCATGAGTGCAACTTAATGTACAAAGGCACAGAAGTTCAATTCTGAGTAGCAATGCAAGAAGTTTTACACCCAGAACTTAAACAAAATACAACATATAATATTATTGCCACTTGATTACCACATCACGAGTATTATAAGTACACTCAGAAAAGAACCAAGTAGTTTGTACACTGAAAAAAAGGATAGTTTTGGATGATCCTCAAGATGATTTTTCGGTATCCATTTGGACTGAATAGCTAACTATCCTTTTTTGGGATTCATTGGATCATTTCAAAGTTGATTTATTTTCGAAAAAAATATATTAAAATATCCATTGAATATTTAACAACTTTTCAATTGAACTGTTAAAAACTATCCTTTTGCTCATATCCATTGGATCTTAATGAAATATCCTTTTGATCTTTATTTAATATTAAATTCTTAATATTCATAGGATCTTAATGACTATCCTTTGAAGATCCATTGGATCTTAACGACTTATCCCAAGCATCTGTTGTAAAGTTCATTTGGAAAAAAAAAACAGCACAATAATTTGTATCAATTTATTTCATTTTGATAATATAAATGTAATATATAATACACACAAATGTCAAAAAGACATTTTTGCAGCCATATTTCGGTTTTGTGTGCCAAATCGTTAATCGTGTGTAGTCTACAAATGCAGCTGCGTACTGAATCCTGTGTGTTGGCTCCCAACACAAATGTGGTCTTCAAAATTGTGTGAAGCAATATAAGAAGGTTGGTCCTTTTCACCTAATAGAAAAAAAGATCAAATATACAGGGAGCCGACCACTTTAGTTCCAAGAGGTGTTGTTTTAACCATAAAGTCCTTATGAATCTGTAAAAGAGCACAAGAAAGATATAAAAATTCATTAGTATTATTGAAATACGTGTTTACTAAACAATTAAACAAGTAGACTAAAATGCGAAAACATCACAGACAATATGTATTCAATTATACATCATCATGCTTGCAAAAATAAACATACAAACTGAAACTGTATAAAACTAAACTTGTACATGCATATGTATGCATATGAACGCATGCAAAGCATGTACATACATATGTAGAAATGCGCGTGAGACTCAAAAAACTAAACTAATACATATTTTAATGCATTTACCGGCTGTGTTCTCTTCAATTGTTTTACTTCGAATGACGCAGCGCTCATGACATCGAAATTCGCAATATGTCTTTTTTCTTTTTTAATTTGCCCGCTAGTCGATACTTCAACCAAAATACGATCCCGTTCACCATTTTTTAAGCTCCTTTGAAGCATTTTCGCTTAAAAAGGGTATGACAGAAAAAAAGGATAGTTTATTGATCTTAATTCTTCATCCAAAGGAGCTGAAAAATGTGAAAAGGATATTTAAAAAAATGTATCTTAAAGGGGATATTTCGAATATCCTGTCTACGGGGATCTTTTTTTTTCTGTGTACTTAATTCAAGTACAATAGTACGGTAAGTACGAACATACTTGATTCAAGTACAAAATTCTTATTTTCAAGTAAGAATTTTTCAATTCCGAAATACTCGATTTAAGACTGCTTCGGGATATATTATGTACACTTCGAGCGATTTTAAAATCATTTTGATCATTCTTTTAGGTTGAAATGGTCTTTAGTTCAACCCGATTTACTCTTAAAATGAATGAACAATATTCTTATATCCCTATACATTCTTGAAACAAAAGGTCATTAAATAGGTACAAAATGTTCTTTGTTATTTAAATTCTAAAACAATTCCCATTTGTTCTTGAAAATATGCCTCTGTATGAAATCAAATAAGGCTGGAAATAAGGAAATGAATTAACCAAAAACCAAGATGGATTTAGCCGAAATCTTCCCTCACTCCATAACCAAAGTGTTAGGACCAGGAGGGAATTTTAAGAACAGATTCCATTGAAAATAGTTCGCTTTTTCTGTTGCACACTTTTTGGAGCTAAGAACGCGCGTTTCTTACAATTTTCGGCAAGTTGTAAGTACGAAAAGTACTTGATTCAAGAACGTTTGGTCTCATTTAAATACACTCAATACACTTAAAATAGCCTGGGTCTATTTTTATCGCAATTCGGTATATTTTTATCTCTAGTTTATGGCCTATATGGACTAGATAATGGGTGCTGTCAAATGTGGTACCCACTATCGCGGTTTTTCGATGCATGTTACCATCTCTTAAGGACACATTTTCCCGATCGATCTAGACCTCTGCAAGTCAGTTTTTTCTGAGTGTACAGTCAGGCTTTAAGCTCGGGAATTAAGACTTGATTGCATTACGCATTAAACCAGAGGTGCCCAAAGTCAGATTAGGGCATTGTAGACACCAATACAAAGGAAGACAATATTTCTCAAGCAACAAAAATCACAAGAAATAGAAAGTGAAACCCGATTTTTGTTTGTGTGTGTGTGTATGTGCTCGCGTTTTTATGATACGCACGAAATCATTCGCGGCCAACAACAAAAAGGACGCATACACAGATACTTAATGTTGCGTTCGAATTTGCAAGAGACATAGGAGAGAAAGAGAACACATATAAAGTGGTTGTTACACTAGGTTCAGCCTTAAGCTATGCGTGAGGGCTATGTGGAAAACAAGAACGTTTCAATCTATAACTTCCAAGCTTCAATTTATAAATTTGTTTTTGAATCAAATTATACTGATTTTTCGGTCCAGTCCGTGGTTCATGCCTAAACTGCAACGACGCATTTAGATATTACACACAATTTTTGGTCGACATGCTGAACCTGGTCATCTCTCTTGCTCCATGATCGCTTCTGTTTGACGTTATTGTAAACAGCCCAGTTTCCACACCCCTTGTAAATTAACACCCCCAAAAATAAAATGATTTCGTAACGTTTTAGCAATGAATGACAGATATTTGATACGTAAGAGTTTCCTTGAAATCATGCAGTAACCAACAACTGAGCTCAACTATCCAAGCTTTCTGATTTATGTAATGAATATGTGGAAAAACAGCGGTTTTCAATATATGATTGTGCTTAGCTCCCAATGGTTGGTCACAGAGTCTTCAATCTCAAAATTTACGGAACGGACTTTTGTCAATCATTGTTCACAATGTCTTTCACTTATTACATCGTCCCGTTAAATGCGTGTCACATTCTTTCCTTTTCGGAAGTAAATGCTCTAGTTTGCGTTTCATGCTAATTTTCAACATTTTATCGATAGTAGCTTTGTCTTCTTTAAAAAGAAACCAAGAATAACATAAGTTTTGGCAGTGTTCTCCAAATAAATGGAACCGACCGGATCGGATGACTATATCTTATAGCTGTCATAGGAACCATTGGTCTTAAAATGGT
>JBAMBO010002560.1:0-467427 GCA_037044535.1 Lordiphosa magnipectinata | reverse complement strand
GTTATGTGCTGGTATAAAGCTAAGACCCGAAATGTTTGTTTGTTTTGATCTTAATGTTTATCGATCTACACGCCGCCGATAAACGAGATTGGAACCAGGGCTGCGCACGAGTGGTTTACTGGGTCGTGCTGGTTCACTAGTTCCGAAGGTACAGGGAGTGAGCGGCTCAAAATTTTAAATTGCTTCCGTCCTGGGCGAATAGTGGCTCAGAGTAAGAAGAAGGGTCTCAAGTTTTTTAAAAGTCATTGCGTAGCTCTTTTGCGGAGTGCACGTAGCCCAGCCGAAAATTAGATTTATATTGGAAATGTTGGCAATAAGTCTCTATCTCGGTAAGAGTGAATAAGTGTATTTGTGTACGGTTAATTAGTGTGTGTATTTTAGGGATATTTTCTGGAAAGTTTTCGCGGAGAGGAGTTTGATTGCTGGATTTGGCAGCGGCCCCCCAGAGGATCCAATTTTTGGAGGAGAAATTGGTCACCCACCTCTGGGTGGCCCAAGGTTTTTATACTTAATTAAAAGCCGAGTAAAAGCCAGACATGGCAGTAGGGAGCTATAGTATTTAAGTATTTATTTAATTTATTCCCTTAATTTAATTTATTAATCCCATTTATATGTACATTTATTATTTGTCGTGTATTCGTCCCAGAGGTACCCTGGTTAGGAAGCATAATGAATATGTCTATAGTTGTTAGTGGATCGTTAGATAATATATGTATTTGAGAGTGAAAAGAATATGTTAGTGTAAATTTGTTCTAGGGGGTGAGGTGGCGTTCTGAAGATCAGTGTCTGAGAGTTAAGGGTGTTGTCCGATTTTTGTAAGTCAACCTATGGTAGGGCGGGTAATGTTCTGGCAAATAATTCCAGCTATTTTTGCCTAGTATTTATGTTTAGTGTGTGAGCCGTGACAGGCATCTGAAAAGATATAAATTTTTTGTTGTTAGCCGACCAGTCCAGCTATCGAGGTCGTACTCATCCCTGAGTCAGCCGTAAGCTAGCCGGCGATCGATAGTGGGACCCGAGAAAGAAGGTCGGATCATAACAAATGGCGCCCAATCGAAAAACAAACAGATTGCTAGTTGTCGAGTATACAGCAGGAGAAGAAACTTCAAAATCCGAAAGAGATTGTTTCGTTAGGAGCACCTCTCCAAGTTCAATCGTCTGGACCGCGGGTAAGATACCAAATCTAAGCCCGTTGCTGCCACGATTGGTACAGAAGAGTAGGGTAGCTTTCCTGAAAACAGCCCTAACATGATCCAGACAAGCCCACAGAGATTTGGTTTGAGCTGGTCCCAGAGTGGAAAAATATAATCTGCTGCTGCGTTGCCGTTCAAACCAAATTCTGTAAGGGAAAATGGATGTCATTAATAAATTGTGTACTTATATTAAATTAAATTGATACTTACCCGACAGAACTAGGGAATTCCTATAAAGGCCGTGATCCATGCACGATTCCTGAGAATCAATGCACTTGTTGTCCGGCGGGAGTCTCTGTATAACCAAATACAATAGTACAAATCTAATTGCGTAGAAGGTATTAAACACGGAAAACAAAATATGAAAAGAAGGAACATAAGAATCCAGATGCTGATCGGAGGGTTTGACATCTCACCCATATAGTTTATGAAGGAAGTCTAGAAAAGTAAAATAAAAAGTTAAATATTTAAAGGAATTAGAAAAAGAGAGAACAATATTTTGACGGAACGACTAGGAGATCAGTTTTGAGTAAGCTAGAGACCGAATTAATGACTCCAGTTATCACTTGTGAGCAGTACCAGAAGGCAAATGCTCAGGCAGGTCAAAATTGCACGAGTACCGCATATTTAACAGCCTCAATATGGTGGACAAGGACGAAAGATATTTTGTGATCGGAGAGAATGGCGGAACAGGATGGGCTAGAGAGATTTGTACAGCTCCCGTAGCTTTTAGCGGGCAGCATTGTGTGTCCAGCAACCAAGAAGTTGTAAATGAGCATGCGACGCAGCCAATCATTCCCTCTGAGATTGCGTCAGCAATCAATGTGGCTCTGTTTCAGGCGCACGAAACGTTCCGGGCCGGGATGGCAACAGAACTCGACAATTTTAAAGAGCGGATTCGGGAGGATATGCTGGTTTTTATGCAGGAAGTATCAGCGACGATTAGGGAGGCACAAGCTGCAAATGCAAAGAACAAGGAATTGCATATTAATTCAATTGATCGTGCAGACTGCAATGAGGAGCGCGAAGTGAACCAGGGTCCCACACTTTCGCCCACCCAGTATAAGGGGATGGACAGAAGAAACGACGTGGATGCGACACCGGCACAGACGGAGTTCACCCACAAGGAGCAGAGGCGACAAAATCCCAATGACAAAGACTGGTTGCGTGATAAGAAGAAATCCGAATTTGAAATGGAGCAGGTTGACAGAAAGGCCAAGCGTTCATGGAAGTCGCCGCAATGCCACACGCAAAGCCACCAGCATCGAGAGGAGAAGAATCAAGTCCTTTATAACCGAGGCGATGGTTCTGACGTCCATACCAGACAGTCGCACAATCCTTCTAAGCCACCTCTACGTAAAGACCAGCGTCAACAGCACCAACCACGGCATCAACAGCAACAGAATACGGAACGTAATCGGACAATGATGAGGAAAGTGTGTCTGCATAAGCAATCTCCGTATTTTGGTGGCAAGTCCACATATGAACAGCCCAGTGGCAGACCACCGGAAAATTCGCTAGCTTCGTTCGTTGTGGTTTGGCCCAGGAACCGAAGGCAATCCGAAGACGAAGTGATGCCCGAAACTAAGATGATACACACAAGGTCCATAACAATCTCAGTTGAAAGGCAAATCTCGGAGTCCAAGTGCAATAGGACGTGTACCGATCCATCAGCATCCCATGTTCAGCAAAGAGTTCACCAAGACCTAAACTAAGAGAAATCAGAGTGTTATTTATTGCCCGGCTAACTCTTTTGGTGGCAAAGCCAAAACACACACACACATACATGCATACCTACTCATCTTTGTACAGCCTTATCTCAGGGCGTGGGCGATGGCCTACGTTGGGCAGGAATCCGGAGATGATTCTAACCCGTGCGAGGTGAGAATCCTAAGCGACAGGCCGAACAGCACATTTTCCACTCCTGTTTCTTCATCCATTCGGAAACCGGAGTGTGCTGTTATGTGCTGGTATAAAGCTAAGACCCGAAATGTTTGTTTGTTTTGATCTTAATGTTTATCGATCTACACGCCGCCGATAAACGAGATTGGAACCAGGGCTGCGCACGAGTGGTTTACTGGGTCGTGCTGGTTCACTAGTTCCGAAGGTACAGGGAGTGAGCGGCTCAAAATTTTAAATTGCTTCCGTCCTGGGCGAATAGTGGCTCAGAGTAAGAAGAAGGGTCTCAAGTTTTTTAAAAGTCATTGCGTAGCTCTTTTGCGGAGTGCACGTAGCCCAGCCGAAAATTAGATTTATATTGGAAAAGTTGGCAATAAGTCTCTATCTCGGTAAGAGTGAATAAGTGTATTTGTGTACGGTTAATTAGTGTGTGTATTTTAGGGATATTTTCTGGAAAGTTTTCGCGGAGAGGAGTTTGATTGCTGGATTTGGCAGCGGCCCCCCAGAGGATCCAATTTTTGGAGGAGAAATTGGTCACCCACCTCTGGGTGGCCCAAGGTTTTTATACTTAATTAAAAGCCGAGTAAAAGCCAGACATGGCAGTAGGGAGCTATAGTATTTAAGTATTTATTTAATTTATTCCCTTAATTTAATTTATTAATCCCATTTATATGTACATTTATTATTTGTCGTGTATTCGTCCCAGAGGTACCCTGGTTAGGAAGCATAATGAATATGTCTATAGTTGTTAGTGGATCGTTAGATAATATATGTATTTGAGAGTGAAAAGAATATGTTAGTGTAAATTTGTTCTAGGGGGTGAGGTGGCGTTCTGAAGATCAGTGTCTGAGAGTTAAGGGTGTTGTCCGATTTTTGTAAGTCAACCTATGGTAGGGCGGGTAATGTTCTGGCAAATAATTCCAGCTATTTTTGCCTAGTATTTATGTTTAGTGTGTGAGCCGTGACAGGCATCTGAAAAGATATAAATTTTTTGTTGTTAGCCGACCAGTCCAGCTATCGAGGTCGTACTCATCCCTGAGTCAGCCGTAAGCTAGCCGGCGATCGATAGTGGGACCCGAGAAAGAAGGTCGGATCATAACACATTTGTGGAACAGCGAGGCACCATGATCCGTAAGGAGCGAGGTTGAACGTCCAGAACAAGAGATTGAAATTGAAGGAAATTCGTTACGAAGTCGTGGAAAAAACTTATGGATGATTGAGTTGCAGAAAATTTTTCGTGGAGAGGTACTGCGGACAAGCAGTGCATTCGAGCTTTCACTGTCGCCACTGCCATTCGTCGTAAGTTAGAAAGCTTTCATTCAGTTTAAAGTCAATTATGTACATTCATATTTAAATTCTATTGCAGAAACTTTCACTTGCGAAAATGGAGGCAAGGAAGATGATTTTGTTTTTGCCTCGAAATCTTTTTTTCAATACGCGAAAAATCGTATTGAAATTAAAGCAACAATTCTCAAAAGAACTGAGAAACCACTACTTTAATTGAATTTTCATTTTCGTATATTATTAATAAAACTAAATAAACTAAACCCCATATACAATAAAACTAAAATCTAATAAGAACACTCACAAAATAAATGTTTAAAACGCTTACTTATTTCATTCAGAATACGTGTTTTATAACCGTATTTACAAAGCTTGTGGAAAGCGTATAAAAATTAATTATTAAACATTTACTTAACACGTTTTCAAAAAACGTTTTTACGTGTTTTAAAAAACGTGTTTTGCAATCGTCTTTTATAAGCTTATAACGATGGGTCCGTTTCGATTATAAAACGCTTACTTTGATGCGTTTTATAAATGTCACAGCAGCGTTTTATAAGCGTTTTGCTTACATTTGAAAGCTTACAAAACGTGTATTTTTATATGAAATTGTTTGCTGGCGCTACAGTTGGCGGAACTTTTGCTACAAGTCTGACTTGGGATTCCCAAACGATCTTAGCAGTTCTGGCATGAGGTAGCGTCTGCAAAAGATCGCTGATGATCAAACTGTGATAGTTTGTGAAATAGCTATACGATCAACCAGCCTCCTTTGTGGTGTTGTGCGTGTCTTATAAACTTATAAACCTAGAGTCCGCTAAAAAGTTCTATGACTTATGTCCTGATAGTATAGTTTTTAATTCAGATTTCGTCGTACCAATATATACCTTATCGCATATAGTGGTTCCGTCTCCAGCACTTGGGCTTTTAAAATCAAATTACTTTTTCCCAGCGTTGCTATTTTGTTCTTTGTATTGCTTAAAAACATTCTGTTTGTGTGCATCGGTTTATGGGCTATTGAAACTATATCTCTGTTATAGCAGCCCGAATGTATCGGCCGATCGGATAAAGTTGGTATATATACTAGAGCTGGAGAAACATCGATGTCTAAGTACATCGATGTTTTCGATGTTTAAGAAATAAAACATCGATGAAACATCTGTGTTTTTTTTTTTAATTTTGAGAGTCTGGTGATGTACCTTTCCAAAGCATTTTCTTGCTTGAGTTTAAAGTGGAAATAAATAAAGAATGTATTTAATATATAAAAATTTGATTAAAATATATTTAATTTACATATACCAATCAAATTATAAAACTAAAGTCCCTTCTAGGGCACACCCAGCTTTAGTGAATGTCCTTTCAGAAGCTGTGGATGTGCCGGAATAAATAGATTTTTTTTAGCCACTTCTTTTAGTGGGCTCAGACAGCCGGGACAGACTTAAGTTTACTTCCCATTGTTTGTGTGGCGACTTCTTGAATAATGCCATAAACATTATTCGTAGATTGCGACTGTTTTAGTTTTTCATGGGCCACAGTCAGTGTTGCCAACTTTTGCCGGGCAAAAAAATCCGTTTTCGGCGGAACGGAGAGGAAAAAAATGCTGGAAAAAAGCGCATGTCGTTTTTTTATTATTTATGCAATTATATAATATATAATATTTAATATATCATCAGAGTGATGATGTTTCTCGTAGTTCTCAGTTGTGCCTATTAGCTTCAGGTAAATAGGAAGGACCTTATAATCGAAGCAGCATTTCGCATGTCGACGTAATTCTTGATTTCAGTTTCACTGATATCCAATATCTTATACATAATATTGAGTTGAGCGTGCTTACCTCCATTAGAATTTTGAGTTTTGAATTTACTATATTAACCTGACTGAAGACACGCTCAACCTTAGCGTTGGACCATGACAAGAACCACATCTGAATTGCAAACGAGGCTAACTCAAAAAGTCTTTCATTACCTCCAGAGTCCTTGGAAGCGATTACTTTACTCCAAAACTTTAGTTTCATCGTAATTTTCCAATATCTTCTAAGACAAATACTTCCAAAATGGTAACAATGCTTAGTTTTTTTTGGTCGTAGAATGATGTGCATTTGCAACAACTGCAGTAAGCTAAGCAAGAGGTGTCAGATTCCTTCCCGAGTTCTGCAGCCAGATTTAAGGACTTTTTTGTTTGAAAACTTTTGGCATTTTGGTCAAACGATCTGTAAACTTGGCTAGCACTTTGAGACAGGGCTGCAAACCAAAAAAAATTTTCGGAACCTCCTGTTTGCGGGTTTGAACAAAGTATTTCTGGAACTAAAAGGATTTTGTGTGTGTTCAAATCATGGAAAATTTATAAGTTTTTGTAAATCGCACGCTTTTTTGATTGTGCATGTAAATGGTTGAACGTCAACCGCAATCATAAACAACCGGGTTTGGTCCAATTACATTTTTTTGGATAGTTGCATATGGCATCTTGTGAATTGCGGCAATTTTTAAAATTCTCCCATGCTACTGACCCTCCTCCAATATCAAAATTGTCTAAGAACCGCAAATTGGTCATCTTACCGTTCTTTAGGACGCTAATTAAATTTTATAAGAAAATAGTGTGGCCATGTCATGTCCCAAAAAAAATTTTGGTTTTTGCTAAGGCATTTTTTGAAAGCTTATTGAGGTAAATATTTTTGAGTTTTTTTCCATTTGAAGATCTTTGGTGTTGTTTCTTTTGGTGCACTATTTTGGTGTTTTCTGTTCTTTAAAAGGCTATATGGGCATTTCCACAGAAAGGTCAACCAAAAACCGAAAACATCTATTCATTAAATGCAGCTAACTTATCCTATGTATATCAATATAAGTTGTATGTTATTTATGATTACGCAAAGGATACATACATAAATTTATGAAAAGCATCAGAAGTACGGCGTTAGAGAAAGGCTTGTCACGTAACGTATGTCACGTTGCGTATCATAATGAGTCAAATATGAAAAAAAGCAACATTTATTTTTGAGCGAATCAGTTATAAATATATAGCTACATTATTGCAGATCATATTAAAGTTAGTTGCATTAAAAAACTCGAACGCATTCCACAGAGTTTTGCTCTTTTATGAAAGCAGACAAAACGCACTTCCGTATTACGTCACGTTGCGTATGCCTTTTTGTCTGCGTGTATCTTGGGACCTTACTGTCTAGAACTCTCAGCTTTCACATTAAATATAGTGCTACCAAAGTGCTATCCAAACACCAATAAACGGAAATTTATCGTACTATTTTTCTATGTTTTTCTTCATATCAAAGGCTAAAAAATTCGTACGATTGTCACGTTCGTAGCTGTGGAAATGCCCATATATTGTATGTGTGGGAAAATCATTTGATTTGAGAATTTTGATTGTTTTTTTTTTATTATTTTCATGAAAAACTGGATCGTTTACTTCCAAAACTTTTCTGATGAAATTTCTTGCTGTATTTATTATGTTTTTGGGGAGGCCATTGGTTTTTGATGACAATCCAGTTTTAATGGGTTTTCCATTCTGTGTATTATGGAGTCCAGAAACAGTAGTTTTTGGTCATCCATCTAAAACGTGAACCAAGTGTCCTTGTGGTAATCGTTAAGCTTCTTGAGTGTTTCCTCAATATCATCCTTCTTGGCTATTGTCATCATTTCATTAAAGCCGGCTCAAGATCGGCTAAAAACTATTTCTTAAATAACTAAAAATAGGTCACTAATCAAAACAACTATCATTTTTATTTAATTTTTGGCTGTATCTGGCAATTACTTTTTGCAAATTTAACCACTTTTGGACATCATACTCTGGCAAGACTGCTTAAGAGCCATGAGCAAAGAGAGATTCCGAACCCTGCCTTATCAAGTTATAAAACGTGTTTATGTGATTTCACGAATCACCATTAACAGTTTTTCAATCCTGCTTGCTCATTTTCTATCGTATTCAGTTTGGCGTCTTTCTAACGCTCCAATATTAATTTAGCGATTATACTAGAATCCACGCCCTCTTTAGTGATTTTTACTAACGTGCCTTCTGAAGTGTCCGTTGTAATACAGGTTATAATAGATCCGCCGCTGTAAATGCAAATGCAAAAGCAAGAAGGAAGCTTCTGCATCAACAGCCGAATCGATATCCGAATCAGTAGTATCGGTGGTACTGCAGTAAGTGAACATAAAGAAGGAATTGAAACATCAGGAAAGATCGCTTCAGAATTGATTGAGATGTTCTCAAGCAAGGACTTCCGTACGGAATTGTAAATTTCAACTATGCAAGCTAGCTATTCCTATCTAGTCCTTTCCTAAATCTAGGAATTTGACATTTATTTCCATTTTAATCGCGATCACTTCTGTTAGAGAGATTCTTATCGCAGACGTTTATACAGACAGGTTTTTATTAAATCATTCTTACATTTATAACTACAGCGGATAATTGACCAGCACATCCTGGCGGGCCAATTCCAGCAACATGGGATCGTCGAAAAATTTGTTAATGGACACATCCTCCGAAAGACCCTTGCGCCTTCGTGTCTTGATCATAAACTCGCGGGCCAAGTGCGACGCCTGCTGTGGCTCCAGTGGCCTAATGATAATGCTCTTGTCCAAGGGATCGCCGGGAACAATTTGCCAATGATGAAACACCGACAAACAAAAGGCCTGTCCTTGGGTATGTGTGCGCAAATCTGTCTCAAACCCAAATGAGTCAATGGCGGGTATAAAAGCTTTGATGGTATAAATGGGTGAACCAGATACGGGGGCATCTTGTGTTACATGGCCTCTGCAAGGGATAAATGCTGAATTTAATATGTTTCAAATTGTTCCCCCACATTTGACAAACCTTCTTCTGGCCAGTACGGTGTATACAGCAGAGACACAATCCGCTGGCGCCTGAACCTCCACAAATAGATAGGGCTCCATTAAACGCGGCGTGGCCATAAGGAAAGCCGAATAAGCCACTCGGCGAGCTGTCGGAATGATTTGGCCGCCACCACGATGCAAAGCTTCATTGGCTATGACGGCATCCAGTATCTTAAACTTGACATTTCGTATGGGCTCCTCGCAGAGTGGACCCTCGCGTGTACCCCATTGGAAGCCTTGCACAATTGACTCCTTGACGGCGGTCAATAGATTTTTGTCCACCTCCGAGGGTAGGGTATCATCCACTAGAATATTAGGCCCAGTTGTGTCGGGACCAAAAGCCCAAATGGAACGAGCAGCCAATAGATCCCAGTCGTAGTTGACCTGAAAGAATTCGCCTATGCGCTTCTTGTTCCAATTTATGCACACCGTCTCGTTCTCAATGTCCTCGGCCAGTCCCTTCTCCAGTGGCTCTGAAATCATGGTAATTTTGTTCTTCTTGTTCGGCGTCTCGGCGAAACATTTAAGGGAACTGGTCTCCACCACAGTTTCGCAAAAGGCCACCACCGGATCAGCCACCTTGATGTCAATCTCAGAGTACATCTTCCGCAGATCGTGCATTACGCAGTCCAAGTATAGCTCGCCAGTACCCAGAATAACATGCTCGCCCGACTCCTCAACGCGGGTGGAGAGCAGAGGGTAAGATTTATTGACCTTACGCAGACCATCCAGCATTTTTGGCAGTTCGGAGGGATTTACAGGCTCTACAGCAATCTTGATAATGCTTTGGGTATTAAACTTTAAAGGCCGGAATATGTACAGATCCTCGGGCACATTGATATCCACAATGGAGGACGTTTTGACAATGCACTGGTCAATGCCCTCGATGAGCACCCAATTGCCAGAGGGAACACGATTCAATTCGACCTTATAGCGTGCCTCATATACCCACAGTCGACCCACTTGAAGGATGCGGGAATCCTCTTCATCTTGAAGTGTATAGTTCTCGCCCAGCACACGTACCTCCTGGCCGGCATGCAAAGTGCCAGACACAATGCGTGCCAGCACTTGGAAGAAGGTGCAATCATCGTTCGGATACATCTTGGAACTATGCACCATTAGAGTGCCATACTGATTGCAAGAGATCATGTCACGATAGATGTCGCCCTCCTTGGGACCCGTATAGATATGGTCCACTTTACGTTTGGCATTCTCCAGCGGCGATTTAATATGCTCTACGCACATGTCCACAAAACCGCTGCAGTCGCCCATAAAACGATTGCACACCAGGCGCAGCAATGGTCTTATATTCGATTTCATTTCATCCTTGGACACGCGTACATTCAACTCGGCCAAGGTGTCCGACAACGTGGTGTCCACATCGCCCACCACTTGGGCAATCAACTTGTACATGGGCTCCAAAATGAATTCGACAAAGCTACGCTGGGCGGAGTTATGGGGTGGTTTTTTGGTGAACTTGCGCCTGGTGAGGAGTGGTGGAGCATATAAGAGAGAGCGTTTTTAGATTATAGTGCTAGAATTAACTCACGTCTTGCTATTGAAGTACATATCGCCCCAGAGACGTTTGGCAAAATCCAAATATTGGACCCCCTCGTAGGTGTCCGCGTAGAGCTTGGCAAAGGATTTAAGCGTAAAACAAAATCCATACAGGGAACTGGCAAAGCACACATTACCCAAAATTGGCGACACCAAGAGATTATCCTCGGCACTGCCATAAATGCTGCATGAAAGATGAAGAGAAAAGTTAACTTGAGGTAAGTTCTAGAGTAAAGTTTCACTCACCTGAGCAGGCCATTGACCTCCTCCACAATATGCTTAAGCTTAAAGTAGGCATCCTGTGGCGGCAGCTTCAGCTCCAGTATAAGACGATCAATCTAAAATTGTAGATCTCATGTAAGTTTCCTAGGGATCTACTTCAATTACTTGAAAACGCACCTTATTAATGCACACGGTAATGGCCAGACGTTCCTGCACAGCATGCTTCAGCAGGCGTTCCGTGTTGAGCATCACACCCTCGGCTGCATCTATGAACAAGACCACACCATCGCTCATCCGCAAGGCCGCTGTGGCCTCATCCGAGAAATTCACATGACCCGGGGTGTCGAAGATGTTGAGCAAATAGCTCTTCTGCTTCACATCTTGCAGCACAAGCGTCACGGGGGTGGCCTTGATGCTGCAGCCGCGTTCCTGCTCGGTAAACAGAGTGTCCGTATAGCGCAGGGAACGTTCCTCCATGTTCTCAAACTGTGGATGCGTTTGACGTATAAGACAGTCCACGAAAGTGGTTTTGCCATGGTGCAAATGGCCAATCAGTGCCACGTTGCGTATCAAGGGTGGTGTATCCATAAGATCGGCCATAAATTCCATGTCGTAGGTTGTCTCCAGCAGATCTTGTTCCTTGATTTGAAACTTTAATTTCTTCACGGGCTCTATGAGGGGCTTGTCCAAGGGCTGAGCATCTTCCTCCTGCACTATGGTCTCCACATCAGGGCCATAAACTTCAACAGCCGAGGGATAATAACGTTTATCCTCGTGTAGCACCACGGCTGTAACCTCCTTATCCTCATCCTCGGGCGGCTCGGCTTCTTCAGCATCCATGTCGTCCTCCTGAGGGTGAGTAGAAGGCTTAAGATTGGATATTAGTGTTTATTTGCGCCACTTACATCTGCATCATCCTGTACTTCGGGTTGACCATAAATGCTCTGGTCATCATCTTCATCGCTGTCTAAATCAGGCCCAACATAGTTGCCAAACTCATCATACAAATCGGAATCCATGCTAGAAGTAACAGAAATAACTAGAAGGTAAACAAATTTCTGCGGCGTCTCAAACGTTTACACACACACACACTTTCAGCTACACGCACATGGCAACCTTTATCAGGCCCAGCTCTAATGTACATGTACCGTAGGAAACCAAAATTCTGCCACCAATCACTCACCTGGGTTTCAATTAACCTCTAGGCCTGCCCCAAATTGCTTTAATTATGAATTTAATATACCAAACCAAATTATTAAAAATCGCCGCGGCCGCCTTTTCTTTTTGTTGCTAGTGAGTTAAGTTGGCTGCGTGACACAACAGCTGTTTCAAATGCCGGCATTTTATGGCGCTGCCAACTTATACAACGTTTATACGTGGCGGAATACGCGAACAAATATTACCCTGAATTTTTAACTACCGGGTTAAAGTGTTGTCGATCGGTCCACGGTTTTTTTACTGAAAGAATCGTTGACAGTGCTCCGTGAAATATTCGATTAATTTAAAATCATTATTCGAGCAAGTTGGGCTGACGATGAGGCACGTATTATTTTAAAAATTGAAATTTCTGCTTACTATTTAAATCGGTTGCAAGCAAATTTTCCAACGTTCGCGTGGAAAATTAGTCATATTCTAACAGCTTAGCAAAAAAAAAATAAAAGATGCTGGCTGCAAAGGATAAAGTAAGCGTGAGCACCATATCGTTCGTTAAAAACAATGCAAGTGACATCCGTGCTATAACCAATCCTTATAAGAAAAGGAATAGAAAAATCTCGCATTTACAGCATTGTTCTTCTGGTTTGACCAAATCCGTTCGCAAAATGTAATTGTTAGTGGACCAATATTGGCACTGGAGTTCACCATAAAGCTTAATAAAGACTATGCGACAGATTGGAGCTGGCTTCAGCGTTGGTGCAAGAATCCAGTTAAAATAATTCAGCATTTATCTCATATTATTTGCAGCATATTCTAGACAAATTTACTCCAGACTGCATGTTTAATGCCGATGAAACTAGAATGTACTATAAGACTCTGGCAAACGGATGCTACAAAGGCAAGCAATAAAATATCCAAAAGGATTCAAAGCCCAGAAGCAATGCCTTTCATTAGTGTTTCCGTGCAAAGCCACTGGTACATTCAAACGAGCATATTGTATTGTAAAGTCCTATATCTTAGGTAAGTTAATCTCATATAAAACTAAATGACTGAATTGTTAAATAGTTAGTAGTGGTATTAGTGGTATTCCTGAAATCGTTTTAGATTTGATTTAGATTTCGTCGAACAGCTGTTTACAAAACGTCCAGTGTGCCCAGAAAGTAAGGTTATCCTAATTGATTTCGCGAAATCGAGTTTCAGGCTGATTTAAATTTGATTAATAATTGATTTTATTTTTGTGTGACCGTTCTCTGGTTTGTTTACATTGTGGTTCGACTTTAATATGGCGAGCAAGGTAAGTTATCAGTAGACATCGGATTTTGCATGTTTTGAACGGCATGTCCGATTTAAGTTCTGATTGCACACATCTTATTTTTATTGATCAATGATCTAAGTCCGCTTAAAACCATTTTGCATAAATTGCATATTTGCATAAAAAAACGAGAGCGTAAGTAAAAGTCGGCTCTAACCAACTTCGATATACCCGTTACTCATGGAAAGAAATGTTTAATAGCCTTCCTGTGTGCCTGAGGTGGGACAGCCGAAAAATATGCAAAATTTTTTTAACTCGGCTATTTATCATCCGATCTTGATGAAAATTTCAGTTCAGTGAAGTGTGGGAGTTATTCAACGCTTTTTATTGTTTGAAATAAACTTGATCTGCGTGCAGACAATTGGAGTCTACATTTCAAATTTGGTTGCTCTAGCTCTTCTAGTCTCTGAGATCTAGGTGTTCATACAGACAGACGGACAGAAGGACATGGCTATATCGACTCGGCTGTTGATGCTGATCAAGAATATATATACTTTATATGGTCGGAAATGATTCCTTCTGCCTATTACATACATTTGAACGACTTTAGTATACCCTTTTACTCTACGAGTAACGGGTATAAATATGCAAAATATGCAGAATACGCAAAATACGCATATATTGAATATGCAGTTTCCAATGGAAAGTGGGTTATTTAATTAGCATAATTCCTAATTTTCACCTCAATCAACCTTCATTTAAAAAAGTGCATAAAATCCGGTCTAGTCATCAATTACAAGATAATCTCAAAACCCAAGGAGAAGGTTAAATACGAAACGATGTACACTCCTGTGCAACGTTAAATGCAGTATCCAGCCTATTCTTTCATGTGTTTGCCCCGGACTACCAGCGTAAATTGAAACGCAATGTTCCAGGCTTCGAATTCTTCAGCAATTTCGTTCTTCCCATCAACGCGATCCCAGTTACAGACCATCCGTGTTGATCTACAGATCACATCGGCTCTTAGTATCGAGGCATTGTACATACTCTTTGCCCAGATATCACCAACCGTGGCTCTTGTGGGAGGCGTTGTGGCCCAGGAGGTAATCAAAGTAGTGACTAAAATGGCGCACCGCATCGCAAAATGTTCAGCTTCGACCCCGACACTTTTGTGGGGCATGTTACTGGACTGTAAAGGCGGAGTTAGGGCATGACAATAGAAATGATAAGAGTAAGCCCCAATGCCTACGACTGTATTTTTGTCCATAGCCGTAGCCTTCCAGGCACTTTGCTTTGCACTTTTACTCTCGCGCCAATTGTCAATCAGATGTTCGGTCGCTTTCACGAAATCTAAATCAAATCTAAATCGCTTTCAGGAATACCACTATTAATGCGATATTTAAGAAAATTAGATTTTTATCATTAAAATAAAATGAACATAATGCACTGAGTTGCTTATATCAAAGATTTACACCTTCCTACACGCACATGGTGCCTGGTCAGACTCAGAAGCGAAATAGAAAAGTAAGAAATCAAAAACATTTACCTACTTGAGCTAAAAATTCGACAACATGCTACTTTAATTCCCATACAAATGCATGTAAATGTACCTATATAGGGGTCCAGGCCAGGCACCATGTGCGTGAAGTAAGGTTTTTAAATTTATGCGTGTACGAGGGCTAAACGCAAATATCGCTTAAATGCAAAAATATTGCTGTAGTTGATTTTGAGCTGGACGTATAAACAGCTGTATATATTTTTTACCGCGGTAATAGAAATACGCGTACTGGACGTATAGACGGGTAATAAAATTTGACAGCTGGCGCAAAAATTTAGATGTTCAAACAGGTAGACCAAGAGGCAGGTAAACAAACCGGCTTTAAATAGACCGCAATTTGCCAAAAGTAATTAGTCAGTTGTGCCGGTTGAAGACATCAACATGAAAATCTGTTACTTATTTCTGCTAATAATGATGGCTCACTATGCCAGCACAACAATTCAAGGGAATCTAATAAATGATATAGCCAGCCGCGAGGATTGGATTATTTTGGCCAAATACCATATACAAAATCACAAACCGTATATAGTCAAGAAATATGAAGCCTACAAACCGGGGAAAATTGATCTCCCGTGTCAGCATACGAAAATTAAAGCAGAAGCCCCAGCCTGGTCTGAGATTACCGGAGAAGGGGAAAATATCACAGAAATGGAAAACACTTCAGAATTAATGGAAACAACTACCGAACCTACAGAGACCAATTTGTCCACTGAAGGCTTGGCAACCTCCACTACTGAATCATCAAATTTCAGTACGGAACAGACTGATATGTCCTCCTTGCTGCTGGAATTTATAGAAACATCGACTAGTAACCCGAATCCAATAGAGGAAAGCACATCAATTTGGGGAACTACCACCACTGAATCATCAGTTATCAGTACAGAGCAGCCTGGTTTATCCACTTTGCTGCTAGATTTAAAAGAAACAAGTACCCCCAATCCGATAGAAGAGACCACAGTCAGTACAGAGCAGCCTGACATTTTCAATTTAATGGAAATGACCACAGAGGAAACAACAACATCCATGTCAACGACAGCCTTGGAGTCCACCACCACTGATTCATCAGTATTCAGTACAGAACAGCCCGATATGTCCACATTGCTGCTGGAAATAATTTCCACAACTCCAGAATATGAAAGTACTACAACTCAAACTAGTCTCGATCATTCTACCACGACAGAATTACCATATTTGGAGACAAGCACTTGGAATACTGTCTTCCTGGAGGTCAACACAACTGAGGAGCCTATGAAAACCACCACCAATAGAGTTATCAGCCTGGTGGAGGAGATAATTAAACCAAAACCCAGAAAGTTCACCTATTCATCAGATGTCATGCCAGATTATGGTTGGTTTTAGGACTGTCACATCATTAAACATAACATTTATCTAATTTTTTTAAATCATAATAAATTTAAAATCCAACCAATCATGAATTTTATTGCATAAACATAGTTTCAGGTAATTTGGCTTGTCTGGCAACACTGGTCATCGTCTTGGATGTAGTTGGCAACGCGAAACCATTAATGTGCGCACTGAGGCCACTATTTATTGTTAACATGAGCTTGTCTAGCATCAAGCAAAAGGAAGCCAAAGGCAAAAAAAATGTGCTGCCCAAACTGCGCACTGTTTTGGCCAATCCTTACAAGCAGCACTATCCCGTGCTTGCGGAACCAGAACTTTTGAAATTTCGTCAGCTCCTAGAAGAGGCCATCAACCAAAGTGAATTGCCAGCGAAATCTTTTGCCATCCAAGCACACATTAATCTCGGCCTGGAGAGCTCCTTGCGTGCCATTAATTCGCGTCGATTCTCCTGCGTGTTCATCTCGCTGAGCCTGAGACCAGCCCATCTAGTTCGCCTGATAGGCACAAGAGCAGCTCTCCAGCTGCCAACCGCACCCATTTTTGCACAACCCAAACTGGAAGAGTTCACTGAACACTTATTTGGAGTACGAGCAGTGGCATTGGTGCTGCCGGTGGACTTGAAATCCACAAGCCAGGATTTAGAAAAATGGGTGACACAGCATCAAAAGCACCCAGCTGCAGTAAAAGATGCTCCCCGTGCAAAGAAGCGGAAGCCCAGGGCGAAAGTTGAACTGCCGGAGAAGCATTCGGAGACGGAAGAGACTCCAATTCCTAAAGCCACTCTTGTGGAGGAAAAATCTTGGAGCGGCGATTATATTTCTTGCACAGATGGTAAAGTCTTGAAACACATCGATGCCCAGCTGGAGGCACAGCAGTTAAGAGCTAAACTAGATAACCTGGCCACAAAAGCCAAAACAAAAACTAAAGAAGCCAACAACTCCCAGTCAGCATACGCACCCTCACCCACCGTTGAGCAAATGGAGGTGGAAACTATAGAGACTCTGACTTTGAATAAAGATGCTGATGCTGATGAGTTTCTGCCACGTGATTTGGCTACATATCGTCCGCTTACCGTTCACCAGATATGTCCTAATCCCAACAAGAAACCGAAAAAGAAACGAAACAAAAACAAATGATGGTTGGCAACGCGGCCCACCAATCAGCTGTTATTTTTAGGTTAGGTATTTAGTAATTTACAAAAAATGCTCAGGAGATTGGGCCAAATAGCAGGGCTAGTCGTGACGGCCAAAGTCCGCCGTACAATTGTAATCCCGGTTCGACTAGCCCAGGCTCCACTGCACACTAGCATTGCCCGACTGAAATACATTAAGAAATCCTCTAAAGCAACTGATGAACTGACTGACAGCGATGACGATGAAGCGAATGATGAGTTTAAGGACGAACGCGATTCCAAGGTGGTCAAAACTAAGGTTAATTCGCTGCGTGCTGATCTGCTACTCAAGTCAGGCCTGGGCATGGCCAGAAAGTGAGTAAACACACAACTCTCAAAGAAATCCTAAATATCAAAAACTCCCACAGCAAAGTAGAACTAAACTTCTATGAGAGTAAAATCCGCGTCAATGGACAAAAGCTGAACAAGAAGAGCGTGCAGGTGAGTGGAAACTAACCCAACAATCCCTTGCCCCAACTAATTCCTCTCTTGTATATACTTGCAGCTCGATGTGGGCGATGAAATTGATGTCATTCGCGGCTTTAGCCAGACAAATCCCTCTCATTTGGTTATATCTCGAGTTGTCATACTCTCTGCCAGCGAGCGCGAAGAAGGACTCGGTGTACACTTGCGTCGTTACAAATCCCTGCTCATCGAGAATTATCGCAGTCCAAATGCCTACAAATCGTCGGAGCCAACTGTGCACTAAAGCAACCAAATAAACGATATTTGTGGTTTTAAACAAATTTATTTATGAGCAGCTTATGCCTCCATGATGTACGAAGCCAGTTGACTTATCAGAAACTGTAGCTGAGTCTACCACACACGACACTTGTGCGTCTGCGGATACATGGGACTGCCCAGAGGACAGTTGAAGGCCCGTACAAAGTCATCATTGTTGGTAACGTCTCCCAGAACTTGATACCTATTCATTGTGTGCTTCTTATTTATATACCTCCAGAAGTGTTTCTCCTTCTCTGCGGAACACAACACTTGGCTGGAGCCGTAGAAGAAAAGCTGTTCCGGTGAGACATCCAGGCCAGGCATTTACTCATTCTTGAGCACATTAGTCTCATTGTTCGGTCCATTCGCCTGCCGCTGCTCCATGAAGTTGCGGTAGGCATTGAAAGCCTGATGCAAACCTCCACTGTCTGCTATATTCTCATCCTTGGTCCGATTCCTATTAACCCTGCGATTGATCTCCGGTATTAGATAATTATTGAAGTGACGTGAGTTGACGCTCACTGAACATGGCGCGAGACTTCTTGGACCACCATTTGTACCGTGCGCCACTGCTGTCAAAAGTAGAGCCCACTGAGTCGAATCCGTGCGTGAACTCGTGAACCACAAAATCGATGGTTCCAAATTTCAGTGAGTTTGGCCAGGACTGATGAAAGACAGGCGCATGCAGTATACCGCCCTTCACATTGATAGAGTTGTCCATATGGTGTTAGAAGGCTACAGTTGCAGCGTTTCTTTCACATCCTCGATATGGTGGCGATTGAAACGCGTCAAATAGGTTTTGAAACGTTTCAGGTTGATGTTGTTCTGGGCATAGGTACCCTCGATCAGGGTCAGTTTGTTAGTCTCTCGTATAAGACGATCGGTAAGGGCATCATCTTCAAGTCCACCGAAGCGTGTCAAAATTGCAGATTCCTTCAGCAGAGCTTTCTTGCGAGTTTTCACATCGAACCACACGGCATTCTCCAGTGTGTCACGAAAACTCTTTCGTAGTTCATCTCGACTCTTGCCTCTTCCTTAACGTATTCCTTTAATCGGAACAAAACCACAAAATAGGTTCAGTAGACGGGGAGATAAAATTAAGGCGTTGATACCCAGTGTTTGTAGGTATTTGTACCCAGGTACATACCTAGATACCATGATAGTATAATTACAAGGTAGCGCAAGCGGAAGTGACTTTTCGCATTCGCGAGAATTTATCGAACCACAGGGCCAAAACGGACTCACAATCCAAGGATACTCAGTCGTTACTAACATTTTTTTGACAGCTTTCCATAGAAGTTACGCACACCATTAGAAAATCAAATGCGACCATGCCGGTTACAACTTTGAGTCATCGAACCAAGGCCGACTAAGAATATCATCATTGTCTCGTAAAATTTAAACTATATTATTGTTAACAATTACTAGGTTCATACACACAAAATGTATTGTGATTAATGCCCCTTAAAGTATGCAATGCTTTTAATAAGGAATGATTCAGAATTATATTTATTTTAAATTTGGCTTAACACAAGATTATATTGTAAACCTATTAATGGTCCGACAATCTGGATGAATTTACAGTGGGGATTATGTATGACGCTGCCATAACTGACTATCAATGTTTGCGTTCTAATAAAACATTTTATAAGGAAATAAAGTTTGCATACTTTGAAGGGCATTAATCATGATAAATTTTGTGTGTATAAACCTAGTAATAGACTGATCAGTAGACCGGGCTTTTCTCTATACGATTTTAAAAATGTGAAGTTCTTTGCACAACATGGCTCAAACGAGAGCGTAAGTTAAAGTCGGTCCTGCCCTACTTCAATATACCAGTTACTTAGGGGAAGAAATGTTCAATAGCCTTCTTGTGATCCTGAGGAGGAAAAGCCGAAAAGTATGCAACATTTTTTAACTCGGCTATTTTTTATCCGATCTTCATGAAAATTGAAGAATTTATGGATACTGCGACTATAAATGTAGGTTTTAAAAGTAAATTTTAAATTTGAGATTTGAGATATCTAACAAATTGTGGGAGTTATTCAACATTTTTTATTGTGGGGGCGGGAGTGGGCTTGGCAACAAATTTAAAACAAACTTGATCTGCGTGCAGACAATAGGAGTCTAGATATCAAATTTGATTGCTCTAGCTGTTCTAGACGGTCAGACGGACAGGGCTATATCGACCCCTGTGCGCGAAAACATCGTAAGTGCCAAAAATCACATTTTAAAGGAGAGCGATTTTTCTACTTTTCGTAACTATTTTTGTGAAATAACTGATAGTTACGCTAAAAACTCATTTTTTGGCACATACGATATTTTTGCTCACCAAAATTAAATGTTTAGGTTTTTTTATACCCTTGTAGAGGGTGTATTAAAATTGTCCAGATGTTTGTAACGCATAGAAGGAAGCATCTCCGAGCACATAAAATATACATTCTTGATCAGCATGACGACCTGAGTTGATATAGCCATGTCCGTCTGTCCGTCCGACTGTTTCTATGCTATCTCCTCCGTCAGTTTGAATACTATCTTAACCAAACTTTGCACGAAGTCCTTTGGTACAAAGACACAGCACATTTGTTGGAACCGGCCGGATCGGATGACTATAGCATATAGCTGCCATAGGAACTATCGGACGAAATTCTAATTTTTGTTAAAAAAAACTTGTTTGTCTTCAACGCAAACGTGCCAAAAAAGGTATCGTATTTATAAGTTTTCTATGCTTTTACACAATTCCACCAAGTTTGATGAAAATCTGTCAACTATATAGTACAGCTGCCTTACAAAATATAGTTCTGAAAAAGTTTTAGTAGAAAAAACTTGTTTGCTTTCAATGCTATCGCTACTGATCAGTATTAAATGCTACCACACAATTCTGCCAAGTTTGATCCAAATCTGATGACTATAGCATAAAGCTGCCATAGGAACTGTCGGTCGAAGAAGTAGTTCTAGTGAGACAAACTTTTTTGTTTTCATAGGTAGCGTCTTTATACATTCCAGTTGTGAATATTATTAGTTTTCAAAAAAAATGTTAGGCGGTAGGTCTTAAGCCTGTGTGAATTAATCTACAGTTTAGGGGTCAAATATCCTACTGTGCGTCGAGATTTCTGCCAGATGAAATCTTCTACTGCGACTGGTGGCGCATCGAGTTAAGTTGCCATGCAGTGTATGTTCAGTCCCCCGAGGTACTTCCAAAAAGTGAGTAACCACACAACTCTTAATGGAATCCTAAATATTATCAAAAACTCTCACAGCAAAGTGGAACTATACTTCTATGAGAGTAAAGTCCGTGTCAATGGACAACTAACCCAACTAAGATTAATGTCATTCGCGGCTTTAGCCGGACAAATCCCACCCATTTGGTTATATCTCGAGTTGTCATACTCTTTGCCAGCGAGCTCGAAGAAGGACTCAGTGCGTCGTTACAAATCCCTGCTCATCGAGAACTATCGCAGTCCAAATGCATACATATCTACGGAGCATAAAGTGCACTAAAGGAACAATTACACGCCATTTGATATTTTAAACTAATTTATTTATGCGCAATTTATGTCCCTCATGATGTACTAAGCCAGTTCGCTTATCAGACTACAGTCTACCACATACGACACTTGTCAGTCTGTGGATTCATAGGACTGCCCAGCGGACAGTTGAAGGCCCGTGCAAAGTCCTCATTGTTGGTAAGGGCTCCCAGGACTCGATACTTATCCATAGTATGGTCTTTATTCAGATTCCCCCAGTAGTGTTCCTCCTTGTAGGCGGCACAAAACAATTGACTGAAGCCCAAAAAGAATAGCTGTTCTGGTGAAAGATCGAGGCCAGGCATTTGCTCGTTCTTGAGCACATAAGTCTCATTGTCCTTTGCAATCGCCTGCCGCTGCTTCATAAAGTTGCGGTATGCATTGAGAGCCTGATGCAAACCTCCACTGTCCGCTATATTTTTATCCTTGGTCTGTTTGCCATTAATCCTGCGATTGATCTCCGGTATCAGATAATTATTGAAGTGATCAACATAGCACTGGGCACGCTCACTGAACATAGCCCCGGACTTCTTGGACCACCAATTACGCTGTGCGCCCGTGCTGTCAAAATTAGAGCCCGCCGAGTCGAATCCGTGCGTGAGCTCGTGTCCCACCAGAAAACCGATGGTTCCAAATTTCAGTAAGTTTGGCCAGGACTGATGAAAAACAGGAGGATGCAGTATACCGGACATCACATTGATAGAGTTGTCTACATCAAAATAGAAGCTATTAATCTGCATGCCATTCAACAGTTCCAGCGAAGGCGTGTCCTTGGACAACTCATCGATATGGTGGAAATTGAAGCGCGTCAAATAGGTTTTGAAACGTTTCAGGTTGATGTTGTTCTGGGCATAGGTACCCTCGATCAGGTTCAGGTTGTTAGTCTCTCGTATAAGACGCTCGGTAAGGGCTTCATCCTCAAGTCTACCGATGCGTGGCAAAATGGCAGATTCCTTCAGCAGAGCCTCCTTGCGAGTTTCCATATCGAGCCACTCGGCATTCTCCAGTGTGTCACGAAGGCTCTTTCGTAGTTCATTGATAATGGCAGTGATTTCGACACGTGTATCTTCCTTAAAGTATTCCTTAAAGGGGAAATAAAAAAAAATAAAACAGTTTCAGTAGAGGGGAGATAAAATTATGGGTTGGATACAAAATCTAAAGAAACTAACTTTCTCCCATGGACCGATTTAACTTTTAAGAACAGCGTTGATCTTCACTAAATAATAATATAATTATAATAAATAATAATTATAATTATTATTTTTACATGGAGAAAATACTAGACACCAATAAAAAAATTGTACACAATGTAGAACGCGAATATTTCTGCATCATTAAGTCCAAAATCGTATATTTTTAGTTATACTAGTCTTAAAGTAAGTGGTCGATATATATAAAAGTGAAAGTATTATAGCGAATTTGTGTCCACTTTGGAGGTCGCCTTGTGATGGTTAGCCGAGCGGTAGTACTAATTTTAACCATTGGCTGCATATCTCCTGCTTCTCTTTTCCAAAATGGTGAGTTTTACAACCCTTCGAATGGAACTTTCCAATATAAAACTGGTTTCAAACAAGTTTGAACAGATTCAAAAGTAAATATCAACTTTCAGCGAGTTCAAACTCGAATAAAAACACATAAACGCCCAGGCGTCGAAAAAACATAACTTTTGAACGAATTGAAATAATTAAATAATTTAAATGGCATATGATAGATAATTGCCCAACCAATAAAAGTATTTAAACAAGGTCCTACGCCTTTTAGGTGCTTATTTATGGGTTTTTAAAGTTGAAATAAGTTAACAAATTATGTTTATGCTAACTAAAAATCATGATCTTTAACCATTTTATATTTTTTATGTATCTTTTTTAAGGTTTTTATGTATTAAAATTATTCAATTTCAGGAACAATGCCTTTTTTACCTGTAGCAGTCAAAAAAGCAGCTGGAAGCAGTTGGACTTTTTTGTGGTTGGTGTTTACTGGCCGTTTTTTGCTCATAACTTGATCGTTCATCCGATCTTTATCATTCCTTCAGCAAATCGATAAATAATTTTGTTTACAAGGTATCTCTAGAAGGTACAAACGATCTATCTTCAAAACTGTAGGAGATATGACGTTTTTTCCAAATTGCGGGGGCGTGAGGGGGCGTGGCAAAAATTGAAAATAAACTTGATCTGCCTGCAAGTATAAGAAATATATGCTCCATACATGTCAAACCTCTATCTCTTACCATCTCTGAGATCTCTTCGTTCATACGGACGGACAGACGGACAGACGGACAGACGGACGGACGGACAGACGGACAGACGGACATGGCTGTATCGAATCGGCTGTTGATGCTGATCAAGAATATATATACTTTATAGGGTCGGAAACGATTCCTTCTCCCTGTTATATACTTTTGCACAAACTTAATATACTCTATGTACCTTCGGTACAGAGTATAAAAATACGATTCGTTACCTAGTTTTCTTGATGTTCTACCTGAAAATGGACCAAATTGCCTAAACTCCTGAACTAAAAATCTGATTTTATTGAAGGTAGCTAGTGTATTGTTAGATCTTAGTTCATGGCTCGAATTTTTGAATTAGTAATCGAACCCGACCCCGAACCGTGTCTACTCTTTGCGGCAAATGTTTTGCTTCCAAAAAGGGTTTCACACTAACTCGCCTGTGTCTAATTTTTAACAACTTTAATAATAACATTAATTGAGCTTAAGAGAGCTGATACAAGTATTTTTTATGTGTTTCGAGATGATTCCTTCTATGCGTTGCAAATTTCTGAGCAAAACTATAATGTACTTTTCAATTGTATAAAAAACACAGAAAAAAATTTAAAAGTGGTTTAGTTTTTTTACAAAAAACAAGAAAGAAAGTTGTTCAAGCCCGACTATAATATTCTCCGTACCCTTAATGCCGAAGCGCGCATTTGCTCACAAGTTATACGCTGTTATACGCTCATCTCTAAGTTTCTCGCTCTCTCTGTCCCTAAGATCGCCTTTATTGAAAGGAATGCTGTGGTCACGCTTGCCACACTTGGTGTTTTGGCACCAAAAATGGTGTTTTTTTTCTTTTGGTGCACTGGCACTTTTTTATTGGAATTGGCTCTTTTGCATGGAGCCCGAAAAGGACGTAGAAATTAAAAAAGTTGCAAAACTTCTGCGAAGTAAAGCCAGTAAATGGTATTTCTTCGCAATTCGTAGAATTGTACCGTCCCATATTATTAGAGTCAAAACAAAAGTAAGCTCCTTCACAAAATAGGCATTATAAGCAATTTTAGTAACAAATTACCAAAAATCTAGACGGGATGGACCATTTTCGAAACACGAAAATCATCTAGAATCACCACCAACCCTTCAATATACTGAAAATTGTAGCATAGTGTAATCTCAATAACTTTGTTACACAATCTTATATGGCCTATATGGCTTATAGCCTATTTCCACCAAAGAATTGAAACTTCATTTCTTGAAATGACAAGAAATGAAGAAAATTATATCATTTCCATACGATTTGACACTTCATTTTGCCTTTCATTTCTATCATTTTCTAAAAATGATGACAAAATGATGAAGAAACAAGTGAGAAAGTCGGTCTAGCCCGACTATAACATACTCTGTTCCAGTTCATTTGCTCCCGACTATAATATTGTGCAATATTTTTATTATACGCTCATCTCTAAGGCTCTCTCCAGCTCTCTGTCCCTCTCTCACTCACTATGATTGCCTTTGTTCAATGGAAAGCTGTGGTGATGAGTGGGGGGGGTGAGGGGTGTTAACTGGCCGTTTTTTTCTCATAACTATAACTATGATTACTAGATATCTCTAGAAGGAACGAAGCATCTATCATCAAAACTGTAAGAACAAACTGCGAAGGCGGGAGGGGGCGTGGCAAAAATTGAAACTAAACTTGATCTGCCTGCAAGTATAAGAAATATATGGCCCATACATGTCAAACCTCTATCTCTTACCATCTCTAAGATCTGCGCGTTCATACAAACGGATAGACGGACGGACGAACGGACGGACGGACAGACGTACATGGCTATATAGACTCGGCTGTTGATGCTGATCAAGAATAATATACTTGGAATATACGGAAATGATTCCTTCTCCCTGTTACATACTTTTGCACAAACTTAATATACATAGATACACGTAGTAACCTTTGGGACAGTTTGGGCGGGTTTAAGTTAACAAATTTGGAGCGGAATCGGTTCCGGATGAGATGAAATTGTGCATTGGGAATGAAACGGTAGTTACTACTACCACCAGTATAAATACCTACCACAAAGTAGAGCCTGTCCAACAAAAAAGGCAGCGCAGACTGAACATCGAGTATGCAATGTTCCCTCTGGTACTTGACCGCCGTTAATTTTGCATCCATATGGTACAGCAGCTTCATGGCAAGGTAATTGGCCACAAACGCCTCATGCTTGGCACAAACTTTTTCCAGTTCCTCGTAATAGAAATCGCAAAAGCGATCCATGTAATCGAATTCCGTTAAATCATCAATATTCCACGCAATTTCATAGTAGTTTTTCCATTTTTGAAATGGCAAAACTTTTTTGATACGCGTTAGCTCTCCGCACTTATCCTTGTCATCCTCAAACTGATCGTCAATCTGTAGGACATCCTTCCAGAAGGCAAATACGCCTAAAATTACCTCGTTCACTTTCTCCTCGGGCAGGCCATAGGCCTCCAGATAGCCACGCATACGCTGCTCATTAAGCTTGTAACCACGCGTATCATTGCTGGCTATGTTATCGCTATGCACAATAAAATCGAAGCCCAGTTCGGGGAGTTTGAAATATGGCTCTAACGGATACTGAGGAGTAAGTTTCTCATTGATCAAAGAAGAGACGCCTTAGTTCGTCAGGTGAGCGCTCATGTTGAACCAATCGAACTTGTCGGCCTGCCCCGACACACCGTCGACGGCCGGGAAACCACCAATGGACCTGATAAGCGCCAGATAAGCGGGGTCGGCGGCTGGCAGCGGAAAAAACTATGCTTTGAGGCAGGCATTATAGAACTGTTGTGTAATTCGCAGCTCCTTTTCATAGTTCAGATCCAGAGCCAAAGAGGTCTTGCCGAGCAATTGTTCGGAAACATCGCTTAAGGTGTACATAATGTCCAATAGATTGCTCCGTTTTTTGGCGGATTGATGGTCTGGCTTGACATGCTGCCAGTTGCCACAGGAGTACTCATAGAAATCATTGCAAGGGGACACGCTGAAATTCATGTAGGACTTCATCAGAGCTGCATAGGATTTAAGAAACTCCTCATGGTCGTCCTTAATGATGTTCTGTTGCTCGCTCTCTGAAACAGTGGGTTTTGCCTCACACGTTGCCGCTAGGAGACTCAATATAAGGATGAGACCCCACAATTGCGACATGGTGCGTTCATTCACCATTGAGATTTAAGTTGTAATTGTGAACTTTCACTACTTAGATTTGGTTGATCGTCTTTCATCGATTTGAATTAATGAACTAAATAGCCACGCGCTATCTATAGCTTTCGGACCTTTGCTCTGCCTCTGCTTCTGCTTAATTCCAAATGAAATTTGGAACTGCCGCTACTCAATGCTAAGACTGTGATTAGTCTTGTGCCCAGCACACGAAACTGAAGCCCTCTTCTTGCGCTCGAGTGTTAAACATGGGAATATTTGAAACAATCTGTTCTCCGAACTTGACCTATGCTAAATGTGAGCGGCTGATAATAGTGTGACACATTTTTGAACTGACAAAAGGTGATCACTTCCGAAACAAAAAATTCTGAGATGGTTGGTTTGCAAATCGCTCGAAAAATCCGTTACCAAATTCCTACCCAAAACCAATTCTCGGTGTCCCAGAAATCTCTTTTGGTTGGTTTCAAATCTCTCGGGTTTTCTTAGGAGATTAAGCAAAATTAATTTTGGAATATAATTGTTTCAATAATTGTTCGCAAAACCTGCCTAATGCTGCTTTATCAATTAAAACCAACCAACCAAAGCGCCGTGCATTGCCCGGCTGAAATACATTAAGAAACCCTCTAAAGGCAACTGATGAACTGGCTGACAGGGATGACGATGAATCGAATGATGAGTTTAAGGATGAACACGATTCCAAGGTGGTCAAAACTAAGGTCAACTCGCTGCGTGCCGATCTTTTAGTCAAGTCAGGACTGGGCTTGGCCAGAAAGTGAGTAACCACACAACTCTCAATGGAATCCTAAATATTTTCAAAAAATTCAGACAGCAAAGTGGAACTAAACTTCTATGAGTGTAAAATCCGTGTCAATAGACAAAAGCTGGAACAAGAAGAGCTTGCAGGTGAGTAATCACTCACTCAACAAACCATTGGCCCAACTAATCCCTCACTTGTATATACTTGCAGCTCGATGTGGGCGATGAGATTGATGCCATTCGCGGCTTTAGCCAGTCGAATCCCTCCCATCGAAGTGTCGTACTCTGCCCAAGCGTCGTTACACATCGCGAACTATAACAGTCCAAATGCCTACAATTCGTCGGAGCCTAAAGCAGCAAAACACACGCCATTTGTTGTTTAAAACTTATTTATTTATGCGTAGTTTATTTCCCTCATGATGTACTAAGCCAGTTCCTTAATCAGCAAATGTAGCTGAGTCTACCACACACGACACTTGTCAGTCTGCGGATTCATGGGACTGCCTAACGGACAGTTGAAGGCACGTGCAAAGTCATCATTGTTGGTAAGGGCTCCGAGAACTCGATACTTATCCGTAGTATGCTCATCAGTCAGATCCTCCCAGTAGTGTTCCTCCTTGTAGGCGGCACAAAACAATTGACTGAAGCCCAAAAAGAATAGCTGTTCAGGTGAGAGATCCAGGCCAGGCATTTGCTCGTTCTTGAGCACATAGGTCTCATTGTCCTCTCCATTCGCCTGCCGCTGCTTCATAAAGTTGCGGTAGGCATTGAAAGCCTGACGCAAACCTCCACTGTCCGCTATATTCTCATCCTTGGTCTGATTGCCATTAATCCTGCGATTGATCTCCGGTATTAGATAATTATTGAAGTGATCAACATAACACTGGGCACGCTCACTGAACACAGCCCCGGACTTCTTGGACCACCAATTGCGCGGTGCGCCCGTGCTGTCAAAATTAGAGCCCGCCGAGTCGAATCCGTGCGTGAACTCGTGTCCCACCACATAACCGATGGTTCCAAATTTCAGTGAGTTTGGCCAGGACTGATGAAAGGCAGGCGGATGCAGTATACCGGCCATCACATTTATAGAGTTGTCTATAATATAGTAAAAGGCATTAACCTGCATGCCGTTCAACAGTTCCAGCGGATTCTGGTCCTTGGACAACTCATCGACATGGTGGAAATTGAAGCGCGTCAAATAGGTTTTGAAACGTTTCAGGTTGATGTTGTTCTGGGCATAGGTACCCTCGATCAGGGTCAGGTTGTTAGTCTCTCGTATAAGACGCTCGGTAAGGGCTTCATCCTCAAGTCTACCGATACGTGGCAAAATGGTAGATTCCTTCAGCAGAGCCTCCTTGCGAGTTTCCATATCGAGCCACTCGGCATTCTCCAGTGTGTCACGAAGGCTCTTTCGTAGTTCATTGATAATGGCAGTGATTTCGACACGTGTATCTTCCTTAAAGTATTCCTTAAAGGGAAAAAAAAAAAATAAAACAGTTTCAGTAGAGGGGAGATAAAATTATGGGTTGGATACAAAATCTAAAGAAACTAACTTTCTCCCGTGGACCGATTTAACTTTTAAGAACAGCGTTTATCTTCACTGTGTACTATAAATGACCCTACACAAAGAAATAAAAAATGCTAAAGCTACACGAAAATGTAGGATTTTCAACCCATAACGTTTCGTGTTGCTTTTCAACACGTCGCGTGTAGCTTTCTCATTTCAACACTTTTCTGCACGTCACGTTTAGCTTTATCATTTCAACAAGTGGCGTGTGGCTTTTCTGCACGCCGTGTTTAGCTTTCTTAGTTCTCTTAGTTTAGCTTTCTCAGTTCTCTTAGAAATGCTCATTAAAAAAATTCGACAATGTCGAAAATTAACCTGTAAAATGAAATAGCGACATATTCTCATCTCACATGTAGAAAATATTAGACGATATAGCGAATATTTCTGCATCATTAATTCAAAAATCGTATTTATTTAGTTATACCAGTCTTGAATTAGGTGACCGATATATATAAAAGTAGAAGTATTGTAGCGAATTTGTGTTCACTTGGGAGGTCGCCTTGTGATGGTTAGCCGAGCGGTAGTACTAATTTTAACTATTGGCTGCATATCTCCTGCTTCTCTTTTCCAAAATGGTGAGTTTTACAACCGTTCGGTTTGTAAAGGAATGATCCATATGGAGTTGGATATTTTTCTGTACCAGGACTCGTTTCGAACCGGTTTAAAAGTGTTTCTGAGACGTATGTATCTGATAAATTATTTAGGCTATGAACTGGAAAATTGTTGTGTAGGCTGGTACTGCCAGCCGACTGAACCAGTTCAACAGTAGTTCAAGTTCACAACTCAGATATTATTGAGGCCCACAAATTAATTAGGCTGGAAAATTTAAAAAAAAACCGTAGGTTAAAATAATATAATTTTTCGGTTTAATTTTGAAAGATATGGCGAAAATTTTCAAATTAATTGCTTTGCCAGTTGGTTACCATAAACATGATTTTTTATGCCGTTAGCAAATTTAAACTTTGATATACCTAAAGTAAGCATCTAGAGGGCCTAGCACGTTGTTCACGTTCACGTTCATTCGTACGCCTTTAAAGTTTAACGAAATGTTTAAAACATAAAGATTCTTTCTTCTCATTTCTATTTTTGGGTAGCACTTTGGTAGGAGTATATTTAGTGCAGAAGGTAGATTCAGTCGATTTGACGCTGAAAATATACTAAACAAATTTCATTGTATTTATCACGCGACAAAACTGGAAGTCGTTTACGACTGCATCTAAAGATGTTAATAAATCGGCGAATCGTAAAAGAATATTTTGAAGCAGAAAACTTTTAAATAAAGGGGAATAATGTAGCTTTTTATCGAGTGCAATCATATTTAATTATTCACATTAGTTTGGTTTTTATAAGCTCTAGTATGATGAAAAACGCGACATTTAGCACGCGACATTTTAAAAAAAGGTAAGAGTGAAAAAGGCACATCTTCAGTATCCAGGCCAATTTTCTCATAGTAAGGACTAAGAAAAGCTTTAAATACATTATATTATTTAATTTCATTTTTTTTTTAAATGTCATGTTAAGACAAATCATTTTTTATAAAAAATTTTTTTTGGTTTCGGTGGACCTTTCTGTGGAAATGTCCAAATGCAATTTAAATTATTTGATTATCTCAATCGGTTCAAAAGTTATAATTTTTGCAACGAAAAAACTCAATTGGCTTCACTGTGCGCCATTCAATTTCAGGAACAATGCCTATTTTTATCTCTAACAGTCGAAAAAGCAGCTGGACTTTTTGAAATAGGTAAAGGAAGAACATATTTTAAAAACATAGCAGAAATGAAAACAAAAAAAATTTTATTTTCCATCAAAGTTGAAAAATAGACAGTTGGTAAATGCCGATTTACCTGAAGAAACACAAAGAAAACAGAAAAAAAATTTTCTGTTTTCATAATACACTGATTAAATACATAAATCAATAGAAATAAAAAAAAATAGAGGAAAGCTAACGTCGGCTCGACCTAAGTTTAAATACCTTTGTAGCATGATCGCGCCACTACTTTGAGCATTTGCTTCCCAGTTTGTTATATGGCAGCTATACGATGTGTTCATCCGATTTTGACCGAACTCCCCAAAATTGTGTGGAAACTGATAATATTCACAACTGGAAGGTATAAAGACGCTACCATTGAAAACAAAAAAGATTTTTTCTCACTAAAACTACTTTTTCGACCGATAGTTCCTATGGCAGCTATATGCTATAGTCATCCGATCTGGCCGGTTCCGGCAAATGTGCAGCGTATTTGTACCAAAAGACTTTGTGCAAAGTTTGGTTAAGATAGCTTTAAAACTTACGGAGGAGATAGCATAAAAACAGACGGACAGACGGAAATGGCTATATCAACTCAACTCGTGCTGATCAAGAATATATATACTTTATGTGGTCGGAGATGCTTCCTAACTATGCGTTACAAACGTCGAGATGTTTTAATATACCCTCTACAAGAGTATAAAATTACGATTCCTTACCTAGTTATACCCTTGCAAAGCGTATTAGAATTTTGCCCAGGAGTTTGCAACGCATAGAAATATTCATTACCGACCCTATAAACTATATATATTCATGATCAGGGCGACGAGCTGAGTCGATTAAGCTTTGTCCGTCCGTCTGTCCGTTTGTCTGTCTGTTTCTACGCAAACTAGTCCCTCAGTTTTGTAGCTATCGAGCTGAAATTTTGCACAGAGTCTTCTTTTGACTGCACGCTGCTAATATGTCGGATCCGCCCGGATCGGATGACTACTTCTTGTAGTTACCATAGAAACGATCGGTCGAAGCGTCAATTTTACAACTTTTCTAGTAGGCGTAGGAACTTTTCTAGTTAAATAAATGTATGATATGTGTGGCAGTCGAGTTGGAGCTACGAGACTGAAAGGAACTTATTTGTTTGTTTATTTATTTGCTTAAATTGTTGAACGGACGAACGGACGAAGTTAGCTTAGCCTTCTCGTTTTCTTGATATCCTACCTGAAAATGGACCAAATTGCCTAAACTCCTGAACTAAAAATCAGATTTGAAGGTAGCCAATTGGAAATCTTTGAAAAATTTCTTGTAAGATGAGTTTTTTCAATATATCGTTAGCGCACATGAAATTTTTGATTTTCGCAACCTCATATGTTCTAAGGGCGCCACTGTGCGTCGCCGGGTATTCAGCTAGTGTATTATTAGATCTCAGTTCATGGCTCGGATTTTTGGATCAGTAATCGAACATGAACCCGAACCGTGTCTACTCAATTCGGCAAATGTTTTGCTTCCAAAAAGGGTTTGACACAAATGAGAACTTAGATTCCACTAGGCAACAATTTTAAGACTTTTTATAAAAAGTCGGCTCGACCGAAGTTTATATGCCCTTGATACTACCCTTATATAATTTATATAAATTAAGGTTTTAAATGTTTTTCGTCAAACATTCTTAGCTGAGTTATATTCCAAACTCAGCAATTGATGGCGCTATTCATAACTGGAAAGCTGAAAGACATTGAAAACAAAAAAGTTTTTCTCACTAGAACTAATTTTTCTTCCGATCGTTTCTACAGCAGCTATATGCTATAGCCATCCGATTTGGATCAAACTTTGCAGAATTGTGTGGAAGCATATAATATTGATCGGTAACAAGTTTGAGAGCGATAGCATTGAAACTAAAAGAGTTTTTCCCACTAAGATTTTTTTTCAGAACTATATTTTGTATGGCAGCTATACTATCTAGTTGACCGATTTTAATCAAACTTGGTGGAATTATGTAAAAGCATAGAAAACTTATAAATACGATAAATACGTTTGGGCACGTTTGCGTTGAAGACAAAAAAGTTTTTCTCACTAGGACTACTTTTTCGACCGATAGTTCCTATGGCAGTTATATGCTTTAGTCATCCAAAGTCATCAATGTGTAGCGTCTTTGTACCAAAAAACTTCGTTCAAAGTTTGGTTAAGAATGCTTTAAAACTGACGGAGGAGATAGCATAGAAACAGACGGACAGACGGACATGGCTATGTCACGTCAGCACGTGCTGATCACGAAACGTGAGTGACACGAAACGCTACATTAACTATATGCGTGAATCGTTGAGTATCGATCTTTAGAATTTCTTCAGTAAATCGATAAATATTCTTGATCACTAAATATCTCTAGAAGGTACTATCTAAAAAACTGTGGGGGCGTGGCAAAAAGTGAAAATAAACTTGATCTGCCTGCAAGAATAAGAATGTCAAACCTCTATCTGTTACAATCTCTGAGATCTGTGCGTTCATAAAGATAGACGGACAGACGGACATGGCTATATCGATTGGGCTGTCGATGCTGATCAAGAATATATATACTTTATAGGGTCGGAAATGTTACATTCTTTTGTACAAACTTAATACAAATACACGTAGTAACCTTTGGTACAGAGTATAAAAATATAGATTCGGATCGGGACTGGACGGGTTTAAGTTAACAAATTTGGAGCGGAATCGGTTCCGGATGAGATGAAATTGTGCATTGGGAATGAAACGGTAATTACTACTACCACCAGTATAAATACCTACCACAAAGTAGAGCCTGTCCAACAAAAAAGGCAGCGCAGACTGAACATCGAGTTTGCAACGTTCCCTCTGGTATTTGGCCGCCGTTAATTTTGCATCCATATGGTACAGCAGCTTCATGGCAAGGTAATTGGCCACAGACGCCTCATGCTTGGCACAAACTTTATCCAGTTCCTCGTAATAAAAATCGCAAAAGCGATCCATGTAACGGAATTCCGTGTAATCAACAAAGTTCCACGCAATTTCATAGTAGTTTTTCCATTTTTGAAATGGCAACACTTTTTTGATAAACTTTAGCTTTTTGCACTTATCCTGGTCATCCTCAAACTGATCGTCAATCTGGAGGACATCCTTCCAGAAGGCAAATACGCCTAAAATCACCTCGTTCACTTTCTCCTCGGGCAGGCCATAGGCCTCCAGATAGCCACGCATACGCTGCTCATTAAGCTTGTAGCCTCGCGTATCGTTAGTAGCTATGTTATCGCTATGCACAATATAATCGAAGCCCAGTTTGGGGAGTTCGAAATATGGCACGAATGGATACTGAGGAATAAGTTTCTCATTGATCAAAGAAGAGGCGCCGTAGTTAGTCAGGTGAGCGCTCATGTTGAACCAATCGAACTTGTCGGCCTGCCACGACGCACCGTCGACGGCCGGGAAACCACCAATGGACCTGATAAGCGCCAGATAAGCGGGGTCGGCGGCTGGTAGCGGAAAGAGGTCGGCTTTGAGGCAGGCATTATAGAACTGTTGTGTAATCCGCAGCTCCTTTTCGTAGTTCAGATCCAGAGCCAAAGAGGTCTTGCTGAGCAACTGTTCGGCCATATCGCTTATGGTGTACATAATGTCCTTTGCATTGTTTCGTTTACGGGCTGATTGATGGTCCGGCTTGACATGCTGCCAGTTGCCACAAGAGTACTCATAGAAGTCATCGCATGGGGACACGCTGAAGTTCATGTAGGACTTCATTAGAGCTGCATAGGATTTAAGAAACTCATCAGGGTCGTCCTTAATGATGTTCTGTTGCTCACTCTCTGAAGCAGTGGGTTTTGCCTCACACGTTGCCGCTAGGAGACTCAATATAAGGACGAGACCCCACAATTGCGACATGGTGCTTTCATTCACCATTGAGATTTAAGTTGTAATTGTGAACTTTCACTACTTAGATTTGGTTGATCGTGTTTCATCGATTTGAATTAATGAACTAAATAGCCACGCGCTATCTATAGCTTTCGGACCTTTGCTCTGCCTCTGCTTCTGCTTAATTCCAAATGAAATTTGGAACTGCCGCTACTCAATGCTAAGACTGTGATTAGTCTTGTGCCCAGCACACGAAACTGAAGTCCTCTTCTTGCGCTCGAGTGTTAAACATGCGAATATTTGAAACAATCTGTTCAACGAACTTGACCTATGCTAAATGTGTGCGGCTGATAATGGTGTGACACATTTTTGAACTGACAAAAGGTGATCGCTTCCGGTTCAAAAACTTCTGAGATGGTGGTAAAAAAAACCTAGTGGGGGTTTGTCTACCGGTTTTTTTTTTTGTTTCATTTTTAAGTTTTCATCTTCTGATTAGGTTTTACAACTCCATATCTCGTAAGCTATTTGGAATTTAGTTTTTATGTCTTCAGAAAATTTATTGTGCTTGGTTGAGCCTACAAAACATTTCTTTAAAGCAATTCAACAAATGACATCTTCAATGCGAATTGAAGTGTTAAGCTGAGTTAAAATTATGAAAATTAAAAAATATATCGCGTGTCATGATAGGACTCATGACAAAATCAAAATGCCCTGTCAACTATGCGGGGAAACCCAAATATTCACCGTTTATATCGGATGCTCCATTATATTTGTTTTACGATTTGTGTTTTTTATCGTTTGTCTCCCGAACTGTTAGTGGTGAGAATGTCAAACAAATAGGATTATATTCTAAAGTGTAGAATGATTGGAAAGGTACTCAATTTTCTTACCTAGGTAAGGTACAAGGTAAATGTAAAAAAATATACCTAGGAAAGGTAAAAGGTATCCGAAATTTCCAGTTCCTAGGTACATAAAATGAGCTTTTACATTTTTTTCGTCACTTAGTCTGTTTCTTTTTGGTGTAAGTATTTGGTCTCCACAGCTAAAAATTATTTCAATAGAGTCAGAGCTGGAAAATATGGTATTATACTTTATAAAAAAACATTACAAATATTTTTATACTTAATCATAGATTCAAAAAAAATTGCTAGTATCGGCAAGATAAGTTAAGGCTTCCATTTCAATATTAGAATTTTCATAACAATTCTCTCATTTCAGAGTCATTTGTATTTGAACTTTCATTGACAACAGGTTCCAAATTTTCCGAAATTATTCAACAAGATAATCTTTAAGACACTTTACAATTTAGTTGTTTTAATATGGAATTCACTTCAATTTAAATTTTCGAAGTGTCATAGTGGACAAATCCACTGTCCCGATTGCAGTCAAGTTTTCAATAAAAGAAAATCGTTTTATTTATTTATTTATTTTGAGTCGACAAAAAAATGCTGTCAACAAAAATAAAGCTTTTTTGACTAGTGTTATAAATTTAAAGTTTTATACTTGTAACACTAGGTTGAATAAATAAATAAATAAAAAATATAAATAGGTTACAAAAAAATGTTTATGAGCTAAGGAAGCCTATCAACGAAAATCTAATAAAATTCCAAAATAAACTAATAACGACTCCGACACGGTGGGGTAATTTTATTTGCCCGTCCGGCCAGCTATGCCCCGATTCACAGCCAATTGTAGTCAGAGACGTTATTAGAGCTAATAAAAACTTTAATAATATTGAGATCGAGAAGAGAAGATAGAGAGAGGGAGAGAGAAAAAACCAAAACCTATAGTTATGTAGAAACAAAGGGAAAAAAATAAAATAATATAATAAATTAAAATAAAACAGAGATAGAGAAAAAACCATCTAAAAGTAATCTTTAAAAATAAAACAAAGGTAGGGTAGGTAGGTAGTTCCGGCTGGCCCTTTGTAGGGACCACACATACCCCTTACGGTCCTTAATGAGACCGGGTGGTTTTTTCTGGGTACCATTAGAAATCCAAGAGGATGTTTGACGTTTGCCAATAGTTGTTTGGGAGACTTCCTTGCCGCCTCTTCAAGAGAGGTGAGACTTGGGGAGTGCAGATGTCTTAATCTCGTCTTAGCGATCGCTGGGCAGCTGCAGATGAGGTGTTCCAGAGTTTTGACGACTCCAGGTTCCTTACATTTCCTGAAGATGTCCGTTGTCGTGATTCCTAGCTTTTTCGCGTGAGCAGCTGCTAGGCAGTGACCAGTTAGTATGCCTATAAGCAGTCTACAGTCACTTCTTTGGAGCTGTAGCATATAGTGCGTGAGTTTTTTGTCTCTTGTCTTGCACATGATTTTTGAGATTCTGCAGCCGGTTGTGTTCTTCCTCTGCTTCTTTCTCCGCTATCTCCTCCATCTTGCTGTATAGCGTCTGTACGGAGATAGATATGTTTAGTGTTGCTTCTTGGCTTAGTGCGGTTCCGGCTTTTGCAAGACTGTCAGCCATTTCGATTCCATCAATGCCCCGGTGGCTGGGAATCCAGTAGATTTGCACCTTTCTAGAGATGCTGAGGGAATCTATTGCCTCCCTGCTTGCCAGAACATTTTTGGAGTTAATGGTGTGTCTTTGCATTGCTTTGATTGTCACTTGGCTGTCAACGTATATGTTTGTTTGGTTGTTTGGTGCGTATTGTTCTGCCAATTCCGCTGCTTTCCTTATTGCGAAGACTTCAGCCTGGAATATAGTGCAGTGGGGTGGCAGTTTATAGGAGAGCCTCAATTCCGGCTCATCGCAGTATACAGCGGCTCCGACTCCTGAGGCCATCTTGGAGCCGTCTGTAAATAGGTGCATTGCTTCCTGGGCCAGTCCTGTACGCCAGTCTTCTGGTCCCAGTAATGCTGATGCACCTGTGAAGTTGGTTTTTGGGATCATGTAGTCCGTGCTACTGTTGATCACTCTACCCACCGTGCTGTGTCCATAGCTTTGTAGCGCCATGGTGCCTGCCGCACAAAGACGTTGGGCCGTCTTTTGTGCAAGGAGGCGTGCTTGGATGTCCAGGGGGTTGACTCCTAGGATGTGTTGGAGTGGACCTCAGCGCCCCCGTTATGCAGACTAATGCCTGCCGCTGGGCCTTTTGCATCAGCTTTAGATATGTGGACTTCTCCGTGGCTTGCCACCATACCAATATGCCATGTAGTAGTATCGGTCGTATTATTGAGATGAAGAGCCAGTGCGTTGGACTTGGTGATAGGCCCCAAGTGCTGCTTAGCAACTTCTGGGATGCATATAGCGCATTGGTTGCCTTTTTCATCCTTTCCTCCACATTGAGTCTCCATGACAGTTTACTGTCGATTACTACTCCAAGGTATTTTACGTTGTTCTTTGGCGTTAGCTGTATTCCATTTATCGTAGGTAGAGTCCATTGCGGTACCTTGTATCTCTTGGTGAAGAGAATCAGGTCCGTCTTTTCCGCATTGATACTGAGTCCGGCTTCTGTGGCCCACTTTAGTATCTCTTTGAGAGTAGAGTCCATGATTGAGCATATGCTTATGTCGTCAGCATATGCGGTTATCTTGGGTGCTTTCCTGCGGAATTTTCGTAATAGTTCGTTGACCACAAGGTTCCATAGAAAGGGCGACAGGACTCCGCCCTGAGGCGTTCCTCCATGTGCCTCTTTCGTCATGGTTGTGGTACCCCATAAAAGAAATGTATACGTAAAACTTAAAATTAAATAACCGAAAAATCTCTGACCCGATGGGGAAGGATTTTTTAGCCAGTCCGGCAAGCTTTGCCCCTACTCACAGCTGGGTGTGGTCGGAGACTTCCCAAGAGATAATTATAGAGAGATCTGTTGAGAGCAGGTGGTTGAGATCATTGTAATTCTTACATAAGATGATTCAATTAACTGATTCAATGCGATCTATATGCTTTTTACTGCGGACACCAGACGGACAAGCAGTATTCAAGTACAGGACGGACTAAAGCAGTGTACAAAAGCTTTGTGACGGAACTGTAACTTTTGAATTTTCGTCATCTGCTCGAAGATTCCATCAACCAAAGTGAAATGCCAGGGAAATCTTTTGACAAACGGGCGCACATTAATCTCGACCTGGAGAGCCGCTTGCATGCCATCAATTCCCACTCAAACTAGAAGAGTTCACTGAACAACTACATGTTTAGAGTACGAGTAGTGGCATTGTCCGACTGAAATACATTAAGAAATCCCCTAAAGCAACTGATGAACCACCAGCGATGACGATGAATGATGAGATTATTCTATTCTATATACTATTCTATATACTATTCCCAGGTGGTCAAAACTAAGGTCAACTCGCTGCGTGCCGATCTTTTAGTCAAGTCAGGACTGGGCATGGCCAGAAAGTGAGTAACCACATAACTCTTAATGGAATGCTAAATATTCTCAAAAATTTTAGACAGCAAAGTGGAACTAAACTTCTATGAGAGTAAAATCCGTGTCAATGGACTAAAGCTAAACAAGAAGAGCGTGCAGGTGAGTAGCCACTGAACCAACAAACCCTTTGCCCAACTAATCCTTGTATATACTTGTAGCTCGATGTGGGCGATAAGATTGATGTCATTCGCGGCTTTAGCCAGACAAATCCATCCCATTTGGTTATATCTCGAGTTATACTCTCTGCCTGCGAGCGCGAAGAAGGACTCAGTGTACACTTGCGTCGTTACAAATCCCTGCTCATCGAGAATTATCGCAGTCCAAATGCCTACACTAAAGCAACAAAATACACGCCATTTGTTGTTTTAAACTAATTTATTTATGCGTAGTTTATGTCCCACATGATGTACTAAGCCAGTGCGCTTATGCGAAACGGTAGCTGAGTCTACCACACACGACACTTGTCCGTCTGCGGATTCATAGGACTGCCCAGCGGACAGTTGAAGGCCCGTGCAAAGTCCTCATTGTTGGTAATGGCTCCCAGGACTCGATACTTATCCATAGTATGCTCATTGGTCAGCTCCTCCCAGTAGTGTTCCTCCTTGTAGGCGGCACACCACAATTGACTGAAGCCCAAAAAGAATAGCTGTTCCGGTGACAGATCCAGGCCAGGCATTTGCTCGTTCTTGAGCACATAAGTCTCATTGTCCTCTCCATTCGCCTGCCGCTGCTTCATAAAGTTGCGGTAGGCATTGAAAGCCTGACGCAAACCTCCACTGTCCGCTATGTTTTCATCCTTGGTCTGATTGCCATTAATCCTGCGATTGATCTCCGGTATTAAATAATTATTGAAGTGATCAACATAGCACTGGGCACGCTCACTGAACACAGCCCCGGACTTCTTGGACCACCAATCGCGCGCTTCGCCCGTGCTGTCAAAATTAGAGCCCACCGAGTCGAATCCGTGCGTGAACTCGTGTCCCACCAGATAACCTATGGTTCCAAATTTCAGCGAATTTGGCCAGGACTGATGAAAGGCAGGAGGATGCAGTATACCGGCCATCACATTTATAGAGTTGTCTATATTATAGTAAAAGGCATTAACCTGCATGCCGTTCAACAGTTCCAGCGGTTTCGTGTCATTAGACAACTCCTGGTAATGATGGCCATTGAAGCGTGTTAAATAGGTTTTGAAGCGTTTGAGGTTGATGTTGTTCTGGGCATAGGTACCCTCTATCAGGGTCAGGTTGTTAATCTCTCGTATAAGACGCTCGGTAAGGGCATCATCCTCGAATCTCCCGATGCGTGCCAAAATGGTAGATTCCTTTAGCAGAGCCTCCTTGCGGGTTTCCGTATCGAGCCACTCTGCATTCTCAAGAACGTCACGAAGACTCTTTCGTAGTTCATTGATAATGCGGGTGATTTCGGCTCTCGTCTCTTCCGTAAAGTATTCCTAAAAGCGAAAGAAACAACAAAAAAGTTTCAGTAGAATGAAGCTAGTAGCTGTTTTTGAAAACGGCGAAATTGTGGCGTCCAAATTATATTAGCAGAAGATGCTTTAACTTTTTAAAAACTCGTAATTTTCACTGTTTAAATGCCTATATCTATGTTTTGAAATTTCATTTTATTTTAAGATCGACTTTTTGCGACTATCGGACCAGTAATCGTAAACCGAACCGGACCTCCCCTTTTCGAAAAAAGTTTCACTGACAAAAATGGGTACATTAAAATTGTCCAGATGAGAAGAACACGTATTTACAATAGGATTGCAGTAGGAAATACATCCGTTGTTTTAGTTAGATTCTTCAGGAAACTCTCACAAGCCATGGTAAAATATAGAATCCACTTCTGAAGCAGCTCGGCTCTGAAATATCTTGTCAAATTTACCAACCTCGCCAAGGCTCTTGAAACCGATGGAAATACATTGTCAACTATACAATAAACTGGCTTCACTCAATCAAAGTTAGCTGAGTTTAGTTCGGCTAGGTCCCTACTAAATGGAAAGAAACTAAAATAATCTTCTTTCCGAAAGCTGGCAGATCTTTTAAACATAGGTCAATCAGCATATCCTTCTTTCAACTTGAAAACCATGACACTAGACTAGTAGAAGCTATGGGAAGGGAAAAATGCTCTGAATTTTAATATTTACACTTTGAGTTTAACATTTTTACCATTGATTCAGCGTTAATATAAAATTTGAAATTCGTAAATATAAAGTGTGTACACTTTTATTTTCATATTTAATTATAATTCACAATTCTTACTCTGTACCAAAGGTACACAGAGTATATTAAGTTTGGGCAAACGTATGTAACAGGGAGAAGGAATCGTTTCCGACCCTATAAAGTATATATATTCTTGATCAGCATAAACAGCCGAGTTGTTCCATCCGTATAAACAAAGAGATCTCAGAGATGGTAAGAGATAGGGGTTTGAGAAGTATGGGACATATTCTTCAAGTTTATTTTCAATTTGTGCCACGCCCACTACCGAATATTGAATTGAATCTACCATCTGCCTGAAAACATGAGTCCACTAGTAATTCTCAAGTTGGAATTTCGTGCATGATCAATATAAAAGGGGCAACTGAATTTTTTACCCTCTCTGGGAACTTGAGTACCTTAGATTTGTATGCAAAAAAATAGCAGCTACGCTTCGACACTTACAATCTTAGTAGAGAATTTACAGTTTTAAGAAAATAAAAGAATATACACACATTCGTTTTACCTATATATATACTCGAATTCATTAATTCTAATTTGAATAAGAATATTCTAAATATGCTTTTGCATATATATTATATACGAGCTACATTGATAAGGGAATAAAATTTGGAGTCAGTCCAATAGGAATCAGACGGACAAGAGAAGTGTACAGAATCTTGGTCGTATAGCGATTGTCAAACTCCTTCGACCAGCGCTTAATAAACCCAAGAACACTCTTGGCCTTACTAACAGTAGTACAGTAGCAGTTACACAAGAGTCAAAATTGATAATCAAGATTTACCCCTAGATCATTTACTTCATTGGCGGTGTCATCTAAGCATTCTAATGAGAAGGTTAGTTGGGAAAACCGATTAAACAGAATCAAAAGGTCTACTAAACCAACTGTAAATGCCGTCAGTTTGCACTTTATATAAGAACCCTTTGAACACTAATGATATAAGCTCTAAGATTTGCAAGTTACTTTTAAATCATTGCTATAAAAATGTAATAAATCTTTTTATACCCTTGTAGAGGGTATATTAAAATAGTCCAGATGTTTGTAACGCATAAAAGGAAGCATCTCCGACCACAAAAAGTATATAGGCATTTCCAAACTTACGTGACGTTACGTTTGTACGATAAAATGTTTTTAAAAAATATAAAAATCTTGGATTTTTAAAAAGATTGTTTTATATTTGGGTAGCAATTAAGTAGCACTAAAATCAGCAAAAACAATGGGATTGTTCAGCAGAACAACTTGCTCCCTGATCAAGTATAAATTTTCACTGATCCTTCTGCTGAACTCCAGTGATGCGGTATCATGATAGCCAATATGAAGTATCATGATAGAGGAGCATGTATCGAAGAAATAGTATGCTACATTGAAGTGATACTGCTCCCACCAACAGTAATTGTGTATCGATAGGCATGCTATCGGTAACAATATGCGCATTTTGGGCATTGATTGCAAAGATAAGCATTTTTATCAGCTTTAAATAACTATAATGAATTCTAAAATATAAATAAGCCTAATTGTGACTTCGTAGATGCAAAATTTATGTTTGCAAGGAGCGCTTATGTGTCTACGCCGCCTTTTCTAAATTCATCGCCTCGGGGCGTTGTTTAAAATGTAGCACTTCGTTCAGCAGAAACTATTTGATGCATAATTTTTTTCTGATACCTGCTCAGGGGTCAATTATTCTGCTGAACACGCCCAATGACATACATCGATCATAAGGAGTTAAAGATATAAGCAAAAATATGTGCTGGCGTGACGTTACACAAAACGGAAGTGGGTTTTGACTTGTTTTAGAAAATTGCAAAACTCTGCGAATTGGACAAAGCTTTTTGTATAAAAATATTTTTGGGAGGATTTGAAATAATACAAGTTTATTTTCCAGGTAACCTTATTCAAAAATAATTTCTCAATTTTTATTTATTTGCATGAGTATCTGACGTGACGTTACCTGACGTTACGTAACTAAAATTTCCTCATTTTATTTATGTTTTTTTTACAATATAAAGCAAAAACTTACAGTTAATTGCAATCACATAATTTCATATGGTGTCTTATGTAATATTTTTTAACTCTTTGTAACCTTAGAAATAGTTTAGAGACTAAATATCAATGCAATCTAAAGGCATTTTTATGACCACAAAACGAAAAAAATGGCGCTTACGCGACTTTGCATTCGAAAGTCTCGAATTGGGCTTTAAATATATTTAAGATTGGCTCATATTAGTATAAAAAAAATGTGTTTTTAAGCACTTTTAATTTTTTGGTCTCGGTGGACTTTTCTGTGGAAATGCCCATATATATTCTTGTTCAGCATGACGAGCTGACTTGACATAGCCATTCCCGTCAATGCTATCTCCTCCGTCAGTGTTAAAGCTATCGTGACCAAACTTTGCACGAAGTCTTATGGTGCAAAGACGCTGCACATTTATGGGAACCGGCCGGTTCGGATGACTATATCATATAGCTGCCATAGGAACTATCGGTCGAAAAACTAGTTTTAGTGAGAAAAACTTTTTGTTATCAACGCAAACCTCCTCAAACTTCGTATTTAGAACTTTTCTTTGCTTTTTCACACCAAGTTTGATGAAAATCGGACAACTATATAGTTTAGCTGCCATAGAAAAGTTAGGTCTGAAAAAAAGTCTTTGTAAGAAAAACTTTTTTGTTTCAATGTTTGGGAGCGAACTTGTTATTGGTCAATGTTATATTCCTCCACACAATTCTGCCAAGTTTGATGCAAATCGGATGACTATAGCATATAGCTGACATAGGAACGATCGGTCGAAAAAGTTGTTTTAATGAGAAAAACTTTTTGTCTTCATCACAAACGTCTCCAAATCTCTTATTTATTAGTTTTCTATGCTTTCACATAATTCCACCAAGCTTTATTAAAATCGGACAACTATATAGGATAGCTGCCATACAAAAGATAGTTCAGAAAAAAAGTCTTAGAAGGAAAAACTTTTTTGATTTCAATGCTATCGCTCCCAAGCTTGTTACTGGCCAATATTATATGCTACAACAAAATTCTGCCAGGATTAAACCAAATCGGATGACTATGGCATATAGCTGCCATAGGAACGATCGGTCGAAAAGTTGTCCTAATGAGAAAAACTTTTTTGATTTCAATGGTAGCGTCTTTTTACTTTCCAGATATGAATATTATCGGTTCCCACACAGTTTTAGGGAATTTGGTCTAAATCGGATGAATATATCGTATAGCTGCCATATTAAAACCATCTGTTGCTGAGTTTGGGAAAAATTTCAACAAAGAATGATCGACGAATATAGTTTAAAACCTTACTTTATATAAATTATACAAGCTGCAAGTGTATATAAACTATATAAAATCCATTTTTGATTTGTGTTGATTATTGAATTATAATGAATCATAATAAAGCCGTAAAGCCGTCATAAAATCATAATAAATTCCTTTTAAATATACATAGGTAACATTCACACAAAATTTCAAGCATTTGGTTTATTTTTTAGAGTTTATTTATGGGCTAATCGCAAAGTTTGAAAACCTACGTCTTAATACGCACACTTTTACGACACAGAAAGTCCCACATATCGCTTTTGGTCCGACTGGTCACTGCCTTATAGGCAAGCACCATGACTTCTGTTGAAGTTACTGATGCGACGAAGATGAGAACACAGACTGAGCATAAAATTTGGACTAGGGATCGCGACAAGATTACTTCATCATACCTAAACTTTTGTCGTAAAGCAATTTTTCAGAGTCTTAAGATTTGGTGCGGAACAAAAATCCCTCGTAACCAGAAATAAACTGCGGGATCGGATTGGGACTCAATGTAAAAATTAATGTGGCTATCGGGACCCGATTAATTTTTAAATTGAAGATGCGGATCGATTCGGGACGAAATAGAATTGTACATTTATGATAAAACAGTATCAGTACCTACCACAAAGTACAGCCTGTCCAACAAAAAAGGCAGCGCATACTGAACACTGACTATGCAATAATCCCTCTGGTACTTGGTCGCCTTTAATTTTGCATCCATATGGTACAGCAGATTCATGGCAAGGTAATTGGCCACAGACGCCTCATGCTTGGCACAAACTTTATCCAGTTCCTCGTAATAGAAATCGCAAAAGCGTTCGCGGATATCTGCCGTGAAATTATTTCCGTTCCAGGCAATCTCATAGTAGTTTCTCCATTTTTGAAATGGCAAAACTTCTTTGATACCCGTTAGCTCTCCGCACTTATCCTGGTCATCCTCAAACTGATCGTCAATCTGTAGGACATCCTTCCAGAAGGCAAATACGCCTAAAATCACCTCGTTCACTTTCTCCTCGGGCAGGCCATACGCCTCCAGATAGCCACGCATACGCTGCTCATTTAGCTTGTAACCACGCGTATCATTGCTGGCTATGTTATCGCTATGCACAATATAATCGAAGCCCAGTTCGGGGAGTTTGAAATATGGCACGAACGGATACTGAGGCATAATTTCCTCATTGATCAAAGAAGAGGCGCCGTAGTTAGTCAGGTGGGCGCTCATGTTGAACCAATCGAATTTGTCGGCCTGCCACGACGCACCGTCGACGGCCGGGAAACCACCAATGGACCTGATAAGCGCCAGATAAGCGGGGTCGGCGGCTGGCAGCGGAAAGAGCTCAGCTTTGAGGCAGGCATTATAGAACTGTTGTGTAATCCGCAGCTCCTTTTCGTAGTTCAGATCCAGAGCCAAAGAGGTCTTGCTGAGCAATTGTTCGGAAACATCGCTTAAGGTGTACACAATGTCCAATAGATTGCTCCGTTTATGGGCTGATTGATGGTCTGGCTTGACATGCTGCCAGTTGCCACAGGAGTACTCATAGAAATCATCGCAAGGGGGCACGCTGATGTTCATGTAGGACTTCATCCGAGCTGCATAGGATTTAAGAAACTCCGCATGGTCATCCGTAATGATGTTCTCTTGCTCACTCTCTGAAACGGTGGGTTTGGCCTCACACGTTGCCGCTAGGAGACTCAATATTTGGACGAGTCCCCACAATTGCCACATGGAGCGTTTATTCACCATTGAGATTTAAGTTGTAATTGTGTAGGTAGATTTGGATGATCGTCATTCATCGATTTGAATTAATGAACTAACTAGGCACGCGCTATCTACAGCTTTCGGACCTTTGCTCTGCTTCTGCTTTATTCCAAATGAAATTTAGAACTGCGCGCTACTCAATGCTAGGACTGTGATTAGTCTTCTGCCCAGCACACGAAACGAGGCGCTCTTCTAGCGCTCGTGCGAATTCTGTAAACAAGCTAGTCTCCGAACTTGACCTATGCTAAATGTGAGCGACTGATAATGATAACAACGACATGACGGCAACTCTCATTCATTAATTTTAAATGTAACGTGCAACACGAGTCAAATTTACAGCTGGCAATGCTGTACACGTACTTTACATTAGAATAACAGAGCAATGCACAGTGGGCTAATTGAGAGCGAAAGTGACAGTGAATTTGCATATGTGCGTTTCAAAGATGTCGAACGCTTCCGTCGAACACATTTAAAGTAAAATGAAAAACAAATTAATAGCCTATTTCCACTGGCTTCATTTCTTATCATTTTCATTTCTAAAAATGATGCTGTTTCCATTGACAAATCTTCATCATTTTGATATTCGCAATGCCACGTTGACAAAAACAGCTGAATGGTTTGATTTAAACAACAGGCGCCACTTTCAAACTCACGGGGAGTTTTTGCAATATTTACCCAAAAAAAGACATACCCGGCAGGAAAGCAATTACCCTGGGCGAACGCATTGTTGACGCCCTGAATTATCAGCAGAAAGCTAAATACACAAATTATTTTGACTAATTTATATTATAAACAAAATTGCGCCTACTTTTTAAATTCAAATCCACATTTTATTGGTGATGACACTTTCTATTTCCAGCGAGTAACGAGTAGTGCCAGAGAGTAGCGAGTACTTTTTAAAAAAATACGAAATTCCTTCGTGGGGAAATGAAAGAAATGAAGGGCAAAATGCAACAACAATTTGTATGGAAGAAATGATATCATTTTCTTCATTTCTTGTCATTTCAGGAAATGAAGCTTCATTTCTTTGGTGAAAATAGGCTATAAAACTGAAAAACGTTCACCAAGCAGTTTATTTTTGATGTTTGGTAATAAAAAGAAATCATTGGGTGCTAAATGAGGGCTGTACGGTGGATGACCCATCAATAAGACGTTTTGGCCGGTCAATAAGTCGCTTGTGTGACGTGATGTGTGATAGCTTGCATTGTCATGATGGAGAATGATTCGCCTTCGGCGGTTGGTTTTTGCGAATTTTTCCAAAGACTTTCGTCAAACAAATGATCGTGTATCACTCAAAATTTACCGTCCTATGTTGCTAAAGCGGAATAGTGGCCACATGCCCCATTCAGCCAAAGAAACAGGCGACCATTTGCTTCGCAGTGTTTGAAGCACTGCGATCGAATTTTTCAGCATTTCTTTTGCACCAATCCACACGAGCCATTTTTAGAGCGATTGTCAAATTATGCGGAATCGAACGCGAGCAAACTTTGTTTACGGCAAGGTGTCCCACGGTATGTCGATGGAAATAATTTGACTAATAACGGAATGAATGACGTTAACGCGATGAACTAGTTAAAATTGCTCACTAGAGATGCGCATGTGACATTAGTCACGCACGGCGGCTCGTGTGAAGTCGTTTGTGCGGGAATTTTGCTTCATTTTTGTTATTAATTAAAAGTATTTTAAAAAAAATGTCCTTCACTGCCGCGGGTGGTTTTCAGGTGCTCCTGCAGACCTACAAAGTAGGTATTGTGCTGTTGTGAGCAAAATGTCTTCAACTTCCAACACATTTTCAGTACAAAAACCATCGCATCTGGTGCACAGTAAAAATTCATCCAAATGTCCACAAGCTATACGACAGGACACAGAACGACTACAATTGGATGACAGCGTCCCGTTGGTCAAAGATTGAAAGTGGCTTGTCGCGTCTACTTGAAGACCTTCACAATTGGCAGGAGGATGTATATAAATTGCAGGCAGAGCTACAGATTGATCACATTAAAGTTCAGGTCAAAGCCACCCAGGAATGGTTGACAGCCGCGCAAAAACTGTTGCAGGAATCCGCGCCACTGGCCAATGGTGACTTGGGTCTGGAACTGATACTGCAATATATGTCTCATGAGGACATCCTTTTACCGAGTACACAGCCCACAAAGCGCAAGCATTCCTCCTCAGAGACAGATACGTCTAGCCAGAGTCATACGAAGCCATTAAAACCGAAAAATAGCGAACCTAAGAAGACCACTCAGGCGGCTGCGGAGGCAAAGTCGTCGAGCAGAAGGCATGCATCATCAAAAACAAAACGTGAACGCAGATCCGTCTCACAGGGTGGCCAAAGGCAAACATTTTTGCCACATATTTTCAACTCGAGCAGAGGCCATGTCTCGCGTAAGGAAACATCTGCATCTGCCAAACCCTCCAGCTCTCAGAAGACGTCGCCGCCACCCATGCGTCGCTCGACCCGGAATTTTAACTCAGGGTAAGAGAATCCCTACTTGAATCTTGCATTTCTCAATTTTGTTACACAGCGAAAAGACCACGGAAGTCAAGGTCAAGACTGAACCACCACCGACTGTTGAGCTCACTGAATCGGGTATGGCTGAACTGAACCAACTGGATACCATGCTAGATATACCCAAGCCGCCTAAAGTAAAGATCCTGCAAGTATTTTAAATGTGCAACTTAATTAAATTGGTTTCAAACTAATTGGCCCATCTCCAACTCAGACTGCTCGACAAGATGACAGAGGACCAAGTCATGGGAACCTTTGATAAATATAAATCGAAATTTGACATCTTGTTTAAGAGTTGCCATACCAAAACGCACACTGGCAGCTATTTGAACCTACACCATCAGGATGTAATGGATATACTTAATAAGGAGATACGGAGCAGGATGATCACGAGATTGGGTGAAGTGTACAGTAAGAAGAGCGTGAGTTGGTTATTTTTGGTCAGTTGTAAGCGGATAGCTAAAAAGGTTCCTCTTTCAGGCGCATGGCACGCTGGTCCTAAATGGACTGCTGCCTCTTTGGATAATTTGCCTATTTATGGACGAGTACAAATTCCCGGATGAGGATGCGGCGGCCGGTCATATCAAGGCTCAGTTGAGGTACAACTCTTACCTAAAGGCTTACAATGATGATCCCTTGTCCTCTGATCTAGATGACTGTATTTAAGTTTGTTATTGTTGTTTGTTTTGGAATACTCATGAATTGAACGAATTCCCATCCGATGTGGATCTTTATTTTTGTATTGTGGAATACTTTAAAAATTGTATAAATTCCCATTAATTGAAAAAGAAAAGCAAATGCTGTTGTGTCGCGGAGTACTCTCCATGGGATGACGGCGACATGTGGAAATTGTTTTACTTATTAACTAAAATGTTGATGCAATGTCAGTCTGACTTCCTATGTACAATCCAAGAGCTGGGCTTAGAGCTCGTCGTGCTGCTGCTCCTCCTCATCCTCGTCGGCTGCACTTGAACTGTCTGCGCCGCTCTTCTTTGACTCATCCCTCGCCTCATCATCATCGTCTTCATCAAATTCGATTTGCTCTTCCTGGGCTACGCCCAGAGTCTGACGCAACATACGCTCAATGCTGTCGGCAAATTGGGCAGTTTCTTGCAGCATATAGCCAGAGCGAAGTGTGGCCGTGCGGAACATCATCAAAGCCATATCCTTGGCAGTGTCATCGGCCTCGTCGGCCTCGACCCGGCGCAGCAGCTCGCGCATCAACGGATGTCTCGGATTAATCTCAAGGGTCTTTTTCTGGTTTAGGTAATAGCTACGCTGAGGATCATCGGACTTTTGGTGGGCATTGGACATGGCTAGACGCTCCATGTTACCGGTCCAGCCGAACACGCCGGCCACCAAAGCACAGGGCGAGTTGCTCAAACGTTCAGACACCTGAGCCTTGGAGATCTGATCCTTGAGAGCCACATCGTTCAGCCACTTAACCAGCGGCTCAAAAGTGCTCTTCAGGGTCTCAAAGTTCTTTTGGCTCTTCTCCGATTCGTTGAGCTTGAAACCCTCCTTGGCCACATTTTGGAACTTCTTGCCATCAAATTCGGGCAGGGCCGAGATGCAGTACTCATCGACAGCTTCGACCAGGTACAGGACCTCGTAACCCTTGCTGAGCAGACGCTCAACGAAGGGCGATTTCTCCACCTCAGCGCGATTGGCGCCGGCAATGTAGTAGATGTGGTCCTGCTTGGCCTTCATACGCTCCACATACTCAGCCAGGGAGGTGACACCGGTTTTGCCATTGGAGGTCTGGAAGCGTAACAGCTTAGCGAGACGCGAACGGTTGCTGGGATCTTCCATGACACCCAGTTTGATGCTGATAAAATGGAAAGAATTTAGTTATTGAATAGAGTCCAGTGCACAGAGTGTACTCACTTGGTGGAGAACTCCTTCCAGAACTTGTCGTAGGCCTCCTTGTCAATCTTCTTAAGCATGTCCAGTACTTTGCGCACCAGCTTCTTCTTGATGACCTTGATCAGCTTGTGCTGCTGCAGTGTTTCACGAGACACATTGAGGGGCAGGTCATCGGAGTCGACCACACCACGAATGAAGCTGAGGTAGTTGGGCATCATGTCGTTGAACTCGTCCGTGATGAAGACGCGACGCACGTACAGCTTGATGTTGTCCGATTTGGTGCCATAACGATTGAACGACTCGGAAGGCTGTACTTTGGGTACATACAGCAAACTCTTGAAGGTCACCTCGCCTTCGGCAATGAAATGGGTCTGGGTAAGCGGTTCACTTGAGTCCTTGGTCAGGCTCTTGTAGAAGCTATCGTACTCCTCGGAGGTAACATCTGCCGGCTTGCGCGTCCAGATAGGCTTACTATCGTTGATCAGCAGCCAGTCCCAGGTGGTCTTGGATACCTTCTTAGTTTTGGGCTTGTCATCTTCGGAGGCCTCTTCCACCTTAGCATCATCCTCGCCATCTTCCACATCATCTTCGGTCTTCTCGGGCTGGGCTTCCTCTTCCACGGGCACCTCCTCGTCCACTGTCTTGCTGGACCACATCAGTATGGGGAAATTAATGAACTGAGAGTACTTGCGGATCAGTTCCCGCACTGTCTCCTCCTCCAAGAAATCCTGGGCCTCCTCCTTTAGGTATAAAGAAATTATGGAGCCACGCTTGAGGGTGTCTCCGCGTGGATCCTCGATGATGCTAAAACTGTTGGCATCCGACTCCCAAATGTACTGTTTATCGTCGTTGTGCTTTGTGGTGACTACCACGCGATCAGCGACCAGGAAGGCAGAGTAAAAGCCCACACCGAATTGACCAATCATGTCATTCATGTCCTGGCCCTCCGACTTGCTAGGGTCCTGCATCTTAGCCAGAAAATCAGCAGTGCCGGACTTGGCGATGGTGCCCAAATTGTTGATAAGATCCTGATGCGTCATGCCGATGCCAGAGTCCATAATGTGCAAGGCCTTGTTCTCCTTGTCGGCTTTGATGCGTATGTGCAGCTCAGGATTACTCTCCAGTTCATTGCGATCGGTCAGAGCCAGCAGACGGATCTTATCAATGGCATCAGAGGCGTTGGAGATAAGCTCACGCAGGAAGATCTCCTTATTGCGGTACAGCGAATTGATGATCAGCTTCATCATGCGGTTCACTTCAGTTTGGAAAGTAAACTTCTCCGCCTGAGAGGGCAAGGGAAAAGGATAGGTAAATTGTTAAGTTGAGGATTCAAGTCCTACCTTTTCGCGTATCTCTTTAAGCTGCGCCACATTCAGGCCATCCAATTTAATGGCTTCTTCCTCTCGTGTCAGTGTCTCTGCATCTATGGAAAGAACAGATTGAGATAGGAGGGCGTTAACGCTGACGTGTCCATATAACGGTTAGCGGGGGGCGGGGGGCGGGACACGTACCTGTTCTGGAACCTTCTTTAAAAGAGCCCAAATCCAAGTCAATGGTTTCGGTGCTGCCATCTTCGTCAGCTGCCGCAATTTGATTGATGCCTGGTTGATGATGGGAGGAAAATTGAAAATTAGGTTAAAAAGCCGGTGGCATGGCGGCGCAATCAAATGAAGCGTGGCACAAGAATACAGAAACACACACACCTGCACAAAACAGCAAGCCCAACAGCAGTAAATACTTCATATTTAATGTTAATTGATTAATTGTTGAAGAAAACTCAGTTAGTCTGGCTAAAGGCCACGTCACAACAACCACCAAAGTAGCTTTATCCGTAAATCAACCGTCTCGATGTTGTTTTACACACAAAATGATGGCGTCCGCCAGGGCGCAAGCCTTTTAAATAAGAGTGACCGAATGTCAAGCTGACCAATACGCCAACAACCCCGACGATTGCGTGAGTCGTGCGTGAGGGAGTAAAAGTTGTTCAAAATGAGACGTGACCAGTGTTTGGAAGTACCTAGGTATTTATACCAAAGACCCTAGAACCAGGGCTTAATACCGGAACCGTTAACCGAGATAAACCGTTTCAAATCACGTACCGGAACCGGAACCATTACACATTTTTTTTAAAACATTAATATACAGCACGGTTGCTCGGTCGATGTGTTTCTGACGTTGGCTTCGCCAGCTGCTTAGGGCGCGCTGATTTGAATTTTCGAAGTGTGTTCGAATTGTTGGAAGGGGTTGGCATTCGCGTGCGTTAGAAGAGTAAGGCTAGTGAGGGCACTAAGGTTTAGTTAAATTTTGTTATTTGAGCTATTTTGTTTTGTAAAAGAATGGTTTATTCGGATGGAATGATTGTGATTGATGTAGTTATATTAGCTGAACATTGTTTAATCGCCATAAATCAGAGATGGGCGCGTCGCCACGTTCCAATGCACACGAGGCAGCGTGTGCATAGGACCTCTGCCGCGGCCGACTGCACAAAATCACACGTACGCTATAAGCATTGAAAGCTATTTATAGAACACGAATGCGGCGCACGCAAATTGTGCTTGTATGCGTGTGAAAAGTGTGACGATATGTGTGCATGCCCATCTCTGCCATAAATGAATATAAATGGCTTGTAAATGGTAAAAAAATGAAAAAAATTGTTTTCTTCATAAATTGATTGGGCTAAATTTATGAAGTATTTCTATATATTTTTTGTTTTTATTTTCAACGAATTAGCCATACTATGAGTTAATAAAAATGATTTGCTTACTTTGAGATACATACCTGGCAGCGCAGTGGCTGAGCGCAGTCAAGCGGCGGCAGAGGGCTGTTAAGCGGGCAGAGGCTCGCAGCCTCTGCTGCGAACCGAGAGAGCAACAGAGATAGAGCGAGTTCGAATTTGCCCCCTAGCCCGTCTTTGTCCACGTTTGGCTCTGTTACTAAAAAGCAGGCATGTTAGTTATATTCAGTCAAGGTAACTTAACTAGGTAGCCGCACTCGCTCTCTCGCTATCTTTGCTTCATCATCAAAAGGGGAGAACTATGGTGGTAATTGTCTCCATTTCTACCCACCCAACCTGTAGGATCAAAGAAAAGCTTACATGACCCTACCCAATACGAGCTGCTGTGCTAGACCCCTAGGTGGCCCAAGAAAAAGGGAATTATTTCATAGTAACTTCAATATAATTCAGTAGTATACATTTAGTTGCTCATGGTTTTTCATTACAGATTGCTTAATGTTACTAATTGTGTGTAATTCAGGGTTAGGTATCAATGCAAGGATCAAATCTCCATACTTTCAAAAATGAATGTAAAGACTTAAAATTACCAAATTACTCACAGCTTAATTTTCACCTACTAATATGCCGATGTTATCATTGGGCCCAAGATGACGTTGACAAGACGGTGAGGCTGTTTAAAAATATAAGAACATATTAAGTTTGGAGATGCCTAGCATGGGTTTCTTAACTTCAATATCCGACTTACATACACATCTTTACAGCAAATAATTAATATTGAATTTCTCTAATTCAATTTACTTTAGCTTAATAGGTAGGAAATAGTATTTTGAACGTATATCAGCAGCAACAACTTATTCCAACAATTATCCATTTTACGTATGTAAAAGTTTGTGCAAAGCACAATCAAAACGAAGCAGCTGGGCGCTTATCTGTTCGCACCATGCGTAAAACAAAAGAACAACTTAATAATTATGAAAAGAACGTCATCATCATGTTCGTGAACTTGAAATTTTCAAGGGAGACAAAATCGAAAACTCTTTGCTGCTGATCATTCACACTAGCTTTAGGACATGATAGTTTTCAAGGTCGTTTTGGATGCACTTGCTGAGGTGTATGCAGATTGGATTGTTTTTTGGTTGTACTCATTGCTCCATATGATGATATGAATGTATATGGGCACTTAGATCTTTTCTCCCAGGGGAGAGAAATCTTCGATTGGGTGGAGCGGTGACCCATATGAGTAGGGCAGGTTCTCCGCCTGCCACGTGATCGTGCGGCACACCCCAACTAACAGACCAAAGATGCGGATGAGCCAGATATTGGGGATGTTAATGAAGCAGGTGTTAGAAGGGCAAAGTCCAATTTGTGGTGCCTGCCTACCTCGAAGGAGGCTTAAGCCCTTAACTTAAGGCCTGCTCACGCCTGAAATGGATATTCTTTACCTTAAATTCAATTTAGCACTTCACTTTTACTTTTAATTGCACAGCAGTCTGCAAGGCGATCGCCTTGTAATTAGGGAAAAACGAGAGCGTAAGTTAAAGTCGGCTCTAACCGACTTCGAAATACCCGTTACTCACGGAAAGAAACCCTGAATAGCCTTCCTGTGTGTCTAAGGCAGGACAGCCGAAAAGTATGCAACATTTTTTTAACTCGGCTATTTATCATCCGATCTTGATGAAAATTGGAGGGCTTATAGATGTTGCGAATATTAATGTAAGTTTTAAATTTGAGATATCTCAATTTTTGTGGGAGTTATTCAACATTTTTTATTGTGGGGGCGGGGGTGGGCGTGGCAAAAATTTGAAATAAACTTGATCTGCGTGCAGACAATAGGAGTCTACATTTCAAAATTGGTTGCTCTAGCTCTTCTAGTCTCTGAGATCTAGGTGTTCATACAGACAGACGGACAGACGGACATCACCTTTTTGTCCGGCGCCCGCTTCTTTCACTCTTAGCCACACAAATCCATTGACCCACAAAAACCCAAACAACTAGAAGATTATGCAAACATTTCAAATGGACCCATATTTGAACTCTGACCAGAAACCACAGCCAAAAGTGCAGCGTTAAGTAGACAAAATGCCCAAAAAGAATGGCAATTTCTTTCGAGAGTAGAAAACGAACTTTTTTTTGGTCATAGCATGAGTATAGTTTATTCGATCTTTCCCATTCCTTTGACAAATCGATAAATAATCTTGATAACTAAATATCTCTAGAGGAAATGTATGGAATGTATGGAAAAAGGAAGATAAGTCGACTATTTGATACGCTTTGGTCACAAATTTGTATATTACAATTGTTAAATAAATTCACTTTAATTATAAAGAGCTGCCTAAGTTCAAGGAATAGCACTTGTAGATGTGTAAATTGGCATTTGCACGTATTTGGATTAAATTTCTCTGTGATAATATCATTTGTGTTCACTAAGCCAATGTACTCGTCTCAGCAAAGTTACCCTGCGATCATACTTTTTGAAAACGAGGGGTTGGTAGACTGAGAGAGAACCACGACAAACCAATAGCTGGTGCAGGTGACCATTTGTTGTGCAAAATTTTTAAGAGAAGTAAAAAAAAATCAAAAAATATCTTCAAAATGAAAATCTCCTAATAAGATTTGGAATTAAAACGATTTTAGTTTGATTTTAAGATTGTTTGTACTTTATTTTCCTTCATTTGGGTGATTAAGGCCAAATTCGAACATAAACCGCTTCAATAGCTGGTGAAGGTGACCGTTTGTTGTTCAAATTTTTTAAGAAAAGTAGTTCGTAAATTATTTCTTATTTCAGAATGGATCTTAAATTGAAATTTTGTGAATCATAAATGGAATTAAACGATTTAAGTTGGATTTTAAGTTTGTTCCTACTCTATTTCTTAGCCCCTGGTGCATTCCCAAATATACAGAAATACACGTGTAGAGGTTCATGTCTTTTATGTTGCTCCCATTTACGACATTATCTATATTAACGGAGTTTTTGAACGTCACGCCAAATTCCTCCAACAAATTGTTTGACACTCTAAACAAATTTAGTCTGGCCACTGGATTGACCAAGAGCACAGACTGCATCACGCATTTTAAAGTGTCGAGGTGCTCTCCCACTTTGGCCCTTACTTCCTCGACACCATTTGTAGAAATGTTAACACCATGTAGCTGGGTGAACACTTCATCATAATTTTGGATGTCGTGTTCACTCAAATGGGCTGTCTCCACCACAGTGTCCACGACATTATGCCTTCTGAGGGCCCAATTTCTCAAATGTGTGTGGTCGTAAAGCCACAGCGGACTCTTGTCGCCAAAAGCTGTCTTCAGTTGGCCCACTATCAGTCTGTTCACAGGATTGTTGTCCGAACTAGACAAGCAATACGCTTGTCTAGGCTGACCAGGCCTGTCACGAAATGCTGCAGGACCTCCCCCATCGCGTTGGCACTCCAAACGGGTTGCAGGTCCTGACTGACGCCATACCGTGGACCGCAGAACACAATAGTCGTGGTCAAATCCGTTGCCATTATGGTAAACGCCTTTACCAAATGGCCTAATTTATTATAGGCGAACAATTCGTCAAATGACACAATTGTCGCCTCCGGATTCTCCATGAAAGCGGCCGCTGCTTCCACAGCACAGTAGTACTGTGCGTTTGCGTTTCGGTTCCGCCATCCTGTGAAACTGAAAAGATTTTGTGGTAACACTTTCTGTTGCAAATTTGCAAACAAGCTTCTTACCGTAAAGCACCTTCTCGCTGCATCAGCACATTAATATTTTTTGCCAGAAGTGGCTCAAATCGAAATGTTGGCTCCTGGTAAATAACAACCTCACCGGTATTCATTTTGGATATATAGTTAATAACAAAACTCAAATGACTAGTGTGCATAAGTTGGCAACAGGAAAAAAAACCAAATAGTAAAATACTAAATTATCGCGATTGAAAAGCTCCCTGATCAACTATAACATTGATCGTGATTGAAAAGAGTTGAATGAATAAATTGAATAAATGCTCCCGTGTCACCTCGAAGATGAACGCAAATGTGTACAAGACTGTGCTCCAAAAGACTTTTCCTCAGTTTTCGGAGATTTATGGTCATATTCCATGGACGTACCAACATGACAACGCTCCCATCCATACCGCTCGGGTTGTAAAACAGTGGATTAAAGACCAAAACGTCGAATTGCTCGAGTGGCCGCCTTACTCCCCTTGACATTAACATTATCGAGAACATTTGGCCATGGCTGAGTCGACATGGCTGAGTCGACACGGCTGTTCAAGAATATGTATACTACTTCATAGGGTCGAAGATGCATCCTTCTGGCTGTTACATACATTTGTACAACTTCATGTTCCCCTTTTACCCCTTTACCAGGGTATAAAAAACCAGTTTATATCCCTGCTGAAATTGTAGACTTCAAGAACCACCCAATTAAATCTTATTAATCACACATCTTAAGTATTTTATAATTATTGTTGTATTTATATTTTTTTCATTTCATTTCATCATGTTGTCATATGGGTATAGACACGATTTCACAATTAATACAAATAAGGTGCTTAATGTAATTGTTTGGTATTTCAAATATTGTCGGATACTAAAATAATAATTTAAGCTTTTGGAAAGCGAACATATATTTTAATGTTTGGTAGTGGCAGTGAGGCTGGTACATATACAATTTTTTTTATACATTGTCCCGAATATTCTTCGTTTGTTTGCAAATATGGTAGCCCAATGAATAAATTGTTTTAAACAGTTTTGCACAGTGTAAGCATCGCAGTGCCTCATTGGCGTGGCATTGCCTTACATGAGTCACCATTTGCCCGGCCACCTTCTGCGAGCATATATTGCAATGCTTAATGGCTGCTTGGACAGGAGGTGGCCGAGACGGACCCGCCTGACGATGTGCACCTGCGGCTTGTTGTTGAGCTGGCGGAGAAGGCGTGTGTTGTTGCACAGTGCCTGCAGGTGGCCATGCAGTCCCTTGGGCCGATTGAGAAGACGTGACCGTCGCCGCTGTAGTCACTCCCTGTGCAGTGCCTGCAGGTGGCCATGCAGTCACTTGGGGTGACCATGATTGGGCTGGCGGAGAAGCCGTGACCGCCGCCGTCGCCGCCGTAGTCACTCCATTTGCAGTGCCAGTGCCTGCAGGTCGCCATGTTCTCAGTTGGGCCAACTGAGAAGGCGTGACCGCCGCCGCCGTAGTCACTTCATTTGCAGTGCCAGTGCCTGCAGGTCGCCATGTTGTCAATTGGGCCAACTGAGAAGGCGTGACCGCCGCCGCCGCCGCCGTAGTCACTTCATTTGCAGTGCCAGTGCCTGCAGGTCGCCATGTTGTCAGTTGGGCCAACTGAGAAGGCGTGACCGCCGCCGCCGTAGTCACTTCATTTGCAGTGCCAGTGCCTGCAGGTCGCCATGCAGAAGGTGCATTTGGCTGTGCTGGCAGCACCAGTATTGTCGCTCCCGGAAGCGACCACGGGTTGTCAAGCCTCGGCCTCGGGCTCATCGAGCGGCTCCTGCTCCGGCTTCTGCTCCTGCTGCGGCGCTTCTTGCGGCTGCTCCGGCTTCGGGTGCGGCTTCTGCTCCTGGTGCGGCGCTTCTTGCGGCTGCTCCAAATGCGTCGCAAAATGAAACAAATTATTTCTTATTAATCTTACATTTTATTTAACAATATGTTAATGAATATTAAGCATTAAGCAATGAATATCATTGCTTCATTGCATATTACTTAATTTTTAATTATTTATTAGATAACATATATAAATTTTTTGTTTGCTTCATTGCATATCAGTTAATTTTCAACTCAACCAAAAGCACCATGGTGTTGAAAAAGCACTCGAGTGATTCTTGTGTGTTCCGCATTGCCTTATTGGTTACTTGTGATTATTCCGTTATTCGTTTTGAGTGCAAGCGCGACCGGCACGCGTTGCTCAAAAATGAATAGGTGCAAACACAACAAAATAACGGCACCTTGTATGAGCGAGAGCGTAATAATGCCGGCACTCATAGCACAGCCGGCTGTGAGTGGCATCGGGACACAAATTTTATTGGGTGTGAGTAAGGTGGCAAAAAGTGACACCCTTGCAGTTCTCTGCAACTGTGACACATTTTTGAACTCAAAAAAGCTGATCGCGTCGAGACGAAAAAGTTCTGAAAGGGTGTGTTGGTAGTATAAAAACCTTGTCTTGGTTTGGTCTGATTAGCTGCCGTTTTAAAGCTTTAACAAAGTTGTTGCTCTTGGCTTGGCCTACAAAACATTTTTTTGTAGCAAATCAAAAAAATTATATCTTCATACTCAAAATTAGAAAAGTTGCCCAAAAATCCAAGTTTTGACAAGTTTGGTATTTTCTACAGTTTTTCAAATTCATCTTGAAACCCGTTCGGATTTGGCCAAGTAATTCAGCACAAAGTTGTAGCTTAGACCAAAATAAACAAACCATTAGAACGAACAAACTTCATTTGGTTACTCTTCCATATAGTTATAGGCCCAGAAGCACGTACAACTGTCATAAAAACTCGAAAAAACGAACATTTTCGGCAAAAAAGTAAAAATATTAAATCTTTTTATTCACAGTTTTTAAGTTATGTTTTCTTACTATTTTCATGATTTAATACAAAACAATCGAAATTTTTGACTGTGTCAGCCAAGAAAACGCCAGCTAACCAGATTTTTTTTTATTACTTTCTTCTCCATTTTCTTCCACATCTATTAAGTTTTCAGAAGGGATCACCACCTGGGAGGCCGGCTGCTGGACTAGTTGGCCGATAGTTGCAGCCTGCATGGCCAGAGCCCTCTTCACCTCTGCCCTGACGGCCATTCGCTGATAGCGATTAAGGCCCTCGATATAGGGCAGAGGGAATTGTCCAAAAGCTGCCTGGGCAACCGCCGATGCCGAGGGCTGGGGCTGGGCCAGGACCAGGGCCAATGTTGAAGAATGGTCCTGGGCCTGGGCCAGGGCCAATGTGGATGGGGGCATGGCCACTGCCAGGGCTGATGTTGAAGGCTGTGCCTGGGTCAGGGCCAGGGCTAATGTTGATGGGGGCATGACCACTGTCAGGGACGATGTTAAAGGCTGTGCCTGGGTCAGGGCCTCGGCCAAAATATAGTCACCGCCACCTCCGCGTCCACGCCAGCCATCTCCACCACCGCCACCGCGTCCACGCCAGCCACCTCCACCGCGTCCACGCCAGCCACCTCTACCGCGTCCACGCCAGCCACCTGCACCCCGTCCACGACAGCCACCACCGCGTCCGCGCCAGCCTCCGCCACCACGGCTGCGTCCTTCCTCGCTTGGGATGTGAATGAAGTTGTGGCCCATCTGTAATACAAAGAAATATAATAAATATATTAATTTTATATTAATATAATACAAATAATATAATAAAATAAAACAAGTATAATAAAAATAAATAAAATCTTGGCGTCAGAAAATTTTATTTTAAGCAATATATTAAGTGGGCGGCCAAATAATTCCAAGTAAAGCTGACTAATAAACCAACTGACTATAGATATATGAAAAGTGTAAAATCAGCTTTACCTGGCCTTATTAACTTAAATAAAATTTAATACTTACCTCTTTTGTGGTTGAAATCCGTTTGACCTGCCGTGGCCCGGAACATAGTAATAGCCGCTCGGCGTCTGGTGAGTTTCATTTCCCACATTTACAATTAGGGTATTCGGGAACCGTAGTGGTACGATTTTAAAATATGATTTTTCAAGCATCAAGCCCGTTCATGAGCACAATCTAACAAAAATAGTCGATATTTTGTCATCGATTTGTGCTGGTGAACTGTGCTGATAAGAGTTTGTGAATGAAAAGCACACAATGGCACGTCCGGCGGTTCTTAAGAGATGTAAGATATATTAAGAGTAGTCGATGCTCGTAAAATAAAACATGGTTGATGGGATCCCAGTTGAAAACTGTTTTTGAACCGATTCAAGTTGGTCCTGATATTTTTGGTAATGCTGTGACAAAACACTTATCCAATATTCAAGTATTGGTCGAACTAGTGAGACGTCTAAATGTTTAGTGAAAAACGGATCGTTAAATTCCTTTGACCATCTTTTGATAAACCCAAGAACACCCATAGCTTTATTAGAGATGACAGAAATATGACTATTAAAGCTTAACTAGTGGACAAAACGAACGCCCAAATCATCAACCTCGTAAATGCGTTCAAGAAGATTGACAAAAGTCATACATTTACACTTTTCAGCGTTTAGCGGGAGGGAATTAACCGGACACCATGTATGCAGAGAATTTAAGTCCAATTGAAGAAAGCGAGGAGACATCGGGTCCTTATAAGACACGCAGAGTTTTAGGTCATTAACGTGCGAGTGAAGCAGAACGTGAGGGATGGCGTTAATGAACAGATTAAAAAGTTAAGGTCCAATATGACTACCCTGAGGTACCCCAGAGAGTTCAGAAAGCGACGAATTGAAACGGACACGCTGGGAACAGTCTGTCAAATAAGCCTTTATCCAGTTAATAATGTTCAGAGGAAAACCAAGCAGATACAATTTGTGAAGGAGGAGATCATGATTGACAGAGTCAAAAGCCTTGCTAAAATCAGTATAAATTACATCTGTCTTCAGTTTATTATCAAAACGCCTATTCACAATAGAAGTAAACTTAAGCTGGTTTTTAGATTAGAAACAGAACGCTCTTTCATTAAGCGACAGGAGTACTGTATTTGAGATGTTATGAGCATTTCAAAAAGTTTAGGAATGTCATAGTTTTGAGATACAGCTGTAATTTGTTACTGACGATTTATACCGAATTTACACTGCGGTCGTACGACTTTTTCTGGGGCTACGACCTTTTTGGTGTTTACATTGAGCGAACAGTCGCAAACACTTACTTTAAGTTAAATTGGAGTTTCGGTGTTAAATTTCGAACATTTGTCTACAAAATGGAATTTCGGAGATGTGAATATAATTGCTTTTGGAAAATCTGCTAAATCGCCATTTAAAGGGAAAGGGAACAATTGCAAAAGTCATCTAATCATCAATGCAATTCACAGCACCCGGCCAATCCGCGTTCCACACCATGATTCAGTCCTTCTTCTGGACCAGGCACCCCATAATCAATCGCAACAAAGATGTGCGTAGAGATATACAAATCACTCGATCTTAGATCGACTCCTCTTCGGATGAGATGATTAAATTCCAACGGGGCAACAAAATGGCGGACACTAAATTCGTTACAAGCACCTGGCCATCATGTTTATGCCTATATGCCGGATGTGTTTAATCGCTATGTGAATGAGACCTGTGATGTCTGATGTCAGCTAATCCGTGAGACCATCGAGTCGGATGAGGAGCATGAGCCGGTAGCCGGAACCCACAGCCAGTGAAGATTAAGCCGAAGGCGGTGATAACGGCCACGGTCACGGCTACGACAAATACCCAGAGCTGCGAACCGAAATCTGGGACTGCATCACATGAGACAACAACAACCAATTAGCATATTATTAATCAGAGCCAATTCTTAAAGCTTTGTGAATGCATGTAACAACAATAATTCCCATTTGAATGAATCATTAGCTAATCCATTGTATTTTTCATTTGAAGAAAAGTTTCGGGTGTTTTTGGGAGGCTGACGTGCCCAAGGCAACTCCTGTCCAATTTAAAGAATTTTTTCGAATGCGTGCGGGTGCATATTCCGATAGCTATCGATAAATATGCCATATTTGCTGCCACATTTTTGGGGTAAATACGGTCTGGCAGCACTGCTTTTTTCCGGTCGTAGAGTCTACGACCGTCCCAAATTCAAAGTCAACTGCCATAATTTTGTATGGCCGGACGACCAGTCTCAGGCAAAAAATACCAAAAAAGGTCGTACGACCGCAGTGTAAGCAGCGTATTAGAGCAGCTATTCTGCGTGACAACCGTCATCTGGAAGCGCCTAGACGACTCGACAACATCCTGTATGTTATGGCCGGACGACCAGTCTCAGGCAAAAAATACCAAAAAAGGTCGTACGACCGCAGTGTAAACAGCGTATTAGATCCTTTTTTATGAATAGGAATGACAAAAGATTTCTTCCAATCGTTGGGAAACTCACCTATCTCAAGAGATAAGTTAAACAGCCTTAAAAGCGGAAAGCATAAACAACTTGCACAATTTTGAAGCACACAGCTTGGTACATTGTCAGGTCCAGGTTTATTTGATGTTTTCATCGAACAAATACCCACAAGCAGACACTCTAAATCCGAAACAGGTGGATGGATGCTGTTAGAGTGGGTAATAGGATATGGATACGGGTTTGGGGTACCAAAACTAGTCGATGAAACGGAATAGCAACGCCAAAAAAATGCTGCGAATAAATTGGCGATGTCACATGGGGAAGAGCGCGTGCGAGAGGGAGTGTACGAAACTGGCACATGAATTTTTAGTTTATTCTAAATAGCCTCATAGAATGACTTTGTGGCTTCCTCAATATGTCGACATGTATCAAGGAAGGACAAATCGCACGTTGACAGCGCCTCGTTCAGGGATGTAAAATTTACTTTACGAAAGCAATAAGATAGACTTCGTTGGGTCGAGATCTCAGCGCAGTTCTACGTATCAAGTTCAAGACTAAGCTCAATAGTAGGGTGATAAACATCCTCCGGTAGAGAAAATGGTGCAAGGATCCTGCTCATGCTATTCATGATAGAATTTTTCTGTCCAAGAGACTGGTCGGACATTAAATCGGCAAATTCGTGTTGGATAGATGGAAAAAATTGGTCGGAATTATCCTAAGGTGACCAGGATATGTGAGGAATATTAAAGTCCCCAACGACTACTAAACGACCACGGTCATTTAATAGAGATGCGATATGTCGATTTCGTTCAGCGTGAATGAGATAAAGCGCGAGCTCAGATGCGGGAGGGATGTACGAACATGTGATAAATAATTTAGAGACGTGTGTTTGGAGATTCACAAGGAATTAGCTGAGTTTGCCAGATTGCATCGTCAGCGACAAGAACCCCACCGCCACGACGAGTTGGGCGATCGCACCTATGTCACTAAGGATTTCAAAATTGGATATAGTAGCATGAAGGGAAGTCATACCTGCCCCCATCCTTTATGTCCTTCATACGGCAGACCTTCACAGTAGCAATCTTTCATCCAACTCTATGTTATGTTTATGTTATGTTATGTCTCTATGATATGTTCCCACCGCTGCGCTGTGCGACCAACGCAGACATACTCAAGTAGAAGTCTGGGTGGCGAGTTGAAGCACATTTCCTTGACACTAAATACTAAGGACTGGCCTGCATTAATGCTCAACAATATTCCAATACTTCAAAACGAAAACTACTTGGAGGAGGCATATCGGCACCAAAAAGACTCACACCAAACTTAAAGCTTCTAAATTATTGTTGTTTAACCAGCCTGGCTATAGTTAGAGGCCACTCAAACTCATCGGCCTCAGTGCAATATGAAATATAAAGGCCCTCTTCTGGTGTAGGCGGCTGAATTTTACGTTTTTTTTTTAAACTTGTAGAAATAAATAATGAAAATATTTTGTAATTCTGTTTGAAAATGAGAAATAGATTTTTGCCATTTTTTTGCAGTCCATTGTACACCAAAATATATAGTTTTAAACAAACATAATTCAACCCAATTGCTAGAAACATAAAACAACAAAAGCTCTAAAGCAAATCGAAGCATTTGTTTTTTTTTTTTAATACAGAAAACCGTTTACCGTTATTATTGGAACCGATAACCGAAACGTTGGTACCGGTACTGTTTATGTTTTTTACTCTGTACCAAAGGTACACATATTATATTAACTTTGTGCAAAAGCTTGTAGCAGGGAGAAGGAATCATTTCTGACCCTATAAAGTATATATATTCTTGATCAGCATCAACAGCCGAGACGATTTAGCCATGTCCGTCTGTCTGTCTGTACGAACGCGTCGATCTTAGAGACTATAAGAGCCGTTTTCTCATGTTGCGGTTTTTGCAAATCTAGGTATATTTACTGCATTTGCTTTGCTCATGTTCAAGGCTAACCATCTGGTGGATTTCGCAGCCATCAACTTCATCCTCATTGATTTCAAAACCATGTACATGTTATTTGCAAATTATGTATTTTTATGTTTGCGTTCGTATGGTCACACTGAAAAGTATTTGAAAACTAATACCAACTGCTGCTAAAGCTAGGTAATCAGACGCTGGCAAATTTGTCGAAGCGGAAATGGTTTGATAATTTCCAGAGCCGCTCTGACAATGTAGTGTGACCAGGCAACAGAAAAAAAGTGAAAGTGCAGCGACAACAAAAATTTCTGGCTTCTGGCATTGTACTGCGTTACGCATCTTTGTGTCTTAGATATAATAATATATATAATAATGTCTTTGTTTATACCAAGGCTGCAAACCTGTAACATTTTGGTAATGGTTCGATCCGAAGGTTCGGACCCATTGTAAAGTGTAAGGTTCGCATTTTGAGCGTATGCACGAGTCATTTTCGGGTCTTTTTAAAATCGCACATGAAATTAATCTCTTTTTCATCATCAAAATGTCTCATCAAAGGGCTCAAAAATATCATCAAGGAAAAACTGCGACAATAACTGTCCCTATAAATAGAAAGTTTCATTCCAGCCTCAACTTCTTGAAAAACATTTATTCAAATTTCCAATTTTTAATCAAATCTTTACTGCGTGAACTTGCCGCTCATTTCAGGCCCGAACTAGTTCCAAAAATGGTAACATAATAATGGGTAAAGTTAACAGTGCCAGTGTTACCAAATGAGCTCAGTTAAGAGTTTCAGTATTTTTTTGATTGTCACGGGCGGGCACACTTTAGTGTAAGGAAATTTAATGAAATTCCATAATCATTCAAATTCAACACTTGCGTGAGTTATCAAAATACACGAGGCAACAACAACACAGTTAAATACTTTAATTTTTATATATATTCTTCAGAAAACATTTCATTGCGTGCAGCAAGCAGAGGAGCAACAACAACAACCGCAAAACCGACGAACAAACTCGCCCCCACTCATAACTTGAGCGCCGAGCAACAAAATAAAATAATATAGACAGAGCACACTGTCAGTGTCGCGTTGTGCGTGGAGGTGGAGCAACGATAGCAGCAGCAGCAGCAACATCAGCGTCAATTGATAGTTTTGCGTATATATCATTAGTGTACATCCTCCCACTCCTCCTCCCCCGTCAATTCATGGCTCGCGTTTTCGGCCCCGTGTTATACAACAAAATTGCACAGTGACAGTGTGTCCAGAAGTACGCCGGCAAATTGAGGAACCCGAAGAATCCTAATTAGCAAAAGCTATTCCGCGTGTGCGTGTGATTGGAAATCAAAGTTGTTGTTGCCGTCTGCTGCTGCCTTATCAGCTGTTAAAGCTTCAGCAACTGGCCTGAACTGCTGGTTGGAATCGACAAACGGCCGTAACATAAGTAGTCTTGGCAAGGGCACCACATCCACCACATCACCATGAATATCGATGACTACGAATCGCTGCCAACGACCAGTGTTGGCGTCAACATGACTGCAGGCGCCATAGCTGGGGTACTGGAGCATATTGTTATGTATCCACTGGACTCGGTTAAGGTGAGCAGGATAGCAGAGAAGCAGCATGTAGCAGCACCTAACCTCACAAGTGCATGAATCTCAAAGGTTTTTAGTCATTTTGTTGGCCTCTAATGGCCTGGCAGAATCGTGATGTAATTCCTCTTGGCTGTAGTGTGCGCCATGCGCGCGTTGCCTAATTCGAGTTGAGGCGTCAGCGTGGCAGGGGATAGATTCGCTCAGCAGAAGCTTATCGGTCGTGTACATCTTACCTCTGGGTGCTTATCAGGGCACGTTCCCTTGGTTTATAATTTCGCCACGATAAGATTGGTCGCTAGCACGATATGAGCAGCATAATCATGTGAGCATTTCTATTTGGCACCCTTTTAATTTGCATTAAATGAATGTACTTAGCAATTCGACAACGTCAAAGATGTCGCCCACATTCCCTGTTTATATATAAACAAGTAAATATGTACCATATGTGAGTGTGTATGTGTATTTGTACACGACTCCCGATTCTTGTTTATTGATTTTTGTTTGGGCCCGTCAATCGAGCTTCGGCTTTGCTGACCAATCAAAATGCCAAAACTAAAGCCTAGACGGGATTCCCGGCGTCATCATTATAGTCTCCCATTTGACGAACTAATTTCCCCGCGTTACGGAATCAAGAGCAAGCAACAACAACAGCAACATCACTCAATTGAGAAACAATTGAAATGCCTTCTATATATAATTATACTTTGTTGTTTTTTGTGCTTATCAGGGGGAAGTTCAAGCGATGATGTACAATATTTGTTGACAATCCCCAACCGGCCGGTGCAGCCTGAAAGTGGATGTGCACTTGTCTTTTGATTTAATCGACCAGCCCCGTTTTAATTATGAGACAACTGTTATTCGTTTTTCTTCACCTTGAGCCGCCAGTGTTGACTTGCACCGATATGTGCTTCATAATAGATAACTGCTGCTGGATGTGTTCTTCCAAGATACGGCAGCTGAATCGCAATAACTGCACGTCTTTGTGATTTACTATGTGGATGCTGTTGAATAACTAGACACACCCCACAATCAAATACATATAAACTCGTACATTTGTACATATATATTTGTAGTAATGCCCGACTTACTGATAGACTCGGAGAAAATGACGAATGAGTAATTCACGGTCGTTTGGGGCCAAAGAACCCACCCACCAGCCCTCATATGCATTTATACATTGCATATTGAAAAAAACTGATCAATTTAATGCAAAGTCGAAGAGTACAACCTAAGTCAATTATCGTATGCAAAAGTGGTTTTTAAGGGATTACAGGGGTTTTTTGGACTGAATTTTCTTAGCTTTACATAAGGAATGTTTGGAGTGGGACGCAAAATGGTACCAAACCGCAAATCAGTATTCTTACGAAAATGCTAATTTGGAAACCGCAGAGGTAATCGGTTCGGATTTGTTCATCGACAAGTCTATTGACGTAAAGACTTGTTCTTTTGAATTTACAAATTTGTATAGGGTAGTTGTGCTTCGTCCTCAGTTTATTTTTAGTCAGTCGCGTACTTTCTTTTGTAGTTCTCTCTTTACGAATCTTGCATATTTTCTCGGTTTATAAAGCTATTTAAATGCTTTTTAGCAGTTTCATTTCGAATAAAAATGCAAAAACAATCCAATAGTTGAAAAATTTGAATACAGGCACAGCACTATGGTCCCAAAGTTCATTTTTTGGCATAAACTCTAATTATTGACATATTTATTTGATACAAATTTGAGTTAAATACCTACCTAGTACTCGCAATTGTTTTGGTACACGGTTATTACACCCTTGTAAGGGGTATATTAAAATAGTTCAGATGTTTGTAACGCTTCAAAGGAAGCATCTCCTACCACATAAAGCATATATATTCTTGATCAGCATGACGAGCTGAGTTTATATAGCCATGTCCGTCTGTTTCTATGGCGATCTCCTCCGTTAGTTTAAAAGCTATCTTAAACAAACTTTGCACGAAGTCTTTTGGTACAAAGACGCTGCACATTTATCGGAACCGGCCAGATCGGATGACTATAGCATACGGCTGCCAAAGGAACTATCGTTCGAAAAACTATTTTTAATAGGAAAAACTTTTTGTCTTCAACGCGAACGTCCCCAAACCTCGTATTTATAAGTTTTCTATGCTTTCACATAATTCCACCAAGCTGCCATACAAAAGATAGTACAGAAAAAGTTGTTTTTAATGCTATCGCTAACAAACTTGTTGCTGGGCAATATTATATGCTACCACACAATTCTGGGTAGATAAATCCAAATCGGATGACTATAGCATATATCTGCCATAGGAACGATCGGTCGAAAAAGTAGTTTTAGTGAGAAAAACTGTTTTGTTTTCAATGGTAGCGTCTTTTTACTTTTCAGATAGGAATTCCCACTCAGTTTTGCGGAATTTGGTCTAAGTCGTATGAATATATCGTATAGCTGCCATATAAAAACCTTCTGTTGCTGATTTTGGGAATTAACTCAGCTTAGAATGTTCGACGAAAATCATTTAAAACTTTAAATTATATAAATTATACAAGATACAAGGGTATATAAACTTCGGTCGGGCCGAAGCTAGCTTTGCTCTATTTTTTGGTCGTAAATTGAAAACGAATGAATATTTTTCCAAACTTTTTTTTTTTTATTCGGTCACTCAATGGCTACAAATCGTAGAACAACTAATTCGAAATGGCCGCCTTGTGCCTTCCAGCAACGCCAAAGTCTCTCTGGCCACTCATCGATCCCAGTGCGCACCTCATGCAATAGGAATGCTGAATTTGGTTGTAGTATAATTTAGTTTGCAAACTATGGTCACACTACACCACAACAAAATTCAATTAATCATAGCAGTCTTATGGCAGCTATATGATATAGACGTCCGATCTGCGTGAAATTGACATTTTTAAAAATCTTGATAAATATAAAGCACACATGCCATGTTTCAGTCAAATAACTTTTAGACTGACTGCGTTTCAGAGCTTTATTTAAGGGCATATTTTTAATTGTTTATGACTTAAAAATTTAATATCTTTTAAACATAGCTCGTAAATAACTCTCAACCCTTTTTTCAGTTCGCTCTGCTCACGTCACTGGTAAAAACCAAATATAAAAGGGGCCCGGGCTTCCCGCAACCGAATGTGTTATCGCGCTCACTGTTAAGTGGCTGTGGTTGACCACACAGCACTGGTTGGTCTGACAGCAACCAAATAACAGGCCCAATTCAGTCAATTGGTTTTAAATTGCGTGCTTCTCGAAGACCAACCTCTCAAAATGTTATTTGAAATGGTTGCAGACTCAAGAGTTGCGCCAGAGTTTAACTAAAGCAGAGAGAGAGAGTCTATGCGAGAGAGAACGAGAGAGCGCGTATAGTTCATCGCATACATTCATATCGTAAGCCGAGCCTCACACACTTATGCATACATACGAAGGAGACCTTTTGAATTCAGGAATTAGGCCAAACGGTCAAAAAACGGGCCAAAAAGACCTAAAAGGAAAAAATTAAAAAAATGTGTTTCTATCTCACAGTCAAATAGAAGCAGAGAGTGTAGTTGCAGGTTGTTTCGGTACCCTTTTTTCAATTTGATCGCACGAAAGCTGTTGTTTTCTGACAAAGGCAAACGGGGGACCGATTTTTGCGACCTCTGCTTTTAAACTATAAAATAGTGTTGGGTAAAGGTTGTTCTTTTCACTTAAAATGTTCACTTGTATTTTTTTTTTTATGTGAGTCAACTCACTCAAATTGCTCACTTGTTCAGTTGTTCACTTATTCAGTTGTTCTTGTTCTAGGTCTATGGCGGAAGGTTGTGTGAGCGCACGTATTTTTGTTTTGTTTTTGTTTTGCCGACGGCATTTCCAAGGGGTTGGTTTCGGTTGCACTGACCGCGTTGTTGTTTTTGTTGTTTTAGCATTGCTTTTTTGTTGTACACACATACGAAATTTGTGTGTCTGTGCGTCTTTTACTCTCAGTTCAAAATGTTGGCGCCATACTTGTTATAGTTGTACGAACAGACACACAAAACAACTCACACAGCAAGAGAGACTGAGAAGCTCAAAGAACACAGAACAACACTTAAAGCAATGCAGAGCAAGCTCACAAAGCGAGACAGACATAACAACTCTCTGAGCAAAAGAGACCGAACTGCTTTTAGAACAACTCAAGAACAACTCAGAACAAGATGGATTGAACAAGTAGACTGAACAAGACTCGCTGAACAAAAATGAGCAATTGAAGAAGAACATGTTTACTTGTTCAGTTTAAAGAACAACTCAATTTTTCTCACTCACTCATGAGCAACAAAACAATACTATAAAAGTCTCCACCTTTTTGAAAGCAGCGTAAGCTATGTTTACTGCAATAAAATGTATATTCTTAGAACCTATAACATGGTGGTTAACACTGAGAAAGTAGATACAGTAAAATACTTTTCAGCAATATCAACCCGAGACCTGTCCGATAAATTTTAAACCCATTCGATTTCAAAAAGAATGACCCATTTAAGAAAATGTAAACTAGCAGTTACTTATTGAACGACCCTCTTCCACACACACACACACTTAGATCCAATTAAGTGAAGTCTAGAATATAAACAGGCAGAGTAACGATGACTTGCAAAATAACTTCAATTTCCACATAAAACGAGACAAGCAAATTATCTACTACAAATAATAATAAATGTTATTTAATGTTAAACACATTATTATATCTCGATTCTGTTCTTTTGAAAATCTTGATTTAGAATAATTAGAATTATCTATCGATTTGTCATGCTGATTTGCATTTTGGCTATATCTCTTACAAAAAAAAAAAAAACTACACCCAAATTCTGTGCAAACATTTAATAAACACATGAAATTTCCACAGACCCGTATGCAGAGCCTGACATCGCCCACATCCAACCTGAATATAATGCGCACATTTCAAAACATGATCACACGCGAGGGCTTGATGAGGTAAGTGGCTTGAACCAATGCTTTTGTACATCAGGTCTTAATATCTATTATACCTTTTTACAGACCCATTCGTGGCGCCAGTGCAGTGGTAATTGGAGCTGGACCAGCGCATTCACTTTATTTTGGTGCCTACGAGATGACCAAGGAGCTGTTAGCAAAATGTACAACACACAATCATCTCAATTACGGTAGGGGGAAATCATTGAATGCCCATCTATTTGTATTGAAATTTCTTGTATTCCACTCTTGCAGTGGTGTCCGGAGCGGTGGCCACGCTCATACATGATGCCATCTCCAATCCCACGGAAGTGATCAAACAGCGCATGCAAATGTACAATTCGCCCTACACATCGGTTTTGACCTGCATGCGAGATGTTTACCGACAGGAGGGCTTTCGGGCATTCTATCGATCATACTCCACGCAACTGGTCATGAATATACCATATCAGACAATACATTTTACCACCTATGAGTTCTTGCAGAACAGGGTAAGTCCATTAACGTTTATAGAAGAAGAATAAGACAAAACGAAATCGTATAGCTACTACCTTAACCAGTGGTATTAGCATTTCGATAAAGGTCCCACCAGAGTTGCAGACTTTTAATAACCCTCACAAAAAACGCTTTGGTTCAGTTCACTTCATCAATGAGTTTCCTGATGTGCATAACTTAAAACAATATTAAGAAAATAGCTTAAGCATAATGGGTTGTAGCGTTCCGAGAACACTGGCCTGAGGATCACCCGCAACAATGGGACGTATGCTTGATGGGTCGTCTCCTAACTCCATAAGGCGGCGCCTTAGCAGGAAGGACCGAAACAGTAAATATTGTTCTTAAGGGAGGAGGGACTTTAGCTTAAAAAGCAGGTCCTCTTTGCAAACGCGATCCAACGCCTGCCTAATATCCAGGCGGCAGAGCAGTACTGGCGGTTCTCGAAAGCTTCCTAAATATGATTGGAAAAACTTAATTTTAAAGTGCCAGTAGATTAGGTTATATGATTGCCAACTCATCGAAATGTGTTGACTACACTAAATAGTTACCGTACTCAAACTTATATTAACCATCTAGCTTTTTCTTTCGGCTCGATCATTTCTTAAGAAGTTAAAACGGAAACCCTTACAACCGTACGGAAACCCCGATACAATAATTTTTGTAATATGTTTCACAGCTGACAAAGCGCATGCTGTGCACTCGCTGAAGACGAATCCCGACAGGGTTCAAAATATATCGGAGTACAAAAATTAAAATGAAAATGAAACACACTTGACCTTGAGCCAGCAAAAACAATAGATTAACTTTTTAGCTCGCTTTAATTTGAATGGCTGAAGTTTGAATGTTTAATGTTTGTTTTTTGCCCTTTGGGAGGTTTAATGTGTATGGGCTGCTTAACAAGGCTGTCAAATTTTTAGTTTTAAAAATAAAAACGAGAAAGGAAAGCTAACTTCGTCTGTGCCGAAGTTTTAATACACTTTAAGAAGCTCACTTTAAAGGTTAGCGATTACGACCAAACTTCGCAGATCAGTTTGAAAACATTTAATTTTAATAATGAGCGAGTTTAAGAACGCTAACATTGAAAACAAACAAGTTTTTCTCACAAAAAAACATTTTTCGAACGATCGTTTCTATGGCAGCCACAAGAAGTAGTCATCCGATCCGGAAGGTTCCTACATATTAGCAGCGTGCAGCCAAAAGAAGACTGCAAAATTTCAGCTCGATAGCTTAAAAACTGAGGGACTAGTTTGCGTAGAAACAGACAGACGTACGGACAAAGCTTAATCGACTCAGCTCGTCATGCTGTTCAATAATATGTATACTTTATATGGTCGGGGATGATTCCTTCTATGCGTTACAAACGCCTGGGAAAAATTATAATACACTTTTCAAGTGTATAAATATGAATGAAAGAAGGTTCGAATTGTTGAATTCAGAACTACACCAAGTCTCATGTTTCTCTTTCAAGTCACTATTTGCACGACTTTCAAATCCTAATTCCTCTGGCCTTGCATGGCTCTGAAATAATGTGTGATACATAATAGAATTGAAATAAATAGAATAAAAATAAACAAACTAGCAAGTTGTAGCTGGCTCAAACTCATGTTATGAACCCACAAGAACACAAAAGAGGCTGGTCGACTACACAGCTGTTTCAAGAATCTTCCGGTTCCATCTTCAGTAGTCTTTGCCCATCTACTGCAAGTCAGCAGCTGCCTCCTCATGCCAGCGCTGCTACAACAGCAGGAATTCTAAGGCAGCCTAACAGCATAATTAAATATGTCATAGATTAGGAACCAAGCGATTCTGGTGAATAGAATACATTTGTCAGTACGGTGGATAAGTTTATCTGCGGGTCGAAACTCCGATAATTCGATTTACCCCCATAAATCGAATATTTTTACTGTCAGTTCAATATTTCAAGAAAAACTTCTTTGTAATTGGATTACGTCGTTTATTTATAACCTTCCATAATTAGGTTAGGCTAAATAGGCCTCTGGGCTAAAGCGAGAGGCCTTATGGCCCATTGTGATGCCTGATTGAAGGGAAATGGGCTGATAGGTGGGGCTGGTTGGGTTCTGACGGTCAGGTACTACGCATGTACCGTGTCGATAATATATGTCTATTTAAACCATTCTGTGGAGTCGACAAAAATAGCCAGGTACTTCAAGGTCAGATCTGCCAGACTGCCAAGGTCTCCAAAGAATGGTTCTCCCAGATGCTGGTTAAACTTCCTAAGAAGTGCAGGGCAGTCGCAAAGAATGTGTTGGATGCTTTCTATCTCTTCCTCATTCCCACAACTACAACAGAAGTCATGGTGGTGTGCGCGCATCCTGATGGTCATGTGACCTATGGTGCAGAGCCCCGTTATGACTCCGATCATAGTTCTAATCCTGTTCTTGCTAAGGTGTAGGTCCTAGAACCCTCCATAATTCGATGTGATTGTGAATATATTTAAAACAAAGTTACCTCAATAAATCAAAGTCGATAAATTCAAAAATATTTCGTACCTCAAAATGTCGAAATGAAGTATAAAATATAAAACATTAAGGGCCGATTTCTCTTCCTCCCCAGGGTTTAATACCGGAACCGTTAACCAAAATAAACCGATTTAAATCACGTACCGGAACCGGAACCGATACAAATGTTTTTTTGAATACCGAAAACTGTTTACCGCTATTATTGGAACCGATAGGGCCGAATCAAAACCGAAACGTTGGTACCGGTACTCTTTCGGTTTTTATACTCTGTACCAAAGGTACACAGAGTATATTAACTTTGTGCAAAAGCTTGTAACAGGGAGAAGGAATTATTTCTGACCCTAAAAGTATATATTATATGTTCTTGATCAGCATCAACAGCCGAGTCGGTATAGCCATGTCCGTCCGTCCGTCCGTATGAACAAACAGATCTCAGAGACGGTAAAAGATAGAGGTTTGACAAATTCATTCTCTATAGCAAAATCGCACCTAAATATGTTTGAAACCATGAAAACATTCTTAACTGGTGGTCAGAATCCTCCACAAAGTTCCCAGAATTGTATGAGTTTTCAAAAGTCGTGCTTTCTGTTACAGCTACGCAGGTTAGCGTAGAACGCCTATTCTCTGGCGTAAAATTAATCAAGAATCCGCTAAGCAGTTGTACGGACTCAACCACATTGAATGCAATTATGTTACTGCGATCAAATCACAAATTCTTGTGAATCTTCAGATAGCATTCTCTGTATTAGTTAAATAAGACATGAACATATAAAATTCGAATTTAAATTCGAAAACTTATAATACACAGTACAAACTAAAAAAAAACCCCGGCATTAGACCCTTAAAATCTGATACAAGGGACTTCTGTAAGCATCACCTCATATCCAGTTTTACGAAAAAAGCCTCGGTTCTCGTTTTATGGGTACTTTTGTACTTTCAACTCACAGCGACAACTATTTTAACTTAGTTTTTAATGGCTTAAGATAAAAATCTGCAAAATTCAGCAAATGTGGACAGAGTCATTCTGAACACAATATCAAAAATTCACTTCAATCGTACAATTGGTTAAGGAACCTCCATAAGGAGTTAAACCTGAATTCTTGAATATCTTTAAAAGCGAGTCAAAGCGAGTACATTTTTATTAAAATCGATTTTTATGAGGGTAAAATGGGATATTGCATAACCCTTAGAGATGGTACTTGTAGCCAAAAAACAGGCATTTTTTTACCAGCAATGTCCTCTGAACAACATTGACCACACGGTTCCCCAAAATTATGGAATTAATCTTATGAGTAAAATCCGTCATTGTCACCAAGAAGACGTAAAATTTGGAGAAACCGCGATACGCTAAGATGCCTTGAACTAAAGTATTTATATGATACGATTTTTTTTTCCTGCTGGTAATGGTAAATTATTACATAATTTTGGTGAAGTTGGTTTTACCCTAATTGGTCAATGTTGTTCTAAGGCAATTGCTAGTACATAAATGCCAGTAAACCGCGAACCAAGTATGCGTTGGTATAATTGAAAACGCAGTTCTGTCTATTTTTAGGTCTGGTTTATGGCCTATATGAATTGGTTTGTGGGCGAGTCTAAAAATGGTACTTCATATCGCGGTTTTTTGGCTAGTTATGAGTTTTCGAATGTACCTTCGCTACTAAAAACTAAGTTCAAATTGTTCTCGCTGTGTGTTGCAAGTACAAAAGTATCCATAGAACGCGAACCAAGGCTTTATTTGAAAACTGGGTATGAGCTGATATATAATATAATATATATGAGTATATAATCTAATCATAAGTTCTTACATGTCAACTACATAAAAAAACGAGAGCGTAAGTTAAAGTCGGCTCCAACCGACTTCGAAATACCCGTTACTCACGGAAAGAAACGTTGAATAGCCTTCCTGTGTGTCTGAGGCAGGACAGCCGAAAAGTATGCAACATTTTTTTAACTCGGCTATTTATCATCCGATCTTGATGAAAATTGGAGGGCTTATAGATGTGGCGAATATTAATGTAAGTTTTAAATTTGAGATCGATATCTCAAAAATTGTGGGAGTTATTCAACATTTTTTATTGTGGGGGCGGGGGTGGGCGTGGCAAAAATTTGAAATAAACTTGATCTGCGTGCAAACAATAGGAGTCTACATTTCAAAATTGGTTGCTCTAGCTCTTCTAGTCTCTGAGATCTAGGTGTTCATACAGACAGACGGACAGACGGTCAGACGGACAGACGGACATGGCTTTATCGACTCGGCTGTTGATACTGATCAAGAATATATATACTTTATATGGTCGGAAATGATTCCTTCTGCCTGTTACATACATTTGCACGACTTTAGTATACCCTTTTACTCTACGAGTAACGGGTATAAATACGAAATATGAAATAGTCTATATATGCAATTTTACTTTAAATGTGAAACCTTCCATTTTGAGTTGAATTTTGATTCGATTTATTATACTGGAATAAAATGATTTAAAATTATCTCGGAATTTAATTTTTCCAATATTAAAAAAAGTAGTACTTATACCGGTACTTACCGGTATATTCATTTCGGTACGTACTGGAAACGAAACTCGTTTCGGGATTAAGCCCTGCTTCTTCCAGATAGCTGCTATGTGTCAGATAAATTTAAAATTTATTTCATAGTTTATGTGACAGATAGCCCTGAGTAAAAGACGCGAAATCGGACCTAAGCGTTGTGCAATTTGAAGTTTCATATTAAATCTAGCACACTGTCTTCAATTTACAAAAATTGTGGAAAATTGAGACAAAGGTTACAAAAAAAATTCTTATATTCTCTTCTTCTTATTCTTATAAAATTCTATAGTTATGCTCTGCTCAAATATAACTGGCACCGACAAGATTGCTCCATTGACTTCAAAAATGTCGGATCACTCCCAGTTCATTATGATTTCAATCGAAAAGCCTGGATAAACGGAACAATTTTAGAAAAAGGGCTGTTGAAATTAGATGAGACTTTCTAGAAACAATCGAAAATTCTAATTTTCTTTCGACTTGAATTTTTCCTCCAAATTTAACTGCATTTATTCAACCAATTGATGTAGGACTAATAAGTTGCTTAAAATTCCAATACAGGAATAAAATTGTGAGTTGACATGCATCGAAAAAAAAAGAACCTGTTTCAAAAATTACTCTTCTCGACTGCATAAAGCGTATTTCCTGCAATTGGGGCACTAAGGTTTCGTCTGAAATAATAAAGAATTACTTTAGAACTTACTTACTTTCGGTGATAATTTTTTGGATTAGGATGACAACATTCCGTTAAGCCGTTTAGCCGAAGTAGCTGAACAGAATTTCGATTTGTTAAGCGCAATGGTTGATTGCTAGATTTAGGAAAAGAAATTGCTAAAAATTATGTGAAAATTGCCAAAAAAAATCGCTAAGCCATAAAGCTTTCGTTTTCGACAAATATATATATATGTATTGATGAAAATATGATCAGTTGTCGCAAACGCCGTGTGTTTGGCAATGTGTAGGCATAGTGCCGCTTCCTGTTCCTCCGTTTTTGTTGAATTTGGAACGAAAGGCAACTTATTTTTATGTAAATGCGCCCATCGCAGCCACATGTTTTTTTGAGGCGGCATGGTGGCGGATATCAAAAAGGTTTTGCGCCTATTGCGGATTTGCAAAACCCTTGCGAATCCACTGCTTGAACTCCTCATCTTGCAGCCAGGCATCACGAAAATTTTGCTTATAAATTTTTGGCAACTTAACCCAATCACAAAACACAGCAAAAGAGTGAGCGAACACTATCAAGTTGTTCATATAATCGAACCACTGAGTTCTATCGGAAATAGAAGTTCCGATATCTTTGTGAACCACTGTTAATCGTAATTTGTGCAGTCAATTGCACAAAGGTATAAAAAAAAGTTAAAAATTCTAAAGAAAATTTAAAAAATGCTAGTTTTGTAATAAAGTTGCTAAAGAAAAATTAAAAATTGCTAGATTTGTGGCTAATAGCATTTAAAAAAAAACAAGTTTCAAATTTTTTTAAAAGTTCCTAGATCTAGCAACTAAATTGCTAAAGTGGCAGCACTGATTCCAGTCGTGTTTGACGATTATTTCAATTGTGTTGTGGAAGTATCATGAGGGATGAAGATATTATTGAGGAGGTTCAGAGGGCGGACAATAATAATTTTCGATTGGCGATCGAAAATGAAATGGAAATTGACAAAAACAGTGGAGAAAATGATGCTGCTTATTATAATAATGTCATTACAAAATGTTAAGTGCGAGAGTCTCTCCAAGACAGACAACAAACATCAGTTCCCGATACTTTCTATAATGCCCTTCAAATTAATCAAGCACCGATATTAGTATTGTTCTCATTGGTTCTTAAATTAAATTAACTTTTTTTTCATTTCATTCTTTAATTCACAAAAATATGCGACTAATAAAATGTATGAAATTAATATTATAAAATTATCCATTCTCATTACAAATCAGTTTCAATCAATTGTAATTTTGTTATTCAAATAATATTTCTCTCCCACCTTTCCATGTTTAGTTAAATTTCGACCGCAAGTATAATCCGCCAGTGCATATGCTAGCGGGTGGCACGGCGGGTGCCTGTGCGGCGGCAATTACCACACCACTGGATGTGATTAAAACTCTGCTCAACACACAGGAGACGGGCCTCACTAAAGGCATGATTGAGGCCAGTCGAAAGGTACAGTTTGTATTTTAAAATTTTACTTTAGCTTGCATTAATCTACTATTGAATTATTTCGCCAGATTTACCACATGGCCGGTCCATTGGGTTTCTTCAAAGGCATGACAGCGCGCGTCTTGTACTCCATGCCTGCCACAGCCATCTGCTGGTCCACATATGAGTTCTTTAAGTTTTATTTGTGTGGCAGCAATCCGGATCAGTATAAATCGTCAATTACGGGCCGCTCCGCTGACTATGTGTTACCCAAAAGTACAACGGCTAATGAGGTCAACCGGGAGACGGCTGAAGTGAGCACGCCTAAGGATGCGGCAACGTTGCATCCAACGCCACCCACAGTCAATGCAGCCGGTGCCATCAAGACGGTCTGTGAGCTGTCCACGCGAACGGCAGCGCCCACCATTAATCTGCACACAAGGCATACGGACGTGAAGAGTCCATATGAGCGGGGCTTTTCCAGAACGTAGACAGTGCGAATGGGCATGGCCCGTGCGTGCGTAGAAGCGTTAGCAGTAGCAGCAGCAGCGACAGCTAAAACATAAGCGTAGCTAGTAGTTAGAGGCAGGGAAGCGCTGGCGTAACCGCCGCTCCCCATCTGCTTTGTATGAAATACTCTGCGTGGAGTCGGTGAGAGAGTTTTATCACTCCCAAAGGTCGGAGGTTAAATTGTATTTGTTGTTCTGCACAAAACTCTCGCTCTCACACTTACGCCTCACTCAAACACCAAGACGGACACAGACAAATTTAGGCAACAAAAAAAAAAAAAAAATACAAAATTCTTGTTAAACGAAAATTGATAATAATATTTGCAACTTTGTTACTGAGAACTGAGAAAAGAACCTTCTTGTAAGATACGTTTATTGCCTAAACTAATATGCAGAAACCAGCATAGGCCGTCTCTGTATTATGATTATGATTTGTGTTTTTTTTTTATTTTTTACAAATTTCGAAGGTATATATATATATACAAATATGAATATATTTATGTTGATCGTTGTAAAGTAAACAAAATAATAATGATTAAATCAAAGCAAAACAAACCACAACAAAATTTAAACAATTTCAATAATTTGTAATCGAATTACACTTGGAAGCTTCAACATTTAAACCACAGCTCTCAGATTTTCCACTCCCCCGATTCCCAATTCGAGTAGCCTAGCTATGTAGTCCCATCATCCCGCCCCGCTTGATTGTGAGAAACATGTCTTCGGTAGCCCAGCACAGTCAAGTGCCCCTCCCCGGAGTTGGAGATTATACACCCCCCACACACAATAAATACTATTATTATGTTCAATTGATTGTTATTTTTATTTATATATATATGAAAAAACTTTTATTAATACGCCTACTATGATTAAACTATATAAGGTGTAGAGAGCTAAAATTACCATTTTATTGTTAAACAATTCAAAAAAGAAAAGAAAAAGAAGAAAATATGAAAACAAAACAAAAGTAAATCCTTTCGAGTTGGCTGATTGTTTTATAGTAATGTTTGGGGACGTTCATGATGAGTTATGAAACGATATTATTTTCGGCTAATTCTGTTTTATTGTTTATTTTTATCATGGCTTAGTGTTTCCATTCTCAATACAATAATCCAAAATAATTTGTATAAATTTACTAAACACATAAATGTATGAGTGTCACGTATCAGTGTAATATGAACGGCAAATGCCTTGTCACAGAAATGAGTACTTTTCAATGTGAACACCAGTACTCATTTGGTATCACAGTGTTTCTGTGACTGAAGATGGGGCACATGTTTTTGACAACAATTAATTGAACAGCTGATTAAATGTGTGTTAGCTCAGAATTAGATAATTTGAACTACTTTTTTCTGTGACAAGCACATCTCGCATGTTCGTTTGCTGGCACACTGTGACATTTTGGTTTTGTGTGTTTTTTTTTTGGGACTTAAAAGTGTTGATAAAGGTAAATATGCGTCATTTTTTGTGCTTTCGTGTATTTTTATACCCTTGCAAAGGGAATTATAATTTTGCCCAGAAGGACGCATAGAAATATTAATTTCCGACCCCATAAACTATATACATATATTCTTGATCAGGGCGACGAGCTGAGTCGATTAATCGACTCAATTGAGCTTCATCCGTCCGTCTGTCCGTCTGTTTCTACGCAAACTAGTCTCTTAGTTTAAAAGCTATCGAGCTAAAATTTTGCAGTCTTTTTTTTTGCTGCAAGCTGCTAATATGTCGGAACCGACCGGATCGGATGACTATATCTTATAGCTGCAATAGGAACCATCGCTCAAAAAATGGGTCTTAGTGAGAAAAACTTTTTTGTTTTCAATGTGAGCGTCCTTAAACTCGGCCATTTTAACATTGCTTTCAAACAGATTTGCAAATTTTGGTCAAGATCGGAAGACTACTTCTTGTAGCTGCCATAGAAATGTTCGGTCGGAAAATGGGTCTTACTGAGAAAGAATCTAGGTGTTCATACAGACAGACGGACAGACGGACGGACGGACATGACTATATCGACTCGGCTGTTGATGCTGATCAAGAATATATATACTTTATATGGTCGGAAATAATTCCTTCTGCCTGTTACATACATTTGCACGACTTCCGTATACCCTTTTACTCTACGAGTGACGGGTATAATGAGGTTTGGTGCACTAATTTAATTAATTTATTCAACGATACATCCAGGTTTTCCAGATTTTTCAATATAAACGATTGCATTTCTAACTAAGCGTGAATGATTTTTGATGTAAAACGACAAGATAAAGTGCGATTATGATGATAGATTATACAGAAAGAAACCGTTTGACCATATGATGAATCAACTTGGTTTTGAATGGACGCTATAGATCACAATTACTACCAAGTGATTTATATTACGCTTGGCTTTCACGCCAAAATCTTTAGCAAACACATTGTTTATTACTATCTAAGTGCCCCGACGAACATTCTTCTACTAGGAGTTCAGTACCAGTAATGGTTGCAGTATTCTCAGACCCGAAATTTCATATTTTACTTACAAAAAACAGTTGCAAAGCAACTGACTCTACGTCTGATTGTGAAGAAGAGAAGCTTATAAAAGCAATAAACAAATATCAAATATAAAAGCTGTGAGTGATGCTATAGATTTTTTTGGAAATTGTCAAAGAGCACATACATTACATACATCGACAAATGTTTTAACATTTTTGGAAAGATCATAAAAACAAAGACTTAAGAAATGTTGCCCTTACTATACTAGCTGTTCCAGCAACTCAGGTATCAGTTGAACGAGCATTTTCAACACTTAAGTTTGTTCTTTCTGATTTAAGAGCTAGTATAGATGAACAGCTCCTGGAATATATAATGCTTAAACTAAGCAGTTCCTCAAAATTGTTAATGTCAGCTGACGGATTTGATAATTACATTAAGTTTTCAATATTATGATTACGTGTATAAAAAGAGAAGTATATAAATTTCATTCTCAACGTAGAATTAATGTATCGAAAGGCAATCTATTCTTTATTGTTCAAGCAAACCAAGGCTCGGACCAAAACCTCGGGTTCAGGAGTTCCAGGAACCGGTCCGCGAACCGAACGTTGGACTTTACAATGGGTTCGAGCCCCTGGACCATCTGCAGAGTTTTATAGGTTTGCAGCTTTGGTAAGGATAGAATGCCAAATAATTTGTAATTTTAGTTTCCGATGTTGGAAAATCCGCCCCTAGATTATGCAAATACCCGGAAAACTCTAGACTGTGTTGGAACTCAGTTTGCAAGAATAGCATGCGAAAAAATTTGTAATGTGTTTTCCCGATATTGGAAAATTCACACCGAACGGTGCGGGGGTGGGTTTAATGTCAAACGATATTTTTAATTATTTCAGTATGAAATTCGGTTTGTAAGCTCTAGATAAATAGATAGATGATGTTTATATTTTCATATACATATATATTGTTTGTGCTGCAGATTGTTTACTTATCCAAAAGATAAACATTAATAATGCTTGGTTTGTAACCGTCAGCTTTTCTTCTGTTGTTTCAACAACGTTTACAATTATTATAAATTTATATATTATCATTATGACATTTGTATTAAAAATCTTCATTAATAATATGTTTCCTATATATATTAGCCCCCTCAGTAAATCCAGCCAGATTCTTCCATCCCAGTTCTCCATTCAAGGCCATGAATACCTCTTCTGCCGTAAGTGTGCCTTTCTCAAACCAACGCAGACGGAATTCCCTTAGAACCACGCATCGCCCCACAAAATGCTGTATGTCTTCCACCTCTTTAATATTACATAGTGAGCATAAGCCATCGTTAACGGTCCTTCTTGGACAGCCATTCAATCATAGCAGATCCCTTCTCGCCTTCATTATCCATGTTATTTCCGTTCCGGAATAGCTCGTTGCAGTATGAAGGTCCTACCTCATGGTTTAAATCTTTATATATCCTCACTGCGTTTCCTGCGGCTTTGAGTAAGTGTTGGTTTCGGCTCTCTTCTTTAAGCGCAGTGAGTAGCTGTATGTTGCCTTCAATCCATCCAAAGTGCGATGCGTTGCTTTCCAGAGTTACTCCATTTTGTTCGCACACGTCTTAAAGCTTAGAAAACCATCCCAAGCTACTGTGCATCATTTTCCTGGCTAGGACATGCGGAAGTCGAGATTCTTCATACTCAAATATTACTCGTGCCAGGTATTTAAGATGAAGAGTTAAGCTGTAAATGTGCCCATCCTCCAGTCCTGCCTCTATTGCCAAAATATAATTTGGCGTATAGTCTGGCAGCTTTAGTATCCACTTATCCTCGTCGCTTATTTCTCCTCCCCATATTTGAGCTCCATAACACTGCACAGTTCTGCTGATAGCGTTGAATATTTCCCATTTTGCAGCTAGATTTAGGGTTCCCTTGTTTAAAAATTTTGCCCACACTGAGTTTATACTCGCCTTCGCTTCTCTCGTTCTTGTTGCCACATGTTTTTTGAAGCTCATTGTTGTAAGCTCTATGTTCAAGGCCAATCGTTGAAGATTGTTTGAATTTTCGTATTTGCAGATCTTTAAGAATGAGTTTGAACCTGATCAAGGGATAAACAAAAAAGTTTCAAACAACAGTTTGTTTTTGCGAATTATTGCGGTAGTCAACAGTCACCGGGGCCACAGCAGGCCAAACGCCCCTTAGATAGAGCAAATGATTCTTTTGCATTTCAGCAAAATGGTCTCTTAGTGAAACACTTCGTAGTGGAGTGGTATAGTACGGCACAAATGTTTAAGAAGCAGATCCATGAGTATGTGGATTTTTAAAGGCAAGATGTGATCTGATAACATTGAACATAAAAGAATGCGAGGACTTACAACATTTTATAGCCTGAGCAACAGTTAGTTTGCCCAATCCAAACATAAGACCCAGTTAACTCAAATCCATGTTAAAGCCACCGATTAAAAAACAAGCACTTGTTTCATGTCAAATACAACATTAACATTTTTGCCTTTTATTTAAAGTGAATCGCGTTTTATGGAAAACTAAATAATTGCATCCAAACCCCGACGTCGAGAGCGCTGAGACAAAACTGGACGGGGCTTGTAGAGATCCTCGTTGGTATATCGCTGCTGTTGACACAGCTTCTGGCTGAGCCGCCTGCTGGACAGTTGGCCTTCGTCTGGAATTGAACCGATGAGAAAATTATAATTATTGGATCAAGGAAAAGTTTCGTAATAAAAAACTGTTGGGCAGTGAAATGCATTTTTGAAAGGACAAGCGGAGTAGGCTTACCCAACCACCAAACAGTAATGGAGAGGGGGGGATAGTGAGCTTCACACGGCTATTAGTAGTATTAGGTTTATGATCGGCATGTGGAAAGAAGATAGAGGATTCGTAATGAGCAGGCACAGATGGTGTTATTCATGCTAACAGCTAGGAGGGATGGCTTCAACTACATACATACCCCGCTGCTCCTGCTTCTCCAGAGCCTCGTTTTCCTTGGAATTAATGCTGGCCTCTGAAGGTGTGGGCGATGACTTGACTTCGTCGCGACGTAATCTTTTTGCTGGATGAATTTTAGCTGGACTGATTGCAGAGCTACTGGCACTGCTGCTGCTACTACTACTACTGCTGCTGTTGTTATTGTTATTGTGATGGGAAGGCAACACTTCGCTGGTCACTTGACGCTTGCGTGCTAGTCTCGCCTCAGCCACCACTTGCGGCTCATCTGCACTGAGTTTATTGAGGAAATTTGTATGATCTTGGATTAGTTTATTTATCAGATCCAAGCGCGTCTTGAATTCATCACCGTTCTCCTCGAAATGGGTAACAAAATTTGTTTCGTCTGATGATAGTGTTGGTGGCTTAACCACAGACGGCTCCTCTGACTGTGTTTCCTTCGCATTTTCCACACTTTCTTTGGCCTGCTCAATCTCAGCTTCAGGACTGCCCTCTTTAAGTTTTCCATTTCCTTCGTCATCTGGTTTCTGCGCCAGTTCTGCGGTCTCTGCCACTTCTTTCACTGCTTCCTGTGCCTCCTCATTTGCCTTTGGTTCCCCTGTATTCTGTACCGTCTCTGCTGCAACTGCCTGCTCGGTTTTCTGCGCCTCTTCCAAGGCTTTTGGATCCTCTTGTTTCTGTGCCTGAGTCCCCGCACCCAACTCAATAAAGCTTGTCGAGGATTGCTGCAAAATATCGCTAACAACTATAACGTTGTTGGTTCCCATTTGATTGACATCCTTATGGCTGTTGCCATTTGTTTCACCATTTGCATTGGATGTCTGGCCATTTTGTACTGTCGATTCGGTAATTGTGGTGGTGGTTTCGGTGGGCAACGATTTACTAGCGCCACCGCCAGTTCCGGGTGGTTTGCCCTCATCATTGGAATCGGAGCTTCTACGCTGTTGCAGCTTCACCTTGGCCTCAGTGTGATCATCCTGTATGACTGGGACGGCTGTGGTGCTGACCGAATTGGAAGATGCAGTAGATTTGTTCCGTGAACGATCCCGATCACGATCTCTGTCGCTTTTCTTGGCGGTGGATGAGGATTTGCTGCTGCCATTGTGTGTGCTTCGACTTTGATTATGGCTTTCTTTGACCTTCTCTCGATCTGAGCGTGACGAAGATGAGCTTGACTTGTGTTTCTTGTGGGATGAAGAGGAGGATGAGGATTCATGGCGTGAAACAGAGGCGGAGGAGCGTTTAGATGAGGATGAGGATTCGCGTTTACTTCGACTTGATGACGATGTTGAGGAGTTCTTGTCGTTCTTAGAGCTGCTACTGCTCTTGTGCTTCGAGCTGGACGAATGTGAGGAAGAAGAGTGTTTGGTGCTGGAGCTTGAGGAATGTTTGCTATGCGATTTGTCGTGGCTGTGTCTCTCCTTGTCATCGTAGTGGGAATGATGACGGCTCTTGTTCTTGTCCCTTGAGTGTGGTTTTTTGGATTGCGATGATGAAGAGGCGGGCGATGTGAGGGATTCGCTACATTTGATTGTCTCATCTTTGGGCGTGGGCTCGGCATTCTTTTCCTGTTTCGGCTGTTGGGACTCCTCCACTTTTAGCTCAGGCAGTTCCCCTACACTCGACATCTCCTCGACTTTGGCAATCTCCAACGCAGGCACTGCCTCTACAATTAAATCATCTTTGCTCTCTGGTGGTGGTGGCGGAGGAGTCATTGGAGGCTCTACTTTGGGTGGCGCCGGCTCTGACTGAAATTCTGGTTCGATGGCAGCATGATTAGCATCATCTATATTTGCCTTCACCTCGGACATAATGGCATCTTCAATGGAAAATGGTGGGATTTCGCCGCCGTTGGTATTCTCTGCTATGGAATTTTTGCGCTCAGTTCCTATAAATGGACATGCAGACATTGTACCATTTCCGCTACTTCGCCATCAATAACCATACTCACCCTTGAATGTGATGGCATCTTGATTGATGTCAAAGTGAAGCTGACGCCCGCTGTGGCTGGCCTCATTCGAGTTCTCGCTGAACTTGGGCATCTGTGCCTCCTCTGAGATGTTGGCAGACAGATTTGGTGTGCTGGCCGTCGGCTGATGGGGTTGGGCATCCACAGCTGACTCTATGGAGGAGGCAATGGTAAGGCGGCTGTCACTGGAAACTTGTGACAATTGCGAGACCTGCGAGGCGCCCGCGTCTCGCGAGTCATTCGCCAGATCCTTGTGTACAGAATCCGACGTGTTGAGCGAACCATTTTGGACTTCCTCCTCCTTGGGCTTTTCTTCGCTGAGGGGCTCAAACGAAGGCGAAGTGTCATCTTCTTCCACCCCTGGCGGCAGATCATCCTTATCTTTGCTCTCCTCCTTTATATCCGACTTGACAGTACCTCGGTCGGAATCTGGACTGATTTGCTCTAGATCTGTGGGCAACAGACTGGCCGTAGTCTCCACCTTAAGCAGGCTGCTGCCGTTAGCTAGTGTGTATGGAGGCAATGGAGGTGCTGGCAGCAGCGGTGGCGGCCTTGGATGCGAAACATTGACTGGAGGAAGTGGTGGTGTTATACCCAGATACTTGTAAGCGATACTTTCAATTTTCGGCTCAAAGATAGTGGCCACCTTGGGATTGACCACCTGATCCACAATCTGATCCACTCCCTTGTCCAGGACATCGGAGCTGGAAATTCAATGATAAATCAATAAGTGCATAGCGTTTACCCAACAAATATACCCACTCAAGCAGATGCTTGCGTAGTCGCTCGCGCAACTGCACCTTATTGGTTTCTGGTGTCCAGTGCTGTTTGGCCAGGAAATCCTTTACCGCAGTCTCCACACGATTCCGAACATTCTGGTACGCGGGCTTGGTGTCCACATCCGCCAGGCAGCAATTGAAACGAAACTCGTCAAAGACACCCTGTGATTTCACCTCCTCGATAAGAGTTTTTACGAAATTATCCATGTGTGTGCATTAATTTATATTTTCTTTGGATAAAGATCTCGAAATGCGTCGTACATATGTTTTGCCACTGCCCAGTGTGACCAGATGACCAAATGCAAAATATACTGAATCAAAATTACACCAGGGCCCAACACGCACAATTTTTATACACTTGAAAAGTGTGTTATAATTTTGCGCAGGAGTTTGCAACGCATAGAAGGAATCATCTCCGACAACATAAAGTATATATATTCTTGATCAGTGCGACGAGCTGAGTCTATTGAGCTTTGTCCATCCGTCTGTTTGTTTCTACGCGCTATCGAGCAGAAATTTTGCACAGTCTTCTTTTGGCTGCACACCGCTAATATGTCGGAACCGCCCGGATCAGATGACTACTTCCTGTAGATGCCATAGAGACGATCGTTCGAAAATTGAGTATTAGTGCGAAAACTTATTTTTTTTTTAATTTTAGCGTTCTTAAACTCGATCATTATTAAAATTATATTATCAAAATGATCTGGGAAGTTTGTTCGAAATTGCTAACCGTTGGAGCACGCTTTTTCAAGTGTAAACTTCGGCACAAACGAAGTAAGCTTTGCTTTCTCGTTGTATTTGTGATCGGAATTGAATCTATTAAATATAAACAAAATTTTAATAAATGTAGAACAAAATACACAACACACAAAGTATACAACAATTTTTCCTGCCTTGTGACAAGACACCACTGAAATTAACGGACATCTCGATGCTGGGCATGGTGCTTACCACATTCTTGCTGTAGTCCATATTGACAAAATAGTTGTCCTTGTCCTCGCTGCTGAGCGGCCACATTTCATGATTTGGGTATTTGTATAGATTTGAATCTGAATTTGAGCGTCGATCACATAAGTGTGACCAGTTAAGACCCGACTCTGCAACTGCTGTCTGACCGTAAGTGTTATGCTAGGTTTACATAGCGTCACACTGTGCCCATGTCGTCTGTGACCCTCTGTGCCCAAAGTACTCAAAAGTCAAAAGTGTTCACATTGGCGGCACAGAAATTGCACCCTGAAACGTGCCGCACTGTGCCCCAATGTAAACTCAGCATTAGCGTTTATGACTTATCGATAGGCCTAATTAATCGTAACGCCAGCAACCCTGTATAAAAAATTGGCGCACGCCAAGCGCGCTGTGGTTGCTGTCTTCTTGTAGGTTTTATAAGTACAGCAAATTGAGAACATAATGAAATTAAGTGAAGATAATGGACACTCGGAAATGGAAGGCACTGAAGCTACGGATGATGCGACTGCAGGCAATGGCGCATCGGTAGCAACAACCACAGCAATCAATGAGCAGCAGAAGGAGCGCTCAGCAGGAAAGAGTCATGGGAAGGGAGAGGCGGCCAGCGATAGCGAGTTGGACCCAAATCAGACGGCATCGGCCACCCAGCGCTCTACGTCCCTTGGAACACAGAGTGAGTATTACTATATGAAACATTTTCTTTTCTTATGTATGGGTGTGTCTCTGTGTGTGTTTTCTTGTAGGAAAGCGCGATTTGATAAATTTGCAATCGGCCCTCAGCCCCAAATACATTGGATATGCGAATGCCAATTCACCCACGCCAATTTCCGATACGGATGACTCCATACGCACTACACGTCGTCGTGTTAATCAGACGGTGACTGTCGCCTCAGTGCTGAACAACAGCTCTGAGGTGGTTTCAACCCCAAAACTGCCATCAGGGGCACAACTGCTAGAGCGGAGCAAGCATTACTTAAGTCCCATAGACAAGCTTCTCATCAAGAATGGAGGCAGCTCGCCGATCAGTATGGGTTTTGAGGCGGACGTTGAGGATGTGGCTGCCCAACCAGCGAATCGTAAGCAACTCAAGCGCAAAATGAAACGTGGCCCAAAGTCTGCGGCAACTAAGGAGCCCGCATCAGAAACTGAGGTTTCAGCTAAGGAGGAAGAATCACGAGGGATGGAGATGGAAACAAGTCAGACAGAAGATGCCGAGGCACCAGCTAAGGAGGAAGAAGCGCAAGGGCAGGAGATGGAAACAAGTCAGACTGAAGATGCTGAGGCGCTAAAAATCGCCGTCAAACAAGAGTTAACCGGTGATGACATGCAGACGCAGCCGACGGAAACTAAGGCCAGCGATTTACCTGACGAGCGCAAGGATTCGGTAGGGAGTCAAGCTGAATTGCAGTTTGCCCTGCCAGTGTCCACTTCCATGCAGAACGAATTGAAATCTTCCCCCAGCAGGAGTCCCACCATACTTGGAGCACCGGCGAACAATAGCTCCATGAAGTCTCCATCGTCCATTAGTTTAGACAGTGCCAAAGGCTCGTCAATTGTTACAGATTCCAGTTGGCATACCTACCAGGTGGGCGATCTTTACTGGGGCAAAGTCTTCAGCTATTGTTTCTGGCCTTGCATGGTATGTCCGGATCCGTTTGGTCAGGTTGTGGGTAACCTGCCGTCTCATCCTCAGCGCAAATCCTTGGACAACGCCATAGTGCCCATTCAGGTACATGTGCGCTTCTTTGCCGACAATGGCCGACGCAACTGGATCAAGCCAGAGAATCTAATTCCGTTTGCCGGTCTAAAAGCATTCGAAGAGCTGCGGGAGGAGATTCGCATCAAAATGGGTCCCAAAAGCGGCAAGTACCGCCAAATGATTCCCAAGCGGACTAAGGTGTTGGTGTGGCATCAGGCCATCGAAGAGGCCAAGATTGTGGGTGCACTGCCGTATTCAGAACGTCTGGAGAAATTCTATCAGATCTACGAGAGTGCCATCAGCCTTAACAAACAAAAGCGCAAGCGCACCAACTCCATGTTGCAGGACACCTCGGATGTGGGCAGCAGTCTCTACGACTCCACTGACAATTTACATCCGAAGGCGGCGGCGCCGCTAGTCAGGGCTATAAAACGCGAACGTTCCGACTCTCCCTTCAGTCCGGCCTTTTCGCCGGTTAAGGTGCAACAGGAGACGCGCTCCAAGCGGCGCAAGCTCAGCAACGGAGCTGAAGCTGAGACTGGCGCAAACAGCGAATCCAATCCTGAAAACCCCGAGTTTCGTCAACTCTTTCAAGCCATCAAGGAGTACGTGATGGTCTACCAGCAGGAGGAAAAGGTGGAGAAGGTCTTATATTCGGTGGTGAGAAATATCTGGTCCCTGAAGCAAATACAATTGCGCGAAATGGAACGGGATATGGTCGGTGGAGAAAAAGAGCAACAGCTCGGACGTGGTGCCGGCACGGGGACCATAAAGCGTCTATCAAATCGTCTAAAGACTCTGATGCTGCGACGCAGTATCACCCCGGTGGTGGTCACGCCCAGCACAACGCCAGCGCCGGAAGCACTAACCGAAAGACGCCTTTCGGAATTACCCAAGCCCAGAAAGCAGGTCAATCGACCCATTGATGAAGTGGTGGACGATATATTGCATCTAGAACGCAAGTATCTCTTCCGTGGACTTAGTCGAGAGCCGGTGTGCAAGTATTGCTATGTGCCGGGCGCGGAGCTGCGGCGTTGCTCCCGCAACTGCAACACTTGGATGCATGCCGAGTGCGTGGAGAGGAAAAGAGTGGAGGCACCATCCCTAGCACTCACTGCTGAGCAAACGAGTGATAATACTAAGGAGCTAACTTGCCATGAGTGCATCACTGGGATATCGCACAACTGTTGCATTTGCCACCAAGTCCAACCGCCATCCAGCTCTCCCCCCAACTCACCACTCAAGGAAGAAAAAGAGTCACTGGTGACTCTGGTTACGTGCACCCAGCCAGCGTGTGGCATTAAATTCCATCCCAGCTGCTGCAAATACTGGCCCCAAGCCAGTGTCAGCAAATTCTCATCCCGCTGTCCCATGCATGTGTGCCACACTTGCGTCTCGGACGATCCCAGTGGCAAATACCAGCATCTGGGCAACTCCAAGCTCAGTAAATGCGTCAAGTGTCCGGCCACTTATCATCAGGACTCTCGCTGCATTCCAGCTGGTAGCCGCATACTCACTTGCACCCACATCATTTGTCCACGTCACAACATTGCCAAGGCCGATGCCCACGTGAATGTGCTCTGGTGCTACATCTGTGTGCAGGGCGGTGAGCTGGTCTGCTGCGAGACCTGTCCGATTGCTGTGCATGCCCACTGTCGCAACATTCCCATCAAGACGAACGAGAGCTACATCTGCGAGGAGTGCGAAAGCGGACGACTGCCACTCTATGGAGAAATTGTGTGGGCCAAGTTCAATAATTTCCGCTGGTGGCCGGCCATAATATTGCCACCGACTGAGGTACCCACCAATATACTGAAGAAGGCACACGGAGACAACGATTTTGTGGTGCGCTTCTTTGGTACGCACGACCATGGCTGGATATCGCGACGGCGCGTCTATTTGTACATCGAAGGCGACACGTGCGACAACTACAAGAATAAGTCGCAGCTGTCGCACAACTACACGATCGGAGTGGAGGAGGCTTCTCGTTTTCTCAAAATCATCAAGGACAAGCGCCTGGAGCAGGACATTGGCCCCATGAGTGGCAACAAGCTGGATCCACCGCCATATGTCAAGATCAAGGCCAATAAACCGGTGCCGCCGGTACGTTTTGTATGCAATATGGAGGACTTGAGCGTCTGTGACTGCGTGCCAGGGCTCAGACATCCCTGTGGTCCCGAATCGGGTTGCCTCAATCGCATGCTCTACAACGAGTGCAATCCCGAGTACTGCCGTGCCGGCGATCGTTGCGAGAATCAATTGTTTGAGCTGCGCAAGTCGCCACGCCTGGAAGTGGTTTACAAGAACGAACGTGGCTTTGGTTTAGTCTGCCGGGAAGCCATTACCGAGGGCGATTTTGTGATTGAGTATGTGGGTGAGGTTATCAATCATGCCGAGTTCCAGCAGCGATTGCTCCAAAAACAACGCGATCGAGACGAGAACTATTATTTTCTGGGAGTGGAAAAGGATTTCATCATTGATGCTGGACCAAAGGGAAATTTGGCACGATTCATGAATCATTCGTGCGAACCGAATTGTGAGACTCAAAAGTGGACTGTGAACTGTACCCATCGTGTGGGGCTGTTTGCCATCAAGGATATACCGGCGGTAAGAAGGGGTAAAAGCGAAAGCATTTAAGCCTATTCCTGATTTTGTGTCATTTTATGTATAGAACACTGAACTGACTTTTAATTATTTGTGGGATGATCTGATGAATAATGGCAAAAAGGCCTGCTTCTGTGGATCCGAACTTTGTTCCGGTCAGATTGGTGGCAAAAACAAGGATCAAGCGACCAAGGTAGGTCTTTGTATTTGCCTTAAATGTAAGCATCTTATATCTACCCATCTTTGCTTACAGGAAACGAATGCTCAGACCAGCAAAGGCAAAGCCAATGCCAAACTGAAGCCACTGCAACGCAGCAAAGGCAACTCCGTTCGGCTTAACATTGCCCCAGCCGCCGCCGCCGCTGCCACCAAAAAGACCAAGAAGCCGGCGATTAAGCACATCAGTGCGGATGATGCACCCGCCGACCAATGACACACATAAACTTAAGCATTTTACTTTTTTCATCAATCATCGCTGCGTACATTTTTATTTTCCTATTATGATCGAAATCAATTTAAAGCGTATTTAGTGATTGGCATGTTTCCGTCTAGTTTACTAAAATCTTAACACTTTATTCATATCAAAAAAATTCAGTTCGTTAGTTTGTTATACAAAAATTGTATTTCTGTTTGGTTTGATTGGCTGCTTTCATTAGCTGCTGCGCGCATTTTGAATAGAAAAATATAATATCATGTGAATTAAATATATAGAAAAAGTATTTTGTTCATCTTTCGTGGGAGCAGCGCACTTTGGTCTATGCGTGTTTGACTTATTGCTAGTAGGGGGGGGGGCCTAAGAGCTAGGAGTATACATTTTCAACTTAATGTACACGAGAAGAAGGTGGAGCAGATATGTTTAGAATGTGGGAGCAAAGTAACCCGAATTAAATTTGGGCACCACAGCATCAAACTTCTTGATAATTGTATTCAGCGACTCTCTAGACATCTCGTACAGCGGGTTGAGTGAGATCAGGCGCATGCCACGTTGATTGCACACCTCAATCACACTCCATTTCTCTAGGAGCTTCAGGCAATTGCGCACGGAGTCTGTGGAAATGCTTTCAGCTGGTCGAAACAGAACAGATTAGCTTCAATTAAACGTTGTGTGCCTACGTAGCCGTAACTTACCATATGAACAGCTGCCGCTTTTGACTTTGTTGGACAGATCGTTAATGATAAAGTGAATGAATTCGGACTCTAGCATGGAGTTGCGATGTAAAATCTGCAGCGCCTGCGCCACAGTTAGATATGTCCAGGCAAAGGGGGCCAATACCTCGCACATGTAGCGCTGTTGTGGCAATGTCTCGCTGGTAAATAAAAGATCAATGGTTTCATGCTTCTCATGTTCATAGTCATCATTCTCCTCGTCCAAATATAAGGCCAGGTTTCGTGCCATTCGGCGTGTGCCCTCCATATCATCCGTTTCGGGTAACTGCAAAAAGGCAAGTTGAAAACTTAGTAGAGATTCGGCACAGGCTGTCAATTAGCTAAGCAAATACCTCCACTGTGCGTAGATAACCACCGATTATTAGCTCGTCCAGCTGCTTGAGCAGCAGACTTTCCAATACTTGCGTTGGCTTGTTCAATATGAACTCATAGCGATACAACTGACAGTTCTCCAGTGCAGTCTCAATCAATTTCTGGCGTGAGACACCGGCCTCTACATCCTTCTGCTGAGGATGTGGCAGCATGGCATGGAAGGTGGTCATCAGTATGGAGCCAAGTGCAAAGTGTGGTGTCAACATATTGGAGTAGTAGGCCAGCTCAATGTAGCTCTCCACTGTGGTTACAGCTCGGATAAAAATGCGGCCATTCTCATCTCGAGATCGTGTAACCAGACCTGCCGAGGGGAAAGTAATTATAATGATTTTTTAGCTCTAAGACAGCACGTGGCTACCTGGTCCCAGTAGTTCACAGGCATAGGACAAAATGTGTGACGATTCCCCCGAAAAGCCAATATCCTTGCAACCAGACAAAGAATTTCGCAAGTCATCCAGAGCGGCGGCCAAAATCTGCTCCTCGGCACCACGCCGATAGCGGGTAAGCAGCAAAAAGGCCAAGGCATTAGTGGACATCACTGAGGTGGCCGCAGCACAGTCGAAAACTACCTGGCGCGAGATGCTTTCAATGAGATTACGATGTTCCTCGCAGATCACGTCAGTGCCATACAACGAAGACGAGGATTGATTGTGCTGTAGCGGTCTGTCAAGTTTAAAATATATATTTAATTTCTTGGAACTCATTTCTGTTTAAAGTCACCTACCTGGATGCTGGCTTGTAGACCTTTATGATGCCATCTTCGCGTGCAATTTTATTATACGAGTTGACGAGCTCGCGTATCGAGTAGGGCTCATTAAAATCAATGCGCATCAGTCCGTAGTTGGAGTTCAGTGTCTTCCAGATGCCCGAAATGGCTTTGGTAAAGGATTCAGGTATTTTCTTCTCACCCTTCTGCTCACGCACAAAGTTCCCATCGACCAGACGCTCATAGTTAACTGAAACAGGGACAAGGAGCGCATCTGGTATGCTGCCATCCATGAAGGCATTCACTATAACCGACAGAATGCCACCCTTGGGCATGCACGGTTTGCCCGTGCGCGTTCTTCCGCCCTCAATGAAGAACTCCACGTTGTGACCCAGCTTCAGAGCATGGGTTATATATAGATGGAGAGCAGCACGATAAAGCACATCCTTCTTGCCCTCCACGGGATCAATTTTACGCTTGATGAAAAAGGCGCCTAGGCCACGCAACAGGGAGCCAAAGACCGGAATCTGTAGATTGTTGCCAGCGGCCACCAAGGGACTGCGTATATCATTGTTGGTTAGGATAAATGTAACCATAATGTAATCCAAATGGCTTCGATGTAAAGGCACAAAGATCAATGGGGTGCCCGGAGATCGTTCCGAGGCTGTTTTAAGCATTTCAATTTGCTTAGTGTCCGTCACCACCCCAGACAGAAACCAGGGCAGGAGTTTATACAGCAGCCACGAGGTAAGAGCCAACAGGGCGTTATTTAGTGTGGAGCCCATTTCCTTGAGTATGGTAATGGCTCGTTTCTCCTGTTTGCGTAATATTTTTTGATACGAAATGCCCGCCCGGGCGTCAGCCTCCTCCTGATCGCCACTGACGCTTCGAGTCAGCACACGATGACCATTTTTGGCATAGCGCTGCTCCCTCAGCGCCTGCTCGGCGGCCTGTTTGATGGCATGCTTGAGCAAAGCATCACTGTGGACCATTTCGGTAACCTGCGCTGGGTCGAGTCGAGGTTAATTGGGGTAAGCCAAGATCAATTGTATACCTCTACTTACCGGACGGTACTCAAATTTTTCGCTGCGCATCACCTGTGCCACATAGGGGAATAAAAGGCCCCAGTCAAAGAAGCTAGTGTAGGGTTTTCGTCCGGCATGCGGGATAAGTTTGAGCATGTTCTCAGTCCCAATCCCATGGGCCACAGAGCTGTGCGCCTTCGGCTCCTATAAGAGAGACGGAGAGAGAGAAACCAAGAGTGAGGACAACTGTGATGCAACGGGAATTAATAAATCATGCAAGTGTCACCTCAAACCAGCCGCGTGCCTGGAACTCCTTCAATGTCATTATATGTTTAAGAGATTCACTAAAGCTTATAAATATACGTATATGCGTCTAGAATCGGAGCATTGGTTTGGTTTAATAAGATTCAATTGTTTAAAATTCGCCATGCGGCGTCTCCATGTAGATCTGGCCAGACTGTGATTTTTACAAGGTGGCAACGCCGTGCACTTATCGATTGCTGTTGCCATATTTCAAATAGTGTGTAAATAAAAGACCGAAAACCCGAGAAAAACAGTTGATTACAAAAAAAAACTTACATGGGGTGATCGCAGCGTGAACAGCAGATCACTGCGTATGGTGTTGAACTTGCCCAAAGACGTGCGATAGCTTAGATTCAAATTGGGAAACAAGCTGGAGATAATGGCAGATGCCCTGCAAACAAAAGAAATTGACACGATATTGCATTACAGACATGGCATGATTCGAAAGCACCTTCCTCCATCCGTCACTCAACCCCCCATTTGCAGTCAATTAACAGCGATAAACGAACAATAGCTACCGGCAAAATCAGTAGCGCGCAATAAAAAAAAAAACGTACTTGCTACAGCTATAGTATATGACACCTCTTTCGATGTACGAATTGCTTGCAATCTACAGTCCAACTTGTTTTGTATATGGGGGAAGTTCAATAGCCTATACATATTTGCTTATTTGTTTTAGCTGATAAGTTTTTAGTTGCTATTAAAAATAAAGCACAAAACTGAACTTTGAGCTAGCCTTTGATATATCAGCATCAGTCGTAAATCAGCTGACTTTGTATATACTACATACATAGTATGATCTTGAAATCAAATGCAACGGATAAAACCGTTGCAGCACAACAATGGTTTTTTGTTGTTGTTTTGTCTCTCAATTCCGTTAGACGCCATCAGTGGTGCCACTTTTACCAACTTACAGTGGTTCGTTAGTGGAAAACTACAATACAATTTGGTGTTTTAAAATTTGGAATTTTAATAATGCTAATTGAGTTATCTGGTCTTGCGCAACGTTAAATTCAATAGTTTACACAATCGGTACAATTAATCCTATGCTATAAATTAAACCGATATCCAGTTTTAAACCAGTTTTTTACTTAAACCAATTTTCACTAAATTGGATTTTTAATAAGACCAATTCCCAACGATATTACATGACAGCTTTAAAACTGATTGATTAGATAACATAGATACAAAAACAAGGAACGACAAACACGCGCAAGCTAGTGTGTTTTTCTATTAACTTGCGTTTAATCTCATACGCTGGATTTTATTTCTATTACGGGGGGATTTTTATGAACCCTATTAGAGGCTATTATCATTTTGTCGATATATTTGTAACGCCTAATAATATGTTGGAACCGCTAGATCCAAAGGTACTGGACCGATTGACCTTAAATATGAACTATTGATTAGTTAAAGCAAAATACGGTATTTCACTTTTTGACATATAATTTAAATACATATGAAGTATTAAAGAAACACCATATTAATCATATCTCCATATGCGTATTCCTTAATATTCTCAAGTAAATTTGAAATAGTCGATGAAAAAATGGTATGCAACCATTTTCAAAAACATACAAAAGCTTTCCGCTATTATTTTATATTAAAAATGTTAAATTTGAGCCAAATAAACGGCATCTACTGGGCATTTGCGATTTACATAGACCAAAGGTGAATTTTAGTTTAAAAATTGGTGCTTCGGCAATTTCATTTTTCAATGAAAAAATTTAACTTCAAAGCTATTTATGTAACTTTATCACAGAAAACAAATGTGTGTAACCATATTTAAGGTTAATAGTTATTTGTCGAAATAAAAATATGCGTTATCGGGTTCAATTTTTGGTTATTTTTTCTACCAATTATTGTACCCAATTTTTAAACATATAAGTTTAACATTTTCTGAAGTTTTATGTTCAAATCCGAAACCAGGGGTGGGACGAGTATGACATATTTTATTCGTTTTTATGTTGTTGAATTTTAAGTCAATAGATCTGGTAGTTTTAAATTAACCAAATGTTGTCACACTGCCCCAAGAAGTTAGTTTACAACCAGAGCATATTTTCGGCACCAAAAAATGAAGAATGAGACACTGTGCAGCGTCGCGTTGACCACGAATTGTCCCTCTATTATTTTCTCTCAGTGGGCAACACTGCAAGTCATTTCTTGCCATGCCGTGAATGTATTTTTATTAAGGTTTAATTCCACGTAAAAAAAACATTGAAAGTCAATATGTTTCGGGTGCATTGCAACAAATGTGGCAAGAAACGCTCGATGGAACCCCAATCATCTTTCGAAATAACCAACTGCCAACATATACTCTGCAGCATTTGCATAAACATGTCGCGTCGGAAATGCCCCATTTGCAATTGCCACTTGCAAAGCATCAAAATCACTCCAAATATGCCTCGCTCTGTGGCCCAATATTTTGAGGATCCCATCCCATTGCTGGAGATGTACAAGACAGTCAGCAAATTTCAACGCGATCAGAATACGTCAGATAATATTCACTACTGGATGCGGTGCCAAAACCTAGCGACCAAGAAAAAGAGACTGGAGGCCTACCGAAAATTGGATGCCACATTCTGCCAGGATATTGTGAAGGAGAAGGCGACCATTGCCAAACTGCAGGCATATATAACCTACCAGGAGAACCTTCTTAATGGCGTTGGTAGCTCTTGTTCGAATCCACACGAGCGTCCCAGCACACCTTCAACAATTTCTACCGATGATAGCCCTTTGAATGAGGAATCTACGTTTGTGCTGGACTCTGATAGTTTCAGTTTGGATTTTGAGGACAGTGTAAAGACTCCCATCATTACACGCCGGAAGTCCTACAATGACGCTGAGGATCTGGCAAATAAACATGTGCTTCCGAAGCAGTCGAAGTTGAAGTCACGCAGAAAGTCTTGCGACGATTTACCAGAATCACGCCGTCTTGTGACATTTAACGATAATATTGTAATCTTGGGCAATCAACCAACTGGTCTGGCTAAGCCTAAATCTTGCCTCAGAAGTAGCAGCAATGCAAAAAATTGGGTAGAGGAAGCGCCAAAATTATCCAAGCGTCGCCTTAAGTTAAGCCAGAAGGATGTGGGCGAAGTTCTGCAAAAAAGACGTCGTTTCTCTACCAGCGATTTGGAGGATATTATATTTTAGTAGTTTTCAATAGATATCAATATTGTATACCTATCAAGAAAAGATCTGATCACCAAAAGAAGATTCCAACGAAATTACCTCATACTTTTTGAGTACCAGGATAATATATCGTTCTTTTGAAAAAACTACTACATTATGTTATTACTACTATACTATCAATAGTAGGTAAGAATTACACTATAAAACCTTGTATAAGAGCAATATAAGAGCTTCATAATCCAACTCCAATATCAAGTAGTTAATCCCAAAGAATATTCATCTTTATGTTAATGTACCCACGAAAATACTTGAACTTGGAACTTGAACCAAATTAAACTTAAGTTTTGTTCTTTGTTGTCATCCACTCAAGTTGTGGAAAATTTTCTTTGGGGGATAAGCCAATTGTATGTGGGGTCTATTCGATTTATGGCTATGCTATTTTGGCCACACTATCAGCTCCCGAGCCCACTTTCTTTATGACTCAAAGCGAGCTTTGACTCTGGCCACCGATTAACAATCAGATAACTTTATTGCCCGATTAAATGTTGTGGTAAATAATAAATTCTTAAGCTTTTAATCAGTTAATTAGGTGCTAATTTAATGACCACCTTCAATGTTCGAATAAAGGCGGCTGCTTTTTAATTACGATAATTGTTGCCAAGAAAACTTCGCTGGTATCGCCAGCAAAAAAAAAAAACAAAAAAGAAAATTCTAATTTGCGTCAGCTGTAACCACAAATGACCTTTAGTATGACGCCCACTTTAAATGCAAAATTCCGATGATAAGGCGGAACATTACACGGAATATGAATGTGCCCAGGGTTAAGGAGCAGCAGGGCCAAGGGCCAGGGCTAGGAGTGAATCACAGCCCATAGTCAAGTATATGGCCAACCACCTGCAGCGCCAATAAACATCAACAAAAATAAACCAAAACAAAATAAAGAACTCATTTCGTATGCATTGTATAACTTAAAATGAACGTGTCTAAATATAATACCCACTACAGTGGGTAAAAGGCAGTCGAAAAGATTGAACTCAGCTATACTATATGGTTGTCCTATTAAAATTGGTGGAATTATGTGAAAGCATCGAAAACTTATAAATACGAGGTTTGGGGACGATTGCGTTGATGACAAAAAAGTTTTTATCACTAAAACAACATTTTCGGCCGATGGTTCCTATGGCAGCTATATGCTATAGTCATCCGATCTGGCCGGTTCCGACAAATGTGCAGCGTATTTGTACCAAAATTCTTCCTGCAAAGTTTGGTTAAGATAGCTTTAAAACTGACGGAGGAGATAGAGCATTGAAACAGACGGACAGTCGGACGGACATGGCTATATGAACTCGGCTCGTCATGCTGATCAAGAATATATTGTATACTTTGTGTGGTCGGTGATGCTTCCTTCTATGCGTTACAAACATCTGGACAATTTTAATATACCCTCTACAAGGGTATACAAAGTTTTTCTCAATAAGACTCATCGATCGGTCCTATGGCAGCCTTAAGATATAGTCATCCGATTTCGACCAAGTTTTGCGAATCTATTTGAAAGCATATAAAATTAGTAATCAGCGAGTTTAAGGACACTAACTAATAACAAAAAAATTAATTACAAATTAACAAAAAAAATTTCTTAGTAAGACCCATTTTCGAAAGATCGGTCCTATGGCAACCATAAGATATAGTAACCCGATGTCGATCAACTATTTAAAATAAGTTTGAAAGCGTTTAATATTAAAAATCACCGACCTTAAGAACGATTTACTTGAAAACAAAAAAGTTTTTTCACTAAGACCCATTTTCCGACCGATCGGTCCTATGGCAGTTATAAGATATAGTCAACCGACTTAGACCAAAATTAGCAAATCTGTTTGAAAGCGTATAATATTAATAATGGACGAGTTTGAGGACTCTAAAATTGAAAACAAAAAAGTTTTTCTCAGTTAGATCCATTTTCCGACCGATGGTTCCTATGACAGCTATAAGATATAGTCATCCGATCCTGTCGGTTCCGGCATATTAGCAGCGTGCAGTAAAAAGAAGACTGTGCAAAATTTCAGCTTGATAGCTTTAAAACTGAGAGACTAGTTTGCGTAGAAGCAGACAGACAGACACAAGGACAGACAGACGGACAAGCAGACGGACTGACAGACAGAAAGACGGACGGATAAGGCTCAATCGACTCAGCTCGTCGCCCTGATCAAGAATATATATAATTTTTGGCATACCCTTTGCAAGGGTATAAAAATGCGAGATCACAATTATTCCTTGATGAAAAACCTCTAGTATTTGTTAATGTAAATGTTGTGCATGGATTATAGGCAAAAATAAATTATACATTCGTAAAAATGCTTTTAATTCTTATAGGAATTAATTTAGTTGAATTCTTTTCATTTTAGTTTGGGAAAAATTCCAAAAAAAAACCGAGATTGGGAACCTTTAAGCCATAGACAAAAAAAATCATATGTAACTTTATTTTGTTATACCCTTGTAGAGGGTATATTAAAATTGTCCAGAAGTTTGTAACGCACAGAAGGAAGCATCTCCGACCACACAAAGTATGTATATTCTTGATCAGCATGACGAGCTGAGTTGATATAGCCATCCGTCCGTCTGTCCGTCCGGCCCTTCTGTTTCTATGCTATCTCCTCCGTCAGTTTAAAAGCTATCTTAACCAAACTTTGCACGAAGCCTTTTGGTACAAATACGCTGCACATTTGTCAGAACCGGCCGGATCGGATGACTATAGCATATAGCTGTCATATGAACGATCGGTCGAAAAACTAGTTTTAGTGAGAAAACTCTTTTGTTTTCAATGCCAACGCCCCCAAACCTCGTATTTATAATTTTTTTATGCTTTTACATAATTCCATAAAATTTGATGAAAATCGGACAACTATATAGGGATAGCTGCCATACAAAAGTTAGTTCTGAAAAAAAGTCTTAGTAGGAAAAACTTTTTTGTTTTCAATGCTATCGCTCTCAAACTTGTTACTGATCAATATTATATGCTACCACACTGCCAAGTTTAATTCAAATCGGATGACTATAGCATATAGCTGTCATATGAACGACCGGTCGAAAAAGTAGTTCTAGTGAAAAAAACTTTTTTGTTTTTAATGGTAGCATCTTTAAGCTTTCCAGTTATGAATATTATCGGTTTCCACACAATTTTGACGAGTTTGATCCAAATCTGATGAATATATCGTATAACAAACTGGCAAGCAATTGGTCAAAGTGGTGGGGCCATCTATTGCTGAGTTTGGAAAATAATTTAACTAAGAATGTTCGACGAAATACATTTAAAACCTTAATTTATTTAAATTATACAAGCTACAAGAGTACATTAACTTCGGTCGAGCCGAAGTTAGCTATCCTCTATTTTTAATTTCAATTTCGGTTTTTTTCAGCTGTCATAAGTTTTTTGGTTTCCTTACCACGCTTAGGGAAAGAATATTTAGAATTCTTGAAACTCATTCAATCAAGATGTACTTCAAGGAAAAAAATCAGAATGATAACAGATGTAAAGGGTGATTCAATATTCTTTTTTCCGATATCACGAGTGACTGCTGTCATTCTGTCATCTTATTTTTGTTAAGGTTTGTTTGACAAATCATCATGAAAAGACTCTCTCAGCTACAAAGTCTCCAAATGATTTAGCTGTATTACGAAAATCAGCGTTCTGTGAAGAATGTTTTTAGTGAACTTCGAGCTACATATGGTGTGAATCTATGTGACATCTATCTACCTACCGAGACCACTATTCGCACAACCATTGACGAATTTGACTCGCAGTGTACGTTATTGGAAAATACGCGACAAAATAGACCACATCCAGCCCGTAGTGAGGAGAATATTGCAATTGCAATACAAATAGAATTATGTTGGCCCAGTAAAAATGCTTTATTCTTTTCGATGTAAGATCTTGCATTCTCCGAACGCTAATGTAATTTGCAATAGCATTTTCAAAGACGTCTGAGAAAGAATAGGTAATCAAAATTGTGAATTGAGAAGCATTAAGACTTAACTAGGAACTACCTTGACTCTCACTGAAGGATAAATAAAATACTATTAAATGAAAATCGACATTCATGTTTATTAAGTGTTTGGTTTTTATAAGAATTTATAAATTTTGAAAAAGCTGACTTAAAATCTTATAAAAAGTTTAGTTTAAAAAATGTACATTATTCCCAAGTTTTCCGTACACGATTTGCTTTTAAAACCTTCAAATTTTTTGCCGGCTCTAGGTCTCGCTATGTTGGTACATAACTTTAAAACAGGGACACACCACACCACAAAGGAGGTTAGTTGACCGAACAGCTGTTTCAATGGTATCTCTAACATATCATCAGCGGTCTTCACCTGGTACCACAATCAGAAAACAACTCCCTCCTCATGCCTGAGATGCCATAATCGCTTAGGAACTCCAATGCGATTCAACAGCAAAAACCAGACACAACGAGCCAGAGCCGCGCTGTCTGTGGCCTTTGTACGTGTGTGTGTCCCCCAATGGTCTTACAATGTTAGTGAGAGAGATTTCCTCCCCACTGCTAACACAGTGACCAATAAGTCTGAGTGCAGAATTGCATTCAAACAGGGGTTTTTGTTGCTATAAACGAAACTATTTTTAGTTTCAACAACAACGCCGTGCCTAGCGTTTTATACATGCATGTATGTTTTAACGACCTTTATGTCAATTAAAACCTTCAAATTTTTGGCCGACTCTAGGTCTCGCTATGTTGGTACATAACTTTTAAGATATAAAACTGAAATTTCGACATTTGGCACAACCGGCCGGATCGGATGACTATAGCATATAGCTGAAATAGGAACGATTGGTCGAAAAACTAGTTTTAGTGAGAAAACTCTTTTGTTTTCAATGCCAACGCCCCCAAACCTCGTATTTATAAGTATTATATGCATTTTCAGAATTCTACCAAGATTAATGAAAATCGGACAACTATATAGTATAGCTGACATAGAAAAGATAGGTCTAAAAAGAAGTCTTAGTAAGAAAACCTTTTTTGTTTTCAACATTATCGCACCCAAACTTGATATTTAATAATATTATATGCTTCTGGGGGACGGAGTCGACTGAACTTGTACGGTCGGCTCAAGCAGGTCACGAACTTCCGACTTCATAAAACGAGTCAAGTGTCCTCTGGGTAGCCACGGACTCCGGTTCGTGGTGAGCTAATTGTGAGAAGGCGAATCAAGAAGCCGAATTGGTCTTAGTGCGTAGGCTGAGAAATCGCTGAAGCTTGATTACTATAGGTCCTGGACTATAAGATGGCACCCAACTCTCTGAGCAAACCCTAGCTACCGAAACATCAATTTTTGATGCCCTATGTCCCACTCGGGATTGGAACTAGAAGAAGAAGAAGATTATATGCTTCTACATAATTCTGCCTAATTTTAATCAAATCTGATGACTATAGCATATAGCTGCCATAGGAATCGATCGATCGGTTGAAGAAGTAGTTCTAGTGAGAAAAACATTTTGGTTTTTGTTGCTAGAGTCTTTAGGCTTTCCAGCTATGAATATTTTTAGCACAATTTCTACGATTTTGATCAAATTCGGTGAAATATATCAAATAGTTTCCCTATAAACAACTGGCCACACTGGTGAGCTTGGGAAATCAATTAACTATCATTGTTCTTTGAAAATCATTCAAAAGCTTTATTTCTATAAAGCTTACGAGCTGCAAGGAAGGGTATATAAACTTTTTTTGTCAATTATGTCATTGCCGTGTTCAGTATTAGAGCTTACTGTCTGAAATTTGCCATAATTTCTTCAACAAATCAGTTAAGTTAGATTACCTAACAAAAACCATTTTTTCAACAAAGAAGATCAACTTTTGTTTTGCCCCACTGTGCTTTTTTTTTTAAATATTGCTGACTGCGCGTTTGCGCGTCTGTAATTGCTGAACTTGTACAGGGGGCATAGGTGGATGGATGGGTGGATATGTTGGGCGACTTATGTGGCTTCCACTCACCTTGTCTTGGCAAATATGTAATAGACAATAAGAGCAACTGATGCAATCTCAATCCCGCCAAGCAAAGAAATCTCAGCCACGCATTGGGCAAAGTGCAAGACAGACGATAGCATGGTGGATGTGGATGATGTTGCTTGGGGCTGTTTAATCGGTTCGGCACTACTCTGGCTGCTGCTGGCGATGATGATCAGAATCAGACGCTGGCCAAGTGATCGGCACGCTTTCGTTTAGTGGCTCCCAATGCGATTATTGATGCTGCGGAAAAAAACCGCGCGTACTCTTCAACCTCGACGACGCTCTCTGCTTTGATGGTGGTGGTGGTGGTGGGAATTATTGCGTTCTACTCAATCTCAGTATAACCAGACGACACATCGCCCTCCCCGCCGTGTCGCGCGACCCGTGAATTAATATAATAAAATATCGTATGATTCTGCGCGAATTGCTTTATATTTTAGTTCACTTTTTTCGAAGATAACGTTAAGTTTTTACTTAATTACAATGTTCCACCATAATAATAAACAAAGCACAGATTTTTAAATTGATTTTTTTTTTTGGAACCGGTTGGGCACTTGCCCTGATAGTTTAGACTCAATTGAACTAAATTTGCGTCCTTTGTGTGTTTGGAAATTAGTTATTATTATGCGCATTGTTGGCATCCGCGGTTCGTACGGTTTGAGCGTACACAGCAGAATAAGCGAGGCAAACGTAGCCGTTTAATTAAATGCCAATTAACGTGTGACAATAAATATGTTTGTACATTACTGCACTCTTCATACATATGTATGTATTTATTTACAATACGTAGGTATTGAAGGTCTACGACAACCGACGAAGATCAGAGCACTGCACGAAGAATAACAGCAGAAGCAAACACAATGCTCAAGCATCCCCCCGACAGGCAGCTGCTGTTATCAGCAAAAAGAGAGAGGGAGAGAGAGAGAGCCCTGATAACACTTGAAACGTGAGAGAGAGAGAGCGGGCATTTACCTGAATTTCTTCATGTATGAGGAAATGTTTAGGCCTTTCAAAATTTAAATTAAATCGTTAAACACGGCGCACCGTGGGTCAAATATGTAAAAGCAAAGAACATTTTACCTTTCCACTACCATCGAATAGCTTCAAATCATACCTTAGGTTTTGGTCCGAAGCATAAGATTCGGTTTCAGTCTATTTTGGTATTCTGTTACATATTGGTACCTTAGTTTTTATTTCGGATTACCGGTACTCAGTGATTGGAGAGGTACAAGGTAAATTTCAAAAATATACCCAGGTAGCGAAATTTCCAATACCTAGTAAAAGGTACCTTTTAATACGCTTTTAAAGCATGGTTTATTTAACACCACCTTCCCAAAAATGTTCAGGACGTAAATCCCACCGAAACTTGGAGGCTTCCTCGAAATTTCAACAAAGGTGCACGGAAAAAAAATGAAAGTTTCTCGGGAATCAGTAGAACAATTCTGTGTTCTGAGTTTCCCAAAAATTCTACAGGGACATACACTTCTTTTTAGTTTTATGTCAGAAATACTGTTTTGTTTTGTTTTTATATTTCAGACTATTTAGGTTGGAATTCCCATTATTTGATTTTTCGACCCAAGTTAAATATTAACAATCATTAGGTTCCACATTCGCGTCAACTTCACAAACGTCTATATCCATGTACAGCCGGAAACTTTCTACATATTTAATCTCGGTCTTTGCCTAGATACAACAGGAAGTAAAGCGATTTGGACAAAGTGTTGAAACTTCTTAAGGGGTCTTCTAGTTTAGAAATTTTTTTTTCCAATTATTTTTATTAACTTAAGTTTTCTATTAGGGTCATAAAAACATCCTGTAAAACTTTCAAGCAGATCCAACAATATGTTTTACAACAACAAACAAATATGAAAAAAGTTTTCATCGACCCTCGTATTTTTCAAAATTCCATATTTATTTTTTTTTTTTATCAAAAGACTTCAATTAAAGTTATAAAATGTTCCAAATATTAAAAAAAGATAATTTTGAAAAAAAAAATATTACTTGAAAATTTAATGAGATTTTTTTTTACCATGTCTTGACGCACTTTGACCCAAATTTCTCGATAACTCTTGAATCGGTTTTTATCATTTTTTTCGGTGAAAGCTAACACCCAAATGCGTTAAATCAATGTTTGAAATCTATTGCAAATAATTTGTATTTTATCGAAAACAGTTGTTGAAACTTTAAACGCGATTTTCTCGAAACCATGTTTTTCAAACATGTTCGCACGACAACTCAAGTTTTTCTGGACCGATTTTGATGAAATAAGCGCCAAACTATGCAGAATTAATAATTTTTTTTTTTTCTGGAGGTTCACACGATAAAGGCATTTATGCTAACTCATTCCCCGTTTTGTTTTATTTTTTCGGATGCGGTATACTCCCGCAATCGTGCGAACATTGGACATACTTTTTATGCATTTTTTTTATGAATCGCCCTACCAAATACAAAAAGCAGAACTAAAAAATCTTTACGCGTTTTCTTTCCACAATTTTTTAAAAAACAGGTCAAATTCGGCCGTAAAAGGTTAATAAGCGAGTAAATTATTTAAGCTCATTGCAAAGTCCACTGGTAATAGGTTCCTTGAATATAATTTGGTTTGGTGTGTGTTAAATAAAATTCTATAATTTCTAATCATCTCTGAATAGCAATCACATTAACTTATTTCAATGATAATTGCGCCGACAGTTTTCTGTAATTCCTTGACTTAAAGCGTCTTAAGTACCAACACAAAACTATATTATTTAATTGTCACACCGACAATCCCTAATTGGAACAATCATTAAATAAGATTAGTCTCCCACCCAGACTATCGTATCTAATTAAATTAAATTAAAGTACCTTTACCTTACTTTTTGACAAGGTGAAAGCTAATTTTGACCTAGTTAAGGTCAAAGGTACTGGAATTTAAAATACCGAGGTAAGGTAAAGGTACACGTACATCTAAGTATGTACTTAGGTTCGGAAAGATTTAAAAATCCTTTAGTTCAGCGTTTGTCAAGAAGACCGAGGCCAAAAAATGAGACTGTATTGGTGTGCGAAATTAAAGCAACGCAATCAAACACTGACCTACTTCATCAACCGCTGGCCAGCTACTGATAAGCTGTTTGCTCTCTGGCACCAGCCTCGGCATGCGTTCGCCTCGTGTCGGTATAAATAGCGAAATGTCTTCGCGTCCTGTGGGCCAGACCAGACAATCGCTGCTTTACCTCAGTGAAATAAGTATTTGTGCATAGATGATGTATAATAGAATACGTTTTTATTAATTTTTATTTTATATTACTAATAATTATAATACAAAAAAATGCCAATAACAATCCAATATGCTTAAGCTTCGAAATATATTGACTTAAGTAAAAAATGTCCATAGGAAATAGGTATATGTGTATTACGGTGCTTTTTTAAATCAAAAATGGAAATTTAGAGAGGGCGCCCCCTTAACGGGCGGATTCCCTTTGTATTATAGACTAGCAGGTACCCGGGGTGCTTTGCTATGCCCCTTTAGAATTTTAAACACAAAATGAAGAAGTGAAGCTTAGTTGGCAATTGTCATCTATTCAATCTTCATTATAATCTAAACTCATTAAAAATTTTTTTTTCAAATTTCGCGATTTTTCGGTGTATTTGATCTACACCGTCGATTTACCCGTCTTCATTTTCTTCTTCAATCTAAACCAGCGGTGAGCTTGAAATTAAAGTTTGGGAGCAGCCCAGCAACAACAACAGAAAAAACAACCTTTATCAGCGAGTCTCGATCGCCCACAATGCAGCTGTTGCGACGTCTTATAGGCGCCGTGCTCCGATTTGCATTTGCTTTTTTGTTGTTTACAATTTGAAGCGAGGCAGTGGGAGCAATGGGTGCAAGGGCTTGCCCACCGCTGATCTAAACTCGTAAAAGAATGTTGCAAATGTTAAAATTTCTTTAAACCAGCGTTGGCCAACGAGAGCGAGGCCAAAAAGTGAGAGTGTATTGGTGGGCGAAAATAAAGTGCCTTGAATTTGCTTCAACCTGACCGCATCAAAGGCTAGCCAGCGACTGAAAGGCTTTTTGCTTTCTTCTTCTCAGCATCGGCTTGCGTTCGGCTCGTATATGTGTAAATAGCGAAATGTCTGCGACCCCCAGGGGGTACTGGTGACCATCGCTGTTTTAAACCGATTGAGCGACACCTTTTATTTACCCGACTTTAATTGCCAACTATTAAATATTCATTATAATATTAACTAATCATAAAAAATATGTATTTCCGGATTTTTTGGAACGCTTGATCTTGGCCCGTCAATGTACCCGTCTAACTCATACAAAAATTTTGGACTACCATTGCCATCTATCAAATCTTAAAAATTCCCAAAACTCATAAAATTTCGCGAAAAATCTAAGCTCAAACGACCTCGTAAACGCAGCGAGAAGCAAAAATTGGGATCCCATGTCAGCTCCGAAGAAAATCGTTTTTTGTTTCACATGCGTCATCTATAATATCTATAAATATTTGATATTATTCATATACAAATTTCGCGATTTTTTGAACCATTTTTTCCACATCTTCTTTATTTACCCGTGTACTCTTATTAATCTTTATTAATCTAAACTCTAATGAGAAGTTTGGAAATTTCGCGATTTTTGTTCCCGTAATTGGCAAATTTCGCAATATTTTGGACAGTTCAATCTACGCCTCTTATTTACCAACGCCTGCGCGTTCGTAAATATTCAAATGAAAATTTCGCCGTTTTTGGTCTACACCTCTTATACAGGGTGGTCCATTTAAAAATTGGAATTCAATTTTAATATAAAAACAAAAAATGTCTCGATATTTTTCAAGGATTCAACATTTATCGGAAAGGTTGGTTCATGTCATTTATTTATGAAAAACAATTTCGGTCAAATGACCACCACGGCTGACTTGGCAGTAGCCCATTCGATCCACCCAATTTTTGAGAACATTTAAAATTGTTTCGGCACGTATGTCAGCAATAGTAACTCGAATCTCGTTCTTCATCTCATCAATAGTTTCAGGATTGTTAACATAACATTTGTCCTTGACCGCTCCCCAAAAATAATACTCTAACGGTGTCAGATCACAGCTTTTTGGCGGCCAATTTACATCTCCATATTTGCTGATTATTCGATTTTCGAAGATTGGGCGCAGAAGATCGATTGTGGCGTGCGCTGTGTGGCACGTAGCGCCGTCTTGTTGAAACCAAATATCGTCCAAGTCTTCCGCTTCAATTTCCTCAAATAACCAATCACTTAACACTGCGCGGTAGCGCTCACCATTCACGGTCACGGTGGCGGCTGCTTCTTTATTTTCAAAGAAAAATGGACCAATGATACCTCGAGACCAAAATCCGCAACAAACAGTGACACGTGGTGGGTGCACGACGACGACATGCGGATTTTTTATGCCCCAGATGCGACAATTTTGTTTAACATAACCACCGAGGTGGAAATGTACTTCATCCGAAAAGATGATTTTTCGGTAAAATTCACCATCCCCGATCACCGATCTTCCGTCCAATTTGCGAACTGTAGACGATTCGGATGGTCAATTGGCTTTAGCTGCTGCACCAATTGAACTTTGTATGGCTTCATGGCAAGGTCTTTATGCAAAATTCGCATCAAAGAAGTGCGCGAAATGTCCAATTGTTGAGATCGATGGCGAGTTGACATCGATGGTTGTTCACGCACATTTTCAGCCACCGCAGCAATGTTTTCGGTCGAGCGCACCGGACGAGTACGTACACGGGTTGGATTATCCACTAAAATTCCAGTTTCACGAACTCGCTTCACGAATTGATCCACAAATTGAGTTTTCGAAACATTTTTTTTGTTAAAGGGTTTTCCCAAATTTCGCACAGAGAAACTGGAGCGTGCCTTTGGCGGCCCAAAATAAGGATGGGCTTAAAGAAGCAGGAGTAGTTTACCCCATGGTGTGATTATACAAGGTGAAGTCATTGAAGTAGGCTGCCTCTTTTTGGGGTACCAGTTGAATAGTGAAAATCACTCAGTAGCAAAGGGGATGTCAACGTGTTCTCACATGTTCATATCAACTTGTACCTCTCTCGCATGTTGAGTTTCTGATGACTCTACCTTGTTAATTATACCATGGTTTAGCCCACCCCCAAAACCCTCCCATTTGTTATATAGAATTGTGTTCTTTAAGTGCCTCGTGTAAAATCAAATTTTCGATGTGTCTTGATCTTTATAAATCTGTTTAACTATTTTAATCGTAATTTTACGGTGTAATCTGGGTGATTCTTTAAATCATTGTCGTCTGTGCCAGAACAATGTATCATGTATCAATATGGCATTTAAAAATAAACACTAATTTGCAATTGAAATGCTTCCTGTCTAAGTTATTCGAATTGGATCAATTATTCGAAGTTATTCAAAAGAATCGCCGGTTCGGGAGTATTTCATATTTGATGATGATCCTTAAATTTCGTAAATAAATTTCTAGAGGGCACGGAGAAATCCTTCAGAACCACCCCAAATTAAATGTGAGTGGAGTTTTATACCTATATATAAGAGAATTCTTACAGAGTGAGTGTGCTTTCGTGGCGGGATTCCTGAAGTGAACTGCGTACAGAGAAACACGATTAACTCTCAATTCTCCAAGCAATAACAAATTTCACACAATTTACTTTATAGAATTGCACGGAAGTTAAGCGGGGTACACAAATGCAACTGCGGGATCAGCAAGGAATTAAATAAAAAGTTTTGACTTCGGTATGGAATTTTCTCTTGCTCTTTTGGCTTCCAGAGCAAAAAATGCCAAGCAGAGCCTTCAAGGCTAACCAAATTTAATATATCCGCTCTTGACCTGCAAAGGTCGTTATTTTGCTGCTTTAAATTTTCCATCATATGAACAAGGAGCAACAAAAAGAAGTACGGGCCTAAATCTAGAGTTGGTTTTTAATAAGTAATTACTTTCGCACTGTATTATGAATAAAAATTCACACAACTTTTGTAGTTTATTATATAAAAGAGTAGTTCTTGTTGTTTGTGTCTCTGTTAATTACTCCGTTTACTTCTTGGCCGCGGGCTTCTTGGCAGCCACCTTCTTCTTGCGGGCAGCCAGCTGCTTGGCGCGATTAGCCGCCGCTTTGGTTGCCACATTGGCAAAGTGCGATTTGGCCACCTCCACATTCTGTTTCTTGGCCTTGGCCAGAACCTTGGCCACGGTGCGCTTCTCGGCGGCCAGGGCGGCACGACGCTTCAACACCTCGGCGTAGGGATTCAGCTTGATCAGCTGGCGCACATTGACCAATGGGTTCAGGCGGCGGACGCTGCGGAACACACGCTTGCGGGGATCGCGGAGAACCTTGCGGATCTCCTCGGACTTCAGCAGACGCGTCAAGTCTGTGTTGGCCATCTTGGGCTGGGGCAGATTGTAGCCCTTCTTCAAGGTGGCTGGCTTCTTCCAGGTGCCGAACAGATCGTTGAGGCGGGCGAAAGCCGACTCGGTCCAAATGACGAAGCGTCCAACATGACCACCAGGGGCCAGCTTCAGCAGATTAAGCTTGTCCACATTGATGGTCTCAATGCCGGGGATGTTACGGAAAGCCTTGCGCAAACCCTCATCCTTGTGGTAGACCACCAGGGGGCCACGGCGGGCAATGCGACGACGATCGCGCATGGTACCACGGCCAGCACGGAAGCGCTGCGACTTGTACACCTGCAAATGGAGCACAAAAGTTGGCATTAGTCAGAGCTGAGTCCAATATGGAGCCACTGTGGCTCTCCACTGCAAACGACTGTGACTTTGAATCAGGTCACAAACGTAACGCCTAGGAGAGCAGCAGTTTATATAGCAATGCATTCAAAGCTCCCAGTGGGAGCAGGCAAACTGGCTGGGCAACAACAGTTAGCCGCCAGCCGTTTACACATTGCTGGCTGGTGTTCCCAACTTGGATCGAGTACACACCTTCTGGATGTCAGCCCAGATCTTCATGCGGCGCAAGAAGACAACAGCCTGCTTGGTCTTCTGCAACTTTTGCACATCATCGGACACCACCAATGGGAACTCGGATACACCATCGATGACATGGCCCTTGGACTGGACGAGGGCGGGCACGCCGGAAGCGGCGATGGCCGACACCAGAGCGTAACGACGCTGGTTGACATTCACCTTGCGGTGCCAGCGGCGGTAGGTCTTGGTGGGAGCGAACATGCGGCCACCACGGCACATGTTGCCGAAGGCACCCTGGCCAGAGCGGTGAGTACCACCACCACGGACACGGGGAATACGTGCCACAGCACGACCAGTACCCCAGGATTCGGCCGAGGTTTGGTGACCTAGTGTGTGGAGAGACAGGACATTAATAGGATTTGAGCTGAAGGTTGTCATTTTATTTCCGACTTACCAGCAAGCTCGCTCACGGCATAGGGCTGGCGGTTGTTGCGGCGCATCAGCTGGTGCACCTCATTAACCACATCCGGACGGATGGGCGCCTTGAACACCGCGGGCAGGCAGATGTTCTTCTCCTTGACAGCCTCATTTTTGTCCGTGTACACGGAGACCAATGGCCTAGCGTTGCCTAAGCTCTGCAAACCGATATAAAAAGCATTGTCAAGTTAATCTTGTCACACAACAACCAAAACAAGCTCGAACACAACATGGCTGTCCGCCGCCGACGACGCACACTGCCAACACGTGGAGGTTAGACTGAACTTCATTTCACAATTTTGCCTATTTCCACGGGTAAAACTCTTGCTATTGCAGTTGGCGACGGCTCTAACCTGTATTGCGCACACTTTCTCACCATTTTCGTTGATTTTTAAGCCCAACAAATGGTGTTGAATTTTCTGCAAACGCAGATACCGTCCTCTTTTTAATAAGAAGAACGAAGAAAGAAAGAGAGCTGCCGGAAATGGCCAAAAGGTGTTGCCAACTCGTTTTTGCAGCACAGGGCTGCATTTACAGCAACATAGCCAAATGTCAAAAAACAGGGTTGATCTAACGATAACTGACTCTGTTAAATTAACAGAAACAGTATGACCAGTACTAAGGCGCAAAAATATAAAAAAATTTTTCTAAGCTTCTTAAATAAAAGGTTTGTAGTTTATAATGTTTGCAACTTTTCAAAAATAAATGCAATTATTTTTGCATTGCACTGCAGTGATGGCAATTTGGCCCCTATTTAACTGATCTAGCCCCAAAAAATTTAAAAACACCTTATCACCAAATCTTTCGCAATTTACCTTCTTATGCTAGGTTCTCACCGCCCTGATTTTGTCATCGACATCACGATTTAACAAAAAACTTCGACAAGGTGTTCGTATTGGCAGCATTCTTGTATTAGTGCAACAATTGAACAGCTGATCTGGTTTGTTTGCATTGTGAAAAGATAAATTGCTGCGAAAAAAAAAAATGGATTTAGATGAGGTTTCTTCATAACTTGCATTAAAGAAAGGCGAGGCAAGGTTATTTCAAATGCTGGACTTGGCAGGCTCATCACGAGCTAGCTATCAGTATTTGGAAAGAAACCGTCGTAGCGTTTGCGCAGCAATGTCATGAAGCTATATCCATTCTCCATAGAGGCAACTTTAGAGCAGCGCGCTTTTAATTATAATTTGTCTAAGGTCAAGCGAGTTGTAAAGTAGTGTTGGGTTAAAGTTATTCATTTCACTGAACATTTTCACTTGTTCATTTTTCTAAGTGAGTCAACTCACTTAAATTGTTCACTTGTTCATTCTTGTTCAGTTAATCAATCAAAGCTGCAAAACTCCCATCCCTAATAAATAACAATAACATTTTATGTAACATTGGTGATACCGTATACCAGATGGAAAAAAATCTCTAGTGCCCCACATAAACAGTGTAACCGTAGCTTTAAAATCAAAACGGCACGGCAAAATACCATCTCTAACAAAGCACGAAAAATTGTTAATAAATATTCAATAATAAAAACGCAATCAAATGGCTGGCGAAGTTATAGTAGATGCTCTACCCTATATAGACCACGGCTATGATGATGTTGGTGTAAGGGAATCCGCACTGGCCATGGTTGAGGAAGAGTGCCGACGTTATCGTCCCACCAAGAATTATTTGGATCATCTTCCTCTGCCGGTTAATTCGCCATTCGAGACTCCACTGATGATCAATGAATTTGAGCGCATACAGAATCGCCTGCCCATGGAGACACTTTCAATGAAACGCTACGAACTGCCACCCCCACCTTCGGGCAAATTATCCGAGGTCTCCGCCTGGCAAGAATCCATTGAGAACTCCCTGGCTCAGTTGGAGCATCAGTGGGTACGCTCACTGAATCTCGAATTGATGCTGGAATATGGCACAGAGGCTTGGAAATCCTATCTGGAAGTGTTTACGGCTATGCAGGCCAAGGCGCAATTGCAGCTGCAGCAACTGAAGAAGGACATGCAGGATGTCAACTGGCAGCGTAAGCAGGCCCAAACACAGGCTGGCGAGAAATTGCGCTCCTTGGAAGCACATTGGGTGCTTCTGGTGTCCAAGAATTATGAGATTGAGAACGAGTGTGTGGAACTGGAGAAGCTGGTAAAGGCAGCGCAAGAGCATGTGAATAAACTAGTGCCCACAAATGATACAGCATCGACGCCGGAGCATACCAATGGACATGGCCCAGAGGAGCAGCAAGAAGATGAAGAAGAGGTGGAAAGGGAACCAGAAATGGAGGATCAACCTGAGCTGAAAGAAAGCTCCCCCGAAAAGATGGAGCTGTAATTAAATACTAGTCTGTACAATTTGATATACATATTTATATTAAGAGTTCCATTATAACAAGCAAAATGCGGATACATTGTATAAATATAGGATTCCCGTTCATGCGTAGTGAGTAACTATAGTTCTAGTTCGTATGTATACAAGCCAATTCACTCGAATAGGCATGGAGTCCATACCGTATCAAGTGAACTGTCATGTAATTGCTGGTGGCACCATAAAGGAACTCTACAAAAAATCACCCCTCAAGTTTTTTGCCCTCAATTACACAGATTTACAAATAAAGACCTACTTTTGAAACAGAGAAGATTGCAGACTTTTCATATGTGTTTTTGGTCGCTGAATTGATATCGAAAAACGGAAAATGTGGTAAATTAGAAGAGACAGAGTATTAACCATTAGTATTTTCTAAGATTTTTGCCAGTCATCAGAACATTTTGTAGAATTTTTTTTTACTTTGAGGGGGGAGGGGGGGGAAGATTTTTCAAAAAATTAACATATTTATCAGATTAAAATCAAAACAATTTTTATCTTATGAATCAGAGCTGTAAACTGCAATTACAATTACAATTACCATTATAATTTTTGTATATGGGCATTTCCACAGAAAGGTAAACCAAAAACCGAAAACATCAATTGATTTTATGCAGCTAACTTATCTTATGTTTATCAATACAAGTTCCTGAATCAAAATTATTCTGTTTTTTAGGATTACGCAAAAGGATACATATAGCATCACAAGAACATCGTTAGAGAAAGACTTGTCACGTAACGTATGTCACGTTGCGTATCATAATGAGACAAATAAAAAAAGGGAAAATTGTATTTCTGACCGTATCAGCTATAAATATATAGTTAAAACATTGCAGATCATATTAAAGTTAGTTGCATTAAAAAACTCGAACGCATAGTTTTGCTTTTTTGTGAAAGCAAATAAAACGCACTTCCGTGTTCTGTCACGTTGCGTATGCCTTTTTGTCTGCCTGTATCTTGGGACCTTACTGTCTACAACTCTCAGCTTTTACATTAACGGGGGAGCCTGCTTTAGAGGCTTCAAAAACTCGAGTTTTTTTTCATAAATGTCTACCCAAACTATCCAAGAATGTGTCCCTAAAATTTCAGAAGCAAATTCAAAATATTTTTAAATTTACAGGAGAAATAGTGAGCAAGCGTCGAGATTTTTAATAATTAATAATTAATTTTTTAGATTTGTAATTTATTTGGCGACCTTTCTAATGTTTAATTAGTGCGGTTTTTTATATACGAAAACTTTGATGTGCGATTTCTCGGTTTTTCATTTTTACGATTTTTCCTAATTGGCGGGAAAGATAGGGAAAAAATTAAACGTCCTATCGAAACGAGACAAAATTTATTGTATTCGGGATTAAATTCTCTTCTAGTTGAACCTAAAAAACCTTAAGAAAGTTATGATTAACCCACTTTTTAAACAATCTAAAGTGAATTTTTTTTTCATAAAAAATGATTTCTTCTTTTTAGATTTGAGAAAAATTTTTGAATTTCTCACTTTTTGTTCAATTTTCTTGGTTTAACTAGAAGCTATATAGAACATTTTTGGGTTTTTTTGTTTCAGATGGAAATTGCGACCTGCATCTTTCCCGCCGCACGACACATGCACACTCGAGGTGCTTCGGCGAAATGCTTGTACCAGGCATAATATGACATATATTTTAATGAACAAATTTGAGAAGACTGTTGAAATATGTAACAATAAAACCTGAAAGTTTCGTTTCAATCGAATATTTCTTTCCTTCTAAAAAAAGTCGTCGGAAAAATCGATTTTTTGAAGCTTCTAAAGCAGGCTCCCCCCTTAAACAAAGTGCTACTCAAGTGCTATCCAAAAATCAATATGCGGAAATTTATGGTAAAATTTTTCTTTGTTTTTCTTCATAATAAAGGCAAAAAAATTCGTACGATTGTCACGATCGTAGCTGTGGAAATGCCCATATTTAAAAACTTTCATTACAATTACAATTATTTCGTAATTAAAAGTTTAGATACAATTACAATTATTTCAATTACTTCAATTTTTTTGGTAATTGAAATAATTGTAGTAATTTCTCTTGCAAGTTTTAATTATATAACAAATTGTAAAACAATTTTAGTTACCTTTATTACCCACAATAATAAAGGTAATTCAAAAATACATATATTAACATGGAGAAGAGTGATATGTACAGTAAATAGATTGATAAATGAAATATATTACATATAGTACATATGTATTTTGTTTCTTTATCTTTTTCTACAAGTCTGACTTGGGATTCCCAAGCGATCTTCGCAGTTCTGGCATGAGGTAGCGTCTGAAAACTCATTGAAGTTGGGCAAAAGATCGCTGATGATCAAACTGTGGTAGTTTGTGAAATAGCTATACGATCTACCAGCCTCCTTTGTGGTGTTGTGCGTGTCTTGTTTTAGAAAATGTTATGATGAAAATCATAACTAATAGACCTAGAGCCCGCTAAAAAGTTCTATGATTGAAATCTTAAGGTCGCTAAAACAGTCACATTGTTTTTTATATATTTATATGCCACATTTTAACATTTGGTAGAAGTCCAAAATTACTTTCATTAAAAATCGAGCAGTCTTCCGGAAGAAACTAAAATAAGTTCGTTGAAAATGTGCACGATTGTGGGCAATTTCAGTTCGGATGATTCGCTTCAAGATCCCGATTATATGGAACCTGGCTCACCAAAGAGCATCAAACCTCTATCAAGAATAGAAAACAAAAAAGGAAAGGAATCAAAAATAGCTTTCCACGGTCGCCAAGCTGACAACATTTACGAAATTGTTATTGCTGAGGCATTTAAACATTCGAGTTAATTACACAATGCAGGTTTAAAACGTAAATACACGAAGCCAAATCTTTGACGAAATAGAAATCGAATCGACACTTAATAAAACCCAAAATTCAAGCACAATTAACTCATTATTTGCGAGATCCAGACACGAACTACAAGATGTTAGAAAGTTATCCGTTGCTACAAGACATGGCACCGCTAACATCGTCAGCACCAGTGGAACGGCTCTTCTCATTCGCACGCATTATCAATGACTCGCGGAGACAATCACTTTCTGATTTCACTGTGCAACACTAGAAAGTTGATAGAGTCGAGACCAAAAAATTCTGAAAGGGTATGATGGTAGTACAAAAACCTTCGCTGTGTTTGGCCTGGTTAGCTGCCGTTTTCCTTTTGTTGCATTTTAAAGTTTTCAGCTTCTGATTGGGATTCGAAACTCCATATCTCGTAAACTATTTGGAATTTCGCTTTGACGTCTTAGAGGAAGCTTGCTTACAAAACATTCTTAATTAGCAAGTCAAAAAAGTCACATCTTTATACTCGAAATTACAAAAACGTCTTAAAATCATCATGTTTTCCCCTCATTTTGTACTGTTTTTCAACTTTGTCTTGAAAACGAATTTGACAAAAACGTAGCTTGGACTTAAATAAACAAACGATTGGAACATATCAACTTCAATCGATTGGTCCTTCGTATAGTTACGGGCCCTTAAGCATGTAGAATTGGAACCAAAACTCGAAAAATGGCAATTTTTGGTACCAACTGGCTGACACAGTCAAAAATTTCGATTGTTTTGTATTAAATCAAGAAAAATAGTAAGAAAACATAACTTAAAAACTGTAATAAAAAAAATATAGTTTTTTTTTACTTTTTACCGAAAATGTTCGTTTTTTCGAGTACGTGCTTGTGGGCCTATAACTATATGAAAGAGTAACTAAATGAAGTTGGTTCGTTCTTACGGTTTGTTTATTTTGGTCTAAGCTACAACTTTGTGCTGAATTACTTGGCTAAATCTGAAACGGGTTTCAAGATGAAGTTAAAAAACTGTAGACAAGTGGTCAAAACTTGGCTTTTTTGGCCAACTTTTGTAATTTTGAGTATGAAGATGTAATTTTTTTGATTTGCTACAAAGAAATGTTTTGTTGGTCAAACCAAGAGCAGCAACTTTGTCAAAGACTTAAAAGCGAAATTCAAAATAGTTTACGAGATATGGAATCGTTAGTCCTACTCTGAAGCTGAAAAGTTCAAAGTGCAATAAAGAGAAAACGGCAGCTAATCAGACTAAACCCAGATAGGGTTTTTATACTACCATCATACCCTTTCAGAATTATTTGGTCTCGACGCTATCAACTTTTTTGAGTTCAAAAATGTGTCACAGTGTTTTTCATTCGAAAAACTAGTTTTGATGAGAGCTAATACATTGTTTCTACAAGATTTATAAACCTAAGCTAATTTGTAAAACATATCAATATATTAACAACTATCTTCATTACATTTGTTCTTCTTTATGTTAAAATTTGTATTTTTCACTCACAATGGTAAAGGTAACTAAAATTGTTTTACAATTTATTATATAATTAAAACTGGCAAGAGAAATCACTACAATTATTTCAATTACCAAAAAAATTGAAGTAATTGAAATAATTGTAATTGTAACTAAATGTTTAATTACGAAATAGTTAAAGTTTTTAAATATACAAAAATTGTAGTTGTAATTGCAGTTTACAGCTCTGTTATGAATCTAATCAAAGCTTCGTGTTTGGGTTTCTCTGTAAAGTTATTCAATGCAGCTTACATTAAAGCAATTTTGCTTGGAAAAGGTTGATTAATGTGGTCTCAGGACCTACAAATCGATGCAAACCTCGTGCAACACTGCAAAACTGAATTTGAATTCAGCGACCAAAAATACATATGTAAAGTTGGCTATCTTCTCTATTGCAAAAGCTTGTAAACCTGTGTTATTATAAATATATGTTTGATTCGTCGCATGGCACATTCGTGATATTCTCTTCTAGCCCTATGACTGTGGCTGGAGCGTTTGCGGAAATGATTTATTAGCGGGATATGTGAAAGGCAAGCTCCGCTCCAGCTCGGGCCCCTGCGGCTTGGGCTGCTCTACAGCGTTGTCTCTGGGACATGCTGGTTATGTGCCGTGTGTTCCACTATCTTCTGCTCCAGCTTTCTAATGCGCAGCTGATACTTGCGCTTGTTGTGTTCCAGCATCTGTTCCAGATTGCTGCAATGCCAGATTTGTGTAGGATCATTAGGAAAGGTGAATCAATTTCTACTTACTGATTTGATTTTTGCAATTCGCGTACATTTTGATGCAGTTGCTCGTACTTCTCGTCGGAGGCCTTTTGTGTGGCTGTCACCTTGGCCAGCAGCGTCTGAATGCGACTTTTTAGTTCTGTTTCGCGGGTCAAAGCCTCCACCAGCTGCTGTTCGGTTAGGGCCGCATGTTCAGCCTCCGAATAGGAGACCCGCTTTGTGGCCTGCAGCTGTTTGAGGGCTTCATGCAGTATACCCACCCGTTCATTGGCATTTTGTCGTTCCTTGTCAGCTTCATCGATTTTGGTTTTTAGCTGAAGATTCTGGTCGCGCAATTCCAGGAGCTCCTGCATAATCACTGCCGTTTCCAAATCCATGGGCGACTGCTTCTCCACTTGGTCGTGTTCTTTCTCCAGAGCCAGACGCTTCTTCTCGTAGACATCGCTGAAGGGTGATTCCAGATTGACTATGGTATGCTGTACGGTGGAGCGTCTTCCCTTTAGCTTGGAGACATGATAGCGCAAGCGATTGTCATCGTCCGAGCTCCAGGGACGTGCTCCTTTGGGAGCTGGATCAGTTTCCAGATTGATATTGTGCTGCCAGGGACCCAGACTATTTTCGCACACATCCTTTTCGCTTTCCAGGCGCGATAGCAGATGCCGGGCCACAGATTCGACGGCACGACGACTCTCCTCGGCTGCTGTGGATTTGCCATTGAGCAGGGCCAGTCTGTCAAGTAAAGAGAAGTAGGTTAATCATTAGAGATTCTATACACGAAATGCTTAACATGCTCACTTGCTCTCCAGCAGTGCCAGCATCACATCATAGGCCTCGATGGCACGATCACTGCAATTGACCGCCAGCTGTAGGGCCACCGCATTGGATTCATATTTGCCACATAGCAGGTAAAGGTGCTCGGTGTGTTCCTTGCACTCGTCCACGGTGAGTATCAGCATGGTATTGCGTATTTTCATATGCTCCATTTGACGCTGCAGACGCTCCAGCTCTAGAAAACTGTCCATAAGCGAGTTTTGTTCTTTCAGTTCACAGACCAGATGCTCGACTAGATTGAGATCGTCCTGTGGCGAGGACACATGTGGGTCCTTGCTGGCGCAATGTAACTTGACACGTTCCGCCATTTTGGGCACAGCAGGCACACGCTTTTGCGGACTGCTCAGTCCAGCTGGAAGAAAAGACAATGTCTATAATTGACAGCTGGTCTAAATCTTCGGTCAGCTTACCATTCAGATCATTAAGTCTTTGCTGGCCCGCCTCGTTGGACTCTAGCTCGCTGGCAAAGTAGGCCACATTGGTATGCTCCTCTACCACAGCAGAGTCGGCATCCTTGTTAGCCATTTCCGCCTGTAGAAGGGCTATTTGAGCCCTTAAATGCAACACCTCCTCCTGCAGAGCCTCCAATTGTCCCTTCTGACTCAACTCCTGTGGCTTGAGGCATATATTCTCTGCACTGGAGGCCAGCTCCAATTCCTCCAGTGGCTCTGTTTGACACTCAGCATCGGGATTGGAGAGATTAAGTTCCGAACCCTCCTGATAGCTCAGCTCTGTAGGGATTGGAGGGTTTTGAGCAGGATTCGTTAAGTTAAAAACATCGAAGCTTACCACTACCCTCCGGTTCCTGCTCCTCCACAATGATATGCTCCTGCTTGCTTCGCAATTTCTTGCTTAACTCCGCTATCACACAGTGCATCTCGGTAATGCGACACTCGTGAGCCTGACTGATTACCTCCAGACGCTTGTGACATATTTCCCTCTCATTGTTGCTTTCCACCAGTTGCCGTTCAGCCTGTTGCAGGCGCTGGGAGAGCTCACGCACCCGATTCTCTAGTTGTTGCACCGACAATTGCTCCACCTGAAGAAGATAATACAAACACAATTAACCAAAAAAAATGAACTAAAACATATGGAATTAGCTGGTCGAGGTCATCACGTTAATGGGCCGGCGCCTGGCCAATGGCTGAGCCATTAGCGTGTACTCCCAGCTGCATCGCTTCTCTCCCGACACCGGAGGCGTCTCACTGCAGCACAGACAGCTCGGCAATAGTTGCTCCGCAATCATCTTCTAAGTAAAGTGGAAAATTTTTGACTGGCGATTACGTCGTCATTTGCCTCTGATGCACTCTCCACTTGCAGCTTGACCCTGGCTGACACGCACCTGCGCAGTGCGAACCTTTACCCACTTACTTTGTTGACAATGTCCAATGTCGAGCAGCTGGAGATGTTGTTATCACTCTCTGTGGTATCACGCTGGGTATGCTCTGGCTCTGGCGAGTCCAGCTCCAGATCATACGAACCCATTAGATGTTTGGCTCCACCGCGCGGCGAGATGCTGCCAAAGACATAGTCCAATTCCTCGCTGGGATTTTTGGAGATGCCTATAATGTCCCGCTCGCGCTCTCGTTGCGATTGCTGTTGCTGCTGTTTGCCCTGACCATGTCTTGCAATCTTGGCCACACGAGCCATTTGAACGTCGTTGGACATCATGGCTGGTATACAGAATTTTCAGAAGTGATCAATCATTTCCCTAAGCGGGTCATAAGTTTTCTTAGAGCGAAACGGTAGTCAGTTGAATGGATTAACAATTAAATTTTTAATTTAACTGCTTTTGTTTATTAATTTGACCCAAAATGTAGGCAACAGTTTTCGTCTGGAGTTATGCTGGTAGTTGCTGTTGCTGTAGACTATGGCTTTGGTTTAATTTTGATTCGTGCTCCCTGGTCACACATCCTGACACTTGGTTAACTGTTTATGACATCTTACTAATACACTTTACAGCAGTTTTCATTCATTAATTGGCCAATCTTTGTTGTTTATGTGTTCTAATCAGAAAATGTATACCCAGACTCATCGATAGCGATATGATAGCTATCGATAGCTTGTGTGCGATTGGTATAAAATCATCCCTAGTTTAAGCCGTTGAGAAAATCAAAATACGGCATAATTTGTTATATATTGTTATGAATTATATAAAACTAAGAATGGAAATTAAACAAAAAAATAGTAGAAAGCTCGACCGAAGTCTATATACCCTTGCCATATGCCTGCCAGCTTGTTATATGGCAGCTATACGATATATTCATTTGATTCCAAAATTGTGTGGAGTCAGATAATATTCATAACTGAAAAACAACAAATTGTTTCTCACTAGAACTGCTTTTTCGACCGATCGTCCCTATGCACAGTGTTCGGTCCCATAGACCAAAAAAAAAAAATGAATGTTTGAATTTTGCCGTCAAATATGCCTAATCGATTTATAGATAGAATACAGTTGCAAAAGCAATAATTTGTTTTGTTTTGCTTGACACGTTCGTTAAGAGAATATCACGAAAAGAGAAAGCGCATAACAAGCGACCGTGTGTTAAGTCAACTAAAAACGTTATAAAACTATTATTTAATAACCTAAATCAAAATGAATATTAAAGTTTATGGTATAGACATTGTGTTTTCATAACTTTTATTTAATTGGCTTGCCATATGTGTTTATAACAGCGATGTCCAAAATTTGAAAAGGCAGCCACGCGTGGTTGGCAAGCCAAATTCCGACACATATATAGAGAGAGAGAATATGTGTATTCTATAAATAGAACGCTCGGCAACTTGTTCTCGAACGATGCGCGTGTTCGGCTGCATTTGCTTTCACGACTCATGTGTTCGGCTGAAGCTCAAAAGTCAAACGCGCAGTCATTCGCTAAGCTGCATTCAATAAGGAAAGACCATAAAGCGCATGATTTTTACACTACACCGAAAAAAATGTTTGATCTCAATTGGAAAATGAATTATTTTTCATTGAGAATATGGATGGTAACACTCAATGTTTATTGTGCCATTACGTTGCATGTCGCTTTACCTTTGATGTTATTAAAAGGCACTACCAACTTTGCCACGGGGGTGATAATAAAAAAAAAGGGAGGGAGAGAGATTTATAAATTTTAGAGATGCAGGCAAGACATTTTTTAATGTTTATAGCTGACAAGGAAGAATTCATCCAACCTGACAACAATAAAATTGATAAAACTCGGCTAAACTTAGCATCTTATACAGTTGCTTTAGGTCTGGCCAGACAATGTCGCCCATTTAGTGATGGAACATTTTTTATGAATTTAACGACAGATGTGTTACATTGCTTTGGAGAGCAGTGCCAGAAAGCCGTTGAAATTTGTAAAAGTATTCCCATATCACGTAATACTCTTGTACGCAGAACCGAAGATATAGTCCGCTTTATTTATTCCGAAGCAAGAAAGCGCCTGGAAAATTGCACATTTTTTTCGATATCGCTAGACGAGAGTACCGACATCAATAACATTTGCCAGTTAATAATTTGTGTTAAAACAGTTGATGCTAATTTAAACTGCTTTGAAGAAGTTTTTGATGTTGTTTCTTTGCACGGCAATGTAACAGGAAAAGTTTTATATGACGTTTTAGAATCCCGTGTCTTTTCAATTGTGAATAAAGAAAAAATGAGCGCTATGTGCACAGATGGTGTAAAAGTAATGAGAGGAAATAATAATGGTCTCGTGGGAATAATGCGAAAAAACGGTCTGTCTTGTCCAACATTCCATTGCATTATTCACCAGCAAGCACTTTTTGCAAAGGAAATAAAAATGAAAGATGTTATGGACACGGCAATTAAAATTATAAATAAAATAAGAGGCGGACACAATGCACTGACCCACCGAAAATTTAAGAGTTTGTTTTAGAAGATTTGCTTGCAGACTACGGAGATCTTTTGCTGCATACAGAAGTGCGATGGCTCAGTCGCGGAAAGAGTTTGGAGCGTTTTTTTAATTTAAGACAAGAAATTGTATTATTTTTTAAATCGTCAGCAACACCGGCTACCGATGAGTTTGTCATTGCATTGGTAGATAAGGAATTTCAACTGGACTTGGCGTTTTTATGCAACCTAACCGAAATGCTAAATGACTTGAACTTATCTCTTCAAGGCAAAAACACCAATATAATAACTCTTGTAACAATAATACACCATTTTACTAGAAAGCTGCATTTACTAAAAGACCAACTCAAAAACAATAGCCTTACATCTCTAAAGAAAACTTTCTGGCTTTCATTTTTTCTGGCTTAAATTTGAATAATTTGGACTTCTTTCAAAATTATGGCAACATCGTGACATCAATTGAAAATAATTGCAACCAAAGATTTCAAGACATAAGCTGCATTAAAAATTTGATAGATCTGCACGACTACCCTATCTATATGCGAAGTCCAGGAACATAACGCAGAAATCCAAAGCGATCTAAAAAAATTACGAGATGATATTGAAATTCCTTTAAAAACTGGCGAGCATTTCTGGCGAGAACTCGATAATAAATATTATTGTCTTAAAAATTAAATTCGTTAGACTATATTCAATGTTTGGTACAACATACAATTGTGAGGTTACGTTTTCTACTTTGAAAATAATATTAAGTAAAAGTCGCAACAAATTAACCGATCAGCACCTATCAGATCTCTTACGGATTAAAGAATACAAATGAGACATCGATTTGGGTGAGTTATGCAAAAATTAATTCTCAATGAGCTAAAAATCCTAACCTTTGTTTTCTTCTTTTCAGCACGCCAATATCGCAATATCCTGCGCATCGATTTAATTTGTTTTATGTTTGAATCGCACGCATTTCATTTTTTTTTAGTGTAAAGCAGTAAAACGTCACGTTGCCTTCGTGTTTCGCTGCTTCGCACATAAGCGCAACGCTTTCATTGTGTGAGTTTGTACACCACTGGTCTAAAGCCGTTATATCGCACGATCTAGGCGGCCAATTGACCGGCCCCAAACGTGAAATAAACTGTTCACCGAACTCGCCTCTCAATTGGGCCATTGTTTCGTGTGCTGTGTGGCGTGTGGCATGTGGCACCGTCTTGTTGAAACCACATGTCAGCCAAGTCGGGCTCTTTTATTTTGGTTTGTAATCATCGAACGGTAGCGCTCCCCATTCCCAGCAACGTTCCTGCCTTCGTCATCTTTAAAAAAGTACGGTCCAATGATGTAACCGGTCCATAATCCACACCAAACAGTGCATTTTTCGGGATGCATTGGCAGTTCTTGCAATGCTTCTGGCTGCTCTTCACACCAAAAACGGCTATTTTGTTTGTTCAACCAGAAATGAGCTTCGTCGCTGAACACAATTTTTCGATAAAAAAGTGCCAGCGCCCATTCACCTAAAGTTAGCCGTTGTGGTGGCCTTCAATTCTTGCACCAGCTGTATGTTAAAGAGGTTTTATACCCAAATCCTTCCGCAGAGGCCCAATTGCTGCGAACGGCTCCAAATTGATAATTCACCATATAAATAACACTGGCGGATACAACTGCGATATTTTCCTCTGTCCGCACTCTACATATGCGTGTTGGTGGAATAATGTCCAATAATGTAAATTTGGTACGAAATTTAGTCACAAGATTCCGAATAGCCGTCTCAGAAGGTTGCACAGACTGACCATAAAATGAAAGAAGTGCACAAAGAAGTGAATATTGATAAAATTCCATAATCTGCAAGCGTCCCTATTGTCTGACTTCTTTAATCTGCTGATGGAGTATATACTGCTCCAGTCCCCCAATGCCAACAGATCGGGCTCATTTCTTTATAAAGATCTAATGCTACTCGCATACGCCGATGATATTGACATTATCGGCAAAAACGAACGTGCGGCAGGCGTTTTCAGTCGTTGAGAAACAGTCTAAACTGATGGATGGGCTTTGCGCTAAACGAGGACAAGACGAAGTACCAGGTATCCACAGACAAGAAGAATTTGTTTCTATAAGGGAGTACAACTTTGTGGTTGTAGAGGATTTTGTCTACCTCGGGACCATGATTACCGGCGACAACAACATCACCCTGGAGATCCGAAGAAGAATTACTCTTCGAAACCGATGCTACTACGGGCTCAGTAAGGAGTTCAAGAACAGAGCCTTTTCTCGAAGAACAAAAATAGCGCTATACAAGTCGCTCATCATCCCAGTCCTGCACTACGGCGCAGAAGCATGGACAAAGACAGCAGCGGATGAGGAGGCGATTGGCGTGTTCGAGCGAAAAATCCTTCGGAGGATCTATGGACCTTTAAAAGTTGGCGATGGATACCGCATTCGAATGAATCACGAACTGTATGAGCTCTATAAGGACATTAGTCTAGTCAAGCGCATAAAGCAACAGCGGCTGCGCTGGTTAGGGCATGTAGTCCGGATGGATGAAGAAGCTCCAGCAAAAAAGGCGTACAAAGCGAAGGCGGCTGACTTTTTGAGGACAAGGCAGGAGGGGTTACCCACCACTAAGATGGGATGATCAAGTGCGGAAAGACATTTCCAACCTTGGTGTGAACAACTGGTGCCAGCTCGCACAAAGCAGAAGCGAGTGGAGGGCATTCATAGCAGAGGCCGAGACCGTCAAGCGGTTGTGATGAAACCATCGGTCCAATAAAGAAGAAGAGGAATCTGCAAGCGTAGTTCGTTTGAAAGTCGATTCATGGTTAAATTGTAGACCACACGGCGGTGAAACTTTTAGATATAGATTGATGGTGGGATAGATGCCCCCTTGAAATGGCGTTTGTTGAGTAAAAAATTTTAAAAATGTGCAACTAAGAAAGTGGAACCAAAGTTAATAAAATCGAAAAGAAGTTTTTTTGCTAACAGACCACTACAATTCGTAATGAGTTTTTGCCAGTTGGCAGAAGCTGTTTTTATTTCCGAGCTGTTTTTATTTAAAACTAGTTTTTAAAACCATCCTTTTCGAAATTAAAGAAATTGTTTTTGTTATTAGTACGAAACGAATAAAGTTGATGGAATACTTTTTATACCCGTTACTCGTAGATGTAACAGGGTCATATCTAAAGTCGTGCTAAATGTAGGTAACAGGCAGAAGGAATCATTTCCGACCCTATAATATGAGTATATATCTCATTGTGAATTAGTATCAACAGCCGAGTCTGCATATTCTAGCCATATTCGTCTGTCCGTCCGTAGTCCGTCCGTCATGTCTGTATGAATCTATCCATAGATCTCAGAGACTAGAAGAGCTAGAGCAACCTAGGTATTTTGAAACTGTCAGACTGGACTTGTTAGTCTTGCACGTCCGAAGATCAAGTTGTATTGGATCAAATTTGTATGACAAACAAGCAAGAGCGCTGCACCCCCGCCTCCCGACAAGAAAAAATGTTGAATCAACTCCCACAATTGTTTAGGATATCGATCGAACATCTATAAGCCCTCATCATATTTTCCATCTAAGAGTCGGATGATATAATAGCCGAGGTTCTAACTTTAAAAATGTTGCTATGACAGTTTTCGGCTGTCCCGCCTCAGACACACAGGAAGGCTATTTTCAAAATCTGTTATAAACTTGATCCATGTACGGTATACGGGTATTTCGAATGTCAGGATTAGAGTCTCGATCTTTTATAGTCTCTGACGCTCTCGTATGCAGTTTAGACTGACGGACAGACTGACATAACTATATCGACTCGGATGTAGGTGCTTGTTCTTGAATATATATATTTTAGTATAATATGAGTTAGCTTCTCATTGTGAATTGTTTAAAATGGTCTGCATATTCTGGCATCTTCTTGTGTCAGTAAACTTTTTGGCAAGGCTGCAAATCTGTCCATAGCCGAACCCCATAGAACCGGTTCGGTTCACATTTTTAAATACTTATATAGTTTTTTTTCGATATTAAGTGATATTAAGATGCTATTTTAATATTATATATTGTGAGTCCGAGAAGGAAAATTAGCAAAAATACTTACAATTTTAAATATCAATTACTTTTGTAAACCGTGGAGAAGATGTCAACGGATTAGTTCATTCGACTTCTGATGTCTGAAGTCCTTCTCAACCAAAACAAAGCCGAGCTTGTCAAGCAAGAAAATCAAAGAAAAAAGACTTGACAATATGAGAAGGCAGGAACCCAGTTTCGAACCAAAAACTTAAGTTCAAGAAAAATCAGCAACCGTTCCCCATATCAATGCTTTCACTTTTTGATGGGTTCGAACTTCCCGACTTTTTGGGCAACTTGTCAGTTCTAAATACCACACACAAAAAAATCTGATGGGTAAAAATTACTACGCCAACCGTAACTTTTTTCACTCCAGTGTTCGAACCCGCGAAACTTTTTGGGTTGAGGTTCACAGAGCGGGTTCAGAATGTTGCTGAGTCTAAGTTCAGGTTCAAAACAAGGCTCAGGAATAATTTTGTTTTTCGTTAATTTAGAAACCATCTATGTAAACTGGAAAATGCAGCTAATACAACTAATGCAACATTCTCTAAGTTCCTTAAATGAAAGTTTTCCCAAAACTTTAACACATTAGAATTTCGAGGTAGTCTTTGAATTCCGTCAAATGAAGAAATGAAGTCGTTCACAGATTTAATATTTGTCACTTTTTCATTGCTCCTTAACTAAATTTTCCATTGCATTTTCATCAGAAGATGAACATGGTAAGGAATCATTGATGCTTTTATAAAAACAGTTCCTTTTGACGATTATACAATTTAGGTATAACTTTATTTGAAAGCTGCTTATGATTTTCAAAATTTTTTGGTTTCTGCGATGCAAAAATACAAATGGAAGATGTATCTTTCGGCCAAATACGGGTAAATAGGCGGTGTAGATTAAACGGTCCAAAAATCTCGAAGCTGTGAAAATTTTATAATGAGACTAGATTATCGTGAAGATTTAAAGCAAAAAATCGAGAAATTTTCAAAATTCTCATATGAGTTTAGATTTTCATGAAGACAGGTAAATAGGAGGTGCAGATCAAACGGTAAAAAAAAACGCAAAATTTAACAAATTTTATATTGAGCTTAGATTATCATGAGACGGGTAAACAGACGGATGGTAAAGATTAAAAAATCTAAGAAATTGGCGAAAACTACTAAATTTAAATAAATAGATGGTGAAGATCGAAAGGTCCACCAATTCGCGAAATTCAACAAATTTTATAATATGTTTAGATTATTATGAAAATTTTATAGATGGCAATTGTAATGAAAAACTTTACTTTACTAAAGGAGGCGTAGCAACCTATGCCGGGTACCTGCAAATAGATACATGAAACAAATTTTCTGTCCCCCAACTTATCGTAGATAAGGCGGCAAATTCAACTTCCGGCCCAAGCAGCAGAGCATCACGCTACGCCACTGATTACCCACAACACTTGTGCACCTAGAGCATAGAGTAAAAGAGTAAAAAGATTGGTTTCTAGACAAGTAAACATCTCCATATAGACAAATCTTTATTGTACACATATTAATATAACTTTATGCGATATGGATTCAACGGAATGCGGTAGCTAGAGTTGAGTCACCTTGGATCTAAATAGTTCGTATATCAAATCTTATAGAATAATATGGACGTTCTTGGATCTCAACTGAATTCGAATTAAAGGGATCTAGGTTTATATTTATATTTGGTTTCCAAATATAAGAGTCAATATATGAACTAAATAGGACCTATGTATATGGCCCAACTTTACATTGTGGATTGTTAAAAAATATAAATATAAGTATATTTGCAAATATTGGACTAGTTTCCACTCAGTTAATGTAACGTTGCAACATTCTCTGCTTGTATTGTTACCATAGCCTTGTAATCCCGCATGTCCAGATCATGTAACGCCTTCTGTACTAATGCGGCTAGGTGTGGCGGCAAATCCTTAAGATCTTCCGTACGTTCCCGGGCCACAGCACAAGAAATCCGTGGCGTTCCATTGCAGCGAGTACCGAATCCAAAGTTACCCGAATCCGTGGTCGCCGTTGACGATTTGTAAGCATTCTTGGCACTCCCCACAATATCAACGCCATATACCGAAGAGTCTGCCGATTCAGAGGAAAAAGATGACATGCCATCATCAGAGTGTTGAGTTATAACACTCTGCTTTTGTCTGTCGACATCAGGTTCATTCGACTCGGAAGAAATTGTGTCGCCTGCATCCTCAGTTACGACGGACGGAGCAGCGCCTATGTCTATGTCATCCACCATCGCAGCACAATAGCCATTAAGCAGCAGTTGTGAAGGTGCATATCCATATTCCTCCCCATTCTCGTCCTCTCGTGCCGCCTCAGCATTATCTGAGTCGCCGGACAGCAGCTGTTGCCAACGTTGCTCCAGATCGGTCATTTTACTTGCCAGTATTCTAAAGGAACAAAGTTTGACAATGTTAATGTCCAAGTAGCATAAAAAGTAGGTTGGATTATTTACTTGTTTGTCTTCTTTTGATGTGTCAGAGCCAAGTTCTTGTCGTTTAGATTATCAAGTAGCGCTAAGCACAAAGATTTAAGGTCATGAATGGTCTCGGTTTTCTTTGGCAATTCTATGCCGCTCTCCAGGATGGATTTTACTGTAAAAATTATGAAATCAAAGCGCGTTTTAAGCAGTCTTAATTAAAGGCTCTAGGACTAACAAAGAAAAAGAAGTACTAAAAATCTGATACGATTTTAGTCGGAAATGAGTTTTTATACCCTTGTCGAGGGTTTATTAAAATTGTCGAAATGTTTGTAACGCATAAAAGGAAGCATCTCCGACCACATAAAGTATATATATTCTTGATCAGCATGACGAGCTGAGCTGATAAAGCCATGTCCGTCAGACGGACAGACGTCCGTCCTTCTGTTTCTATGCTATCTCCTGCGTCAGTTTTAAAGCTATCTTAACCAAACTTTGCTCGAAGTCTTTTGGTACACATACGCTGCACATTTGTCGGAACCGACCGGATCGGATGACTATAGCATGTAGCTGCCATAGGAACGAACGGTCGAAAAAGTAGTTTTAGTGAGAAAAACTTTTTTGTCTTCAAAGCAAACGTCCCCAATCCTCGTATTACACAATTCCACGACGTTTTATGAAAATCGGACAAATTTATAGTACAGCTGCCATACAAAAGATATGTCTGAAAAAAAGTCTTAGTATGAAAACCTTTTTAGTTTTCAATGCTATCGCTCCCAATCTTGTTACTGATCAATATTATATGCTACCACACAATTTTGCTAAGTATGATCCAAATCGGATGACTATGGACTACAGCTGCCATAGGAACTATCGGTCGAAAAGTAGTTCTAGTAAGAAAAACTTTTTTCTTCCCAATGGTAGAGTCTTTATACCTTCCACTTGTGAATATTATCAGTTTTCACACAATTTTGGTGAGTTTGGTCAAAATCGGATGAATATATCGCATAGTTGCCATATAACAAACTGGCAAACAAATGTTCAAAGTAGAGGCGCCATCTTATTGCTGAGTTTTGGAAATAACTCAGCTAAGAATGGTCGACGAAAATCATTTAATTCCTTAATTTATATAAATTATACAAGCTACAAGGGTATACAAACTTCGGTCGAGCCGAAGCTAGCTTTCCTCAATTTTTGAAGTTTAGTATCATAGTAGGATAAAGAAAACGTAAACTATTCTTGGTCCCTTCCCTTTTTCCTATAAGCCACCTTCTGCACTCTTTTCTTTTATTCTATTGTTTCCGTTCCCTGATCCTTAGCCTTAGCGGTCTTATTTCATTTCCTAGGAATAGCTTTTCTTTCTTACATGGAACAATCGGAATCGAAATAAATTGTAAACAGACATAGAACATTAGCCGAAACACTTATTCCGGGTTGCACCGGCAGCGGGATCGAAACCGAAATTTCTTTTCTCCTTTCCATTTAATTTTCTTCTTTGTTAGGTTCTAGAGCACTGCGTGAATTGAATCAAAGTTCCCTTTGACTTTTTTTCTGATCTAAACTATCTATGAACTTCCACTCATAGCTTACAAATATATTGATTCGTTGAATTACAGCTCATGAAATGAGCCATGATCTATATGATCTGTTTGAAACGATTCAGCTCAGATCAGCTCAACCAAGCAACTAGATCAATCGTGCTCATAAGGTTCGTAGCAAAGACTAAGTAGGCTAAGCACTTAACTTTAGCACATTGAGTTCTTCTTTATACTCTCTTCTTTTTCTGGTACAGTAATTCCAACCCTTTTGGTTTACCCTATTTTCTTTACCAATTTGTCTCACTTCTGTATTCACCCCTTCCTATTTCCTTCATTCCATTTCTTCTTTCTTCTTTTTCTCTTATGTCTTTCTATTTTCCTACCTTGTCTGGGGCTTAGTATGGTATCATCGGTGTCTCCTCCGCCGCTAAGTTTTACAATGCCTTTTCTCCGTTTGGTCTCCAACATGGTCTGCCAGGAATTTCAAAAAAAATCTCAACGTTATTTCAAGTTCAAGTGGGGTCTGGTTTAGACCTTGTACCTTGTATTTATTAACAGACTGCTTAGTTAATTCCAGTTCACCCTCTTGTATCTTGACACGTTCATGCAGGTACTTATTCTCCAGCAAGACACCATCAATGTCCAGCAGCTGTAAAAGCACGAGTTTTAATTAAACAATTCTGTAATTCAAATGGACGTATGTCTCAAACCTTGGGATGTGTTTTCTTAGCCCTAAGGGCTACAAAGAGCTCATGATTCAACCGATGGGCCTTACATTTATAGGCATCCCGTTCTGTTATCAGCTCCTCCTTCTCATCAATGACGGCTTTGAAATCGTATGCCAACTGCACATTTTTCTTCTTTAGATTCTCCAGGTGACATATGAAATTGGCCCGTTCCCGTTTCCAAAGCTGCTCTTCTTTTTGTCGTGCGGCGTTCTCGCTGGCCATCGCCTGCTCCCTTGCCTTATGACTGGCCTCTGTCTGTCGCAGCATTTCCATGTCGCCTTGGAGTTCGTAAAGCTTTTGTTTCAGTGCCTCCACTTCAGTGCTTAGTTTGAGGTTCTGCTCGCGTGTCTGGTGTAGAAGAACAGCCAGGCTGGAGTTCTTGCTAAGGGCTCCGCATCCATCCCCCCCAATCAGCAGTTCACTGTTGTGCCGCAGGGCCGAGTAGCGCAGCTGCAAGGTCTCGGCCATGAGTTTGTATTGATCCCGTTCCACGCGAAATTGTTGTAGCTCCTGGCGCAAGATACGCAAAGCCTCCACCTTGCTTTGAAGTTTGCGGTGTACCGCCGAGGTCTGCGGAAAAAGAGTAATGTTTAAATTTGCGGGTTTGAGTTTGGCGGTGGCTCACCTCCACATTGTAGGTGTCCATATGCTGGCCAAAGCTGAGCTCATAATTACTGCTGACCACATCAACTTCGTCCTCCATGCCCAGGCCGTATGTTTCCATAAGTTCTCCAAATATATATTTTTAAGAGTTGACATTGACAACGGGGCACTGGTGTATCACAAATGTTTTAATTCCAATGCTTTCCCTTTCAAAGGACTCCATATGTATAAAAAGACGAATCAATTTTTATCAGCGCTTGCGCCTTATGCCCCCATTTGTATGCTACATATGTTGAACTTTCCGTTATGCTATCGATAACTACGGCTACCGATTACTCAATGGCGCTTTATTTGAAATTTCTAAAAATATGGATTTTGATTTAAATTAAAGTCTGATTTTGTCTTCTCCATTGAAAGGCTGCGCTGATAGACTTCCATACGATTGTTCAAAGACCTCAGCAACAGTTTAGACAATACTTTCACATTTGTAAGCGTTTCGGATTTACTATTCAGGCTATCAGCAGTTGCCAGAACTAGTTTGACTACATGAAAAAATATTGAAATATATTAGAAGAATATGTAACAGTATTCTTACCTCTATTGATAAGCTCTTGATGGTTGTGGAGATCCGGCAGCTCTGTTTGACCTAGATCACTTTGGCTTGGCTTTGAATCCTCCTTAACACTTTCAGAGTGTTTGTCGACTTGGCTGCCCTCCGTTGCGGAGTTGTAGGGCGTCCAGCATATTTGCTTCATGTTGGGCACCCTACAAGTTCTTCGACTTGGGCAGACCTCCTCTACATTACTCAATCCAGTCTTATGCAACTGCTTCAATTCTTTTCCTATGGCATTTAACTTGAGCTCCAAGTAATAGAGACGCTGAGAAATTTTGGGCTCCGAACGCTAAGCAATAAAGGGAATATGAGAAACACATAACGATTCACTGGGCCTTGTCGTTACCTCAAAACTTTTTGAATTTCTTATTGGCAGACCTAATTCTTGTCCATTTTTAAGTACGGATCCCAAGCTCAACTCATTGGATAGCAAACGATCGACTGAACTTTGATTGCACTTGAGAAGCATTTTGAGATTTTCTATTTGGATGGAAAGCTTGTGCTTGTACACATTGGTTCTATGCAGCATCTGTTCTATGCGATCCAACTGTCGATCAAAGTTGATTTTCCCCAAGGCATTGCAATTTGAATTCGGTTCACTCATTGTAAGTTCGGACCAAAATTTAGATAATTTTTTATAATATTTTTGTTGTTTTGATTTCTTTCAAAATGTCAAAATACAACTACGAGTAGTTCGAATTAAGCAGAACCTAGTGAAGTGATTAGATTACTTTGAATTTGTATATGAATGTACGAAATTATGCAGAAGCCATCCTTGCTATGGGATAGCACCCTAAAAACGGCTCTTATAAAGTTTTGACGGGAATTCGTGGTTCTTTTTTTTTATTGAATTAATATGTATGAATTTTCATTCTCATGTCAAAATGGGTAGAATGTAATTTAAGCATTCGATTCATTATAATTGTGTGTGAAAACTTGCCAACTGTTGCATTTTAGTGAGTTTTTTAAGAAAAAAACAACGAAACTATATTATACTTACAATCTTAACAGAGATCTTATTACAAGAGTACAACCATTTCATTGGTGTTAAAGTGGAAACATAATTTTGAACTCGGCTAGCGATTACGAATGATGGTGTCGATGGTCTAAACTACATAAGTAAGGTCGTACATTCTTAGCATAACTTAAAACTAAGCAAAGGAAATACAGTCGTTCATGTTATTTAGCGACAGCTCATGGCATTGGCTATAATAATCATTTTGCGCACCACATTGACACTTGTGCCATAGTACGGGTCAATATCCTGCTTGCCCATGGTCACATCACATTCCATGCGCGTGCTGTTGGGTCCGCTATAATCTTCGCCCGCCGTGTCCATGGCTGACGCATGAAACTCGCGACAACGAGTAACGGTTAGGACCTCTTCCAGATTGGGTACCTTAATGCCAGCACCTGGCATTATGCTTATATCCCGATGATGTTTCGCTATTAACTGAGCTAGACTGTCCGCACCTTCAGTCGCTGAGGAACGAAATCCGCTGCTTAGTAGACGCTTGAAGCCCAACTCCTTGAGCAATTCAACATTATCGTGCATTAGCTTTGGATCGGTCAGGTCAAAGGCACGGTGAAAGGTCACTGGTAAACCTTCAGACTGCTGCAACACTCGCCGGCATTTGTCCGCATCAATAAAGCGCTCTGGCGTCAGAGCACCAAAAACAAAACCATCGGCTCCATGTTGTCTCAGTAGGCTCATATCAGTGAGAATGGCCTGCAGTTCCTGTTCGCTGTAGACGAAATCATTGCCTCGACGTGGGCGTAGCATGCAGAAAATAGGTAGAGTGAAGGGAAGTTCTTTTAGAGTTTTTAGAGTTCCCACGGTGGGTGTTAGGCCGCCCTCTCCCAATGCTGCACACAGCTCAATGCGAGAAGCGCCTCCCTCTTCGGCAGCAAAGGCGGATTTGATGGAGTCCACACAAACCTCAAGTTTTATCTCATGTCTAGACATGTTTTGCTTTGTTTTGGAAACTGTAAATATTATTGTGCCTAAATACACAGGGTTGCCAGTATTTGACAAATAACACAAATCCGATAGCTTACTTAGCAGTGTGGCCGTATTATAAGTGTTTTTATGTAACACTGCTGCGTCGGGCCTAGTGATGAAAGTAGTTGCCCATCTCTAGACAGTGGATTTCGGTCGTCGCTTGTGTATGTGTATGTGATATTATTATTTTTTTAAATCCAAGAAGTGCGTGTGGGTGCAAGTCAAAAGCAAATTCAGCGAAAACCAAGGCAAAGTGCAAGCATCGCAGCATGCGCCAGACCAACTAAGAGCAGGGAAATACGTCACGCCCGCAACGAAACGTATTAGAATATTTACATAGAAATGACCATGGGCGAGCGTGAGCCAACTTCGTCTCTCGTACTCCCCGTTATATTGCGGCCTATTTTCACACAGGTGGGTAGCAGGGGTGGGGGCGGGGGCCCAGGTTGGATTAATATGTTGCGTAAACTGTAAACTGTGCTTCTTGTTGTTGTTGTTTTGCGTTGTGTTTACAGCTCGAGCGACGGGACGTTGGCGCTGCACAATCACTGCGCTCAGCCATACTAAAATCGGAGCAGAACAATCCGGGTTTCTGCTATGAGCTAGTTGCGACGATCGTGCGACGTGCTGATCTAAATGTCAACCTAAACGAGGCCGTGTTGCGTTTGCAGGGCAACATCACGGAAGCGGACCGTAAGTTGTTGTTTCTCGCAGACCTGCATACGTGGTTAATACCGAGTTTCCATTTGTTTGAAGCAGTCAACGAATATCGCTTGACACGCACCGAGGAACCGTTCCAGGAGTTAAATCGCAAATCGGTGGCTCTCAAGGTGATTTTGAGTCGCATTCCTGATGAGATCAATGATCGTAAGACGTTTCTGGAGACCATCAAGTGAGTTGGCATCGTTAATATATTAATAGTAGGATAGCGTGACGACCCACCTTTGTGTTGTTTTTTTTTGCTTTGCTTTCAGGGAAATCGCCAGCGCCATAAAAAAGTTGCTCGATGTGGTCAACGAAATTGGTTCGTTCATACCGGGCGTAACTGGCAAGCAGGCTGTGGAGCAGCGCAAGAAGGAGTTTGTCAAATATTCCAAGAAGTTCAGCACAACGTTGAAGGAGTACTTCAAGGAAGGACAGTAAGTGTTACGGGCACTCATAAACTCTCTTATTACGTTTATACGAACTGATTATTTGGTATTCAGCTTCTCATGGTGGCATTATAATTTAAGCAATTATCTCGGTTGGCTGGATTTTAAAAGCATGGGTGTATTGTGGATAATTGGCATAGACTTGGTATTTTAGAAAACCCCTTAAGAATAGTCTGGATGGGTGGAATAGCACTATCTTGGTGAGCAATTCACGTCACCATTACTTCAGATAAGAATACGCTCAAATAGTTTACTCAAATTGTTTATCGCGGCGTCCCTTGTATGACTCATAGCGCCGTCCTGTTGAAACCACATGTCGTCCACGTTCATATCGCTCTGTAGCGCTTTTTTTCAATGTTCAAAAAGTTCAGTTTTGAGAGAAAATAACTTTAAATTTAGCATTCAGGCTTCAAATTTCCAATTAAAGCCCATTCAGTGAGACTTTGTTATAATGTCTGCAAGCCTGAAATAATTCTAGAATTTGCTAAAATTTCGGTATCTCGTCTCGTTCTGATGAATTAAAGACTGAAATTTATGAATCACGTTCCAAATGTCTCTAACATTCTGTATTTTACATAGTTAAAACACTTTCAGATTGCTTTTCATGTGTAATATTTATCAATTGTGAAAAATTAGACTGGCATTTCCAGTATAAAGTTGCAATTCTGAAAGTAACATGATAACACATTTATGCAACAAATTGATTGATTTGCATTTGCTTACACTAGTTTACAAAAAAAATTTATACTGAAACTTTTTTTAAGTGTAGTTTGGATTGGTGATCTCAAAAATCGATTTCAAAAATTTTTTTATTTCAACGTTTTTTAAATATGAATTTTTTTATTTTTTCGGTAGGTGCACTTATATTTTATGCCATATCTCAATTCATAAACGTCAGATGGTGTCAAGCAATATATGAAACGAAAGGCTATTAAATTTTCAATAATAATGCAGAACATTGTTTTCAAATCGGTTTAGAAGTTTGAATACAAAGACCAAAACTAATTCAAAAATATCGAATTTTTGCTCGAAAATGCAAGAAATTTAATTTTTAATCGCCTAGGAAAAATAGAAAAATATAAAAAAATCCAAAATTTGTTTTTTTGACTTAAAGGCCTGTTTCCAGAACGCACGAAAATAAATTTGTATGTTGAACTCCATATATGTATAAAAAACAGCTTCGAACAGCTGATGAACCATTTATTTAGTCTCATTTATTTTGTTGATTTCCAGAAAAGAAACTAAATAATCATGGCGTTGCCACATCGATAGCTTGTGAACTAAATTGTAAAGGTGTGAGTTGGCTGGCTCTAGGTCCGAAAAAGTTGCGTTTGTTCACAACTGTAAACAACTTATGCATTGTACCACCAAAAAGAGCTGGTTGCCTATACAGAACTGTTTCATAGTTATCCCTAACGACTCTTCAGTAGGCTTTTCGCTGAAGAAAGCATGATAGCCAACTGCCAGTCAGTTGGGAACTGATCTAAGCAATAATTGTATGGTTTGTGAGGAATGATTGTATTGTATTGTATCGCAAATCGCAAGTTTTTATAATTTTGCCCAGGAGTTTGCAACGCATAGACATATTCATTTTCTTCTTGATCAGGGCGACGAGCTGAGTCGATTAAGCTTTGTCCGTCCGTCTGTCTGTTTCTACGCAAACTAGTCCCTCAGTTTTGTAGCTATCGAGCTGAAATTTTGTAGAGTCTTCTTTTGGCTGCACGCTGCTAATGTGTCGAAACCGCCCGGATCGGATGACTACTTCTTGTAGCTGCCATAGGAACTATCGGTCGAAGAGTCAATTTTAGAACTTTCCTAGTAAACGTAGGAACTTTTCTAGTAAAATAAATGTATGATATGTGGCAGTCGAATTTGAGCTACGAGACTGAAAGGAACTTATTTGTTTGTTTATTTATATGCTTAAATTGTTGAAACCAATATTGTGACCAATAAAATCAATCAAAATGCCACGAGTGTCTTCAATGTCCCAGAAGCAACGACGGCAGGCGTCCCGTGATAAAGCTCGCATCCGTTACAAAGTCCGAAATGCTAGTCGACTGGCCGCTCTTCGCGAAGAAAATCTAGCATCTCGTCAAGTAGAGCGGGAGCGTGATGAAGACAAGAACTTTCAAGGGTATAAAAACTTCGGCACGGACAAAGTTAGCTTAGCCTTCTCGTTTCGGCACTCAATTGCTCACAGCTCCTGTATTTATTTATAGGTTTTGTTCATCGATGTCTTATTTCTTCAAAGAAGAGCGGTTCTTAAGTAGAAAAAATAAAAATATTTAAAAATATTTCGAGCAAAAAATAGATTTTTTTTTAAATATTTTTAATCATTGTATTCAAACTACTTCACCGATTTGAAAATAGTGTTTTGTGCGATTATTGACAATTCAATTACTTTTCGATACATATCTTGCTTGAGTCCATTTGACGATTATTAAGTGATATATGGCTTTACATGTAAGTGTACCCACTAAAAAAATTCATATTTAAAACACCGTGCCATGAAAAAATTTGTGAAATCGATTTTTGAGATCACCAATCCAAACGACACTTAAAAATAGTTTCAGTAGAAATGGGTCTTTTTGGCTGTAAACTAGTGTTAATAATTAGTCTGTCAACTAACCCAACTTAAGCAATGCGGTTATTGTAGCGGAAGATAAGAACTTTGTGCATAACTAAGATTTATACCATTGAATTGTGAACTAAGAGTGGAGAACTAAGCATTTGCGTATGGTTTGACACACCAAGCATTATAATATTGTGTAGTTCAACTCTCAACTAATCTTTGGAGAAAGAAATACGTCTCAGGTTCATTAACTAAGTAAGTTGTTCAATTGTTTCTAACTTCTTGTATGTATTAGGGGTTGCGCGCTTCTTGGATCGATGACTCTGCCAAAAAGATGAATAAAGTAAGCGGCAAGGCGGTTATTGTAGCGGAAGATAGGAACTTTGTGCATAATCTAAAATTTATACCATTGAATTGTGAACTAAGACCTATTGAACCAAACACTATTCAACCAATGAAGTTGAATGCCCCAAACATGACCTCAAAACAAAACAATAGAAAGCAATCCATAACAATCAATTTACACTTTATATAGTCAAATACCTCAAAATTATGAGAGCAACATTGTATATTTCTTGCCTCGTATACTGCGTTTATTTTTACAAAAAAACATGATTTAAAATCCTGATTTTGCCAAAAAAATTTCAAGCATAAAGGCCTGTATCCAGCACTGCGAAAAATTTCTGCCAGGAATTTGCTAGTTATTTCTTGTGTGTGAGGAACATAACTAAAAGAGGGTGACCATCCACTAAAAAGGTGCATAATCACTCTGATCAGCCGGCTGTTAAGCACTGTTAATTATTTGAATTTGTATTAATATTAAGGATTTTGTGGATTTGGCTTTGGTCTATGGGCGAACCGCTGGAACATAGCCGTTAATCGTTCAAATATTCAACATGATCGCTATGAGACCCCGAAAAGTTGCTCGAGTGCGACTCCTAGGATCAAATAGATACCGCGGTGAAATATCTTGGCGTATCTCTGGACCGCCGTTTGACCAGGAAAGTCCATGTGTCTCGGGTAGTAGCTACGGTTGCAGCTATGACATTGAAGCTCGATTGGCTTCTCAAGCTTCGTAGTGGTGGATCTGGGGGATCCCGTTATGGGGTACGGCATGCTCCACTACCCTCAAGTACCTAGAATCTTCTATGTGAGGTCCCTGGTATGAGAGGCATACAACTATATACCGCGATTTGGACGCTTTGCCATTATGCGCCCCAAATTATTATGCACGCCAGCAGGTATCATGATCGACTGGTGGCCCACTCCTAAAGACATGCCTATGATCTGGCGACAAACAGGCTCAGAAGTCGTCTCAACCTACGACATCCCATCGACCTTTGTGTCCATGGAGGGCATCTCTCGGGCGGCCTCAGCAATTGGGCATAAGTGTTCCTTTGGCACTATCCCCTACCAATCTTTGCACGCTGCTGGTTCCCCAGGAAGATGACAGCGCATAACAAAAACACAAAAGCATTCACCCCAATTTTTCGCTCATCACGTCCAAAATAATTGTAACCAATATATTCCTGAGCTGTGTATCAGCTGTTCTTTCGATCCACACGCGCTATCGATAGGCCAACTATCGATAAGAAACTGTGGGTTTCGTTCATGTTGCTGGATACTCAAGCAACGAAAAGGTAAACTAAAAATTCCTGGCACAGTTTTTATACCCGTTACTCGTAGAGTAAAAGGGTCTACTAAAGTCGTGCAAATGTATGTAACAGGCAGAAGGAATCATTTCCGACCATATAAAGTATATATATTCTTGATCAGCATCAACAGCCGAGTCGATATAACCATGTCCGGCTGTCCGTCTGTCTGTATGAACACCTAGATCTCAGAGACTAGAAGAGCTAGAGCAACCAAATTTGAAATGTAGACTCCTATTGTCTGCACGCAGATCAAGTTTATTTTCAATTTTTGCCACGCCCCCTCACGCCCCCGCAATTTGGAAAAAACGTCATATCTCCTACAGTTTTTATGATAGATGATTCGTACTTTCTAGAGATATCTAGTACTTAAAATTATTTATCGATTTGCTGAAGGAATGATAAAGATCGGATGAACGATACTCAAGTTATGAGCAAAAAACGATCAGTTAACACCCACCACCCACCCCACTCATAACCTAAGCATTGCGTTCAGCAGCAATCTTAGTGAGAGAGAGAGAGAGAGAGAGAGAGAGACGAGTTAAAAAATGTTGCATACTTTTCGGCTGACCCACCTCAGGCATACAGTAAGGCTATTAAACATTTGCTTCCATGAGTAACGGGTATATCGAAGTCGGTTAGAGCCGACTTTAACTTACGCTCTCGTTTTTATATGAAGTTTGGCAGGAATTTTTAGTTTCCGCGGTGCTGGATACCCTGCTTAAACACCAAATCAAGATTTTTTGCTACACACGAATTTTGTCTATGGTTTTAGAGAAAAATCACGCTTTTAATACTCTGTACCAAAAGTAGAAAGAGTATATTAAGTTTGTGCAAAAGTATGTAACATCTCCCTGGAAATCAGTATATCAGTATATATACTGATATCTTCATCAGCATCAACAGCCGAGTCGATGTAGGCATGTCCGTCTGTCTGTCCGTCTTTATGAACGCACAGATCTCAAAGATGGTAAGAGATAGAGGATTGTCATATATGGGACATATACTTCTTATACTTGCATGCAGATCAAGTTTATTTTCAATTTTAACCAAGACCCCTGCCGCCTCCGCGATTGGGAAAAAGTCATATCTTCCATAGAGATATTTAGTAATCAATATTACTTATCGATTTGCTGAAGGAATAATAAAGATCGGTTAAACGAACTCAAGTTATGAGTAAGAAAATGGCAAAGACAATCTTAGAGAGAGAGAAAGCGATGAACGTATAACATAACGAGAGCGTAAGTTAAAGTCGGCTCTAACCGACTTCGATATACCCGAAAATTTAAGGGCTTATAGATATTGCGAATATAAATCTAAGTTTTAAATTTGAGATCGATATCTCAAAAATTGTGGGAGCTATTCAACATTTTTATTGTGGGGGCGGGGGTGGGCGTGGCACAAATTTGAAATAAACTTGATCTGCGTGCAGACAAAAGGAGTCTACATTTCAAAATTGGTTGCTCTAGCTCTTCTAGTCTGTGAGATCTAGGTGTTCATACAGACAGACGGACGGACGGACAGACGGACATGGCTATATCGACTCGGCTGTTGATGTTGATCAAGAATATATATACTTTATATGGTCGGAAATGATTCCTTCTGCCTGTTACATACATTTGCACGACTTTAGTATACCCTTTTACTCTACGAGTAACGGGTATAAATATTGCACGATAACCGCGTGACTCCTTAGATAAAAATCTTATCTTTTGTGGGTAATATCAGGTTTCGTAATATGCTCTAACGATATTACTCTGCCTTGATAATAGACATTAATGATAAATTCGAAATTTGTGTTTTCACGCGTGCTACTAACAATTTTTTGGCGTATACTTCCGCTGCGTCGCGACGCTCCGCAGGAAGGCCGTCAGAGTACCGAGTATCTGAGGGCTATAAAAATTTGCCATCGGCGGTGTTTGCAATGACCTGCTTGCAGAGAATGAACCGCCCTCTCTTGGTGTCTCCTGAATAACGATTTCATGTAGTATAATATTATAATCGGGAACAAAAGCGAGCGGCGGGCTGAACTGGTACTGAGTATATTATAGTCGGGCTAGACCGACTTTCTTACTTGTTTTAAACAAAATCAGTCTGTCAGAACCTTTTTTAAAAAGACAGCTATTCTGTTATTAAATTGTGTTTGGTCTAAATATAAATTACAAAAAAATATGAAAACCAAAAGAAACCAATGGACAATAGAGGAAACCAATGAGCTTCTCGCAATAGTTAAAGAGACGAATGTGTAAAGTAAACTAGATGGAAGATACAAACGGAGTAACCTGGAATATCCGCCTTACGTGTTTCAGGATTTTCAATTGTCAATTATACAATTGAAAATTGTATTAAAAAGTTGACCAGAAGTTTGCAACGCCTGAAAGGAACCATCTCCGACCCCTATAAAGTATATATATTCTTGATCAGCATGATGAGCTGAGTCGATTGAGCTGTTTCTACGCAAACTAATCACTCAGTTTTGAAGCTATCGAGCTGAAATTTTGCACAAAGTCTTCTTTTGACTGCACACTGCTAATATGTCGAAGCTAGGGATGTCGGAAATAATATCGATTTATCGATATTTTTATTAAAGACTATATCATTATCGGATATTTTTCTGAGGCGAATATTTATAAGGATATTTACTTGGTTTTGGTCACTAAAAGTGAGTTTTACTGATGTTTCTTACAACAAAATATCAATATAAAAAAAATATCGATAGATATTTTCTAAATATCCGGCAACCCTAGTCGGAAACACCCGGATCGGATGACTATTTCTTGTAGTTGCCACAGGAACAGTCGGTCGGAAAATAAGTCTTAGTGAGGAAAACCTATATTGTTTTCAAAGTTTGCGTTCTTAAACTAGGCCATTATTAATATAATATTATGTGTTTCAAACAGATCTGCGAAATTTGGTTGAAATCGCTAACCGTTGAAGCGAGCTTTTTCGAGTGTATTAAATCAGGGATGCTAACAGGTTCTGAACCGAACCAAACCAAACCGTATCGAACCGATATTCCGTGCACTTAAACCGAACCGCGAACCGAACCAGCGTTTGTTGGAGAACACTAAACCGAACCGAAAACCGCTGGAGAAAATGGTTTGTTTCGGTTTATTCATCGACGAGTAGCTCCTACCTTAAGAGGTAAATTTACACGGGTTTCTATATACACATGCGGGTTATTATTTACATTTTCAATGCCTGTTGTTTCTCTTCTTTATATTTACAAAGTCTGTGACTAACTCTCTCTGCTACTGCGTTCTCATCTGCTCGCGTCATCCATCCAGTGTGACCATCGTCTCTGTCTTAAAATACCTGCTGTAGGGTTTGCAGTCTGGTTGCTGTGTTTCCACAATATCTACTTTTGTCCATTTTGTCCCTTTTTCTAAATATGTCTGTCATCATTCTGCATTCTTTCCATTGACGTTGCAGAGCAAAATGTTTAAGTTTCCTGATTAATTTGAAAAATCTAATATAAGCATGGGATGTATTTTCTATTAACATTATTAGCAGTTGTAAATATATTGATATGTGTCTTCTCGGTTAAATTGTTAAATCCGTAGAATTAAAATTTAGTAGAAACTTAACATTTGATACCGATTACATTGAATTGTTTTTAGCCGGCTCCAGGTCAAATTTTTTAACTGTGTCTTTTAATGAAACAAAAAGCGCCACTATTTTTGGGTTTTACTCCGATATATTTGGTTTTCCGTTGGAAATCGTCCTCAGGGCTATACAATTTAATTAAAAAGGAAACATGTACAACATTCGATTTCCCTTAAGTGAAATCAGGAACATGTCTAAGGGCCGTTTTCTCATGTTCATGTTTTTGCTCAAATCGAAATCCATCTAGATTTCGCATCTAGATGGTTTTTGTTCAATTGGTTATCTCATGTAGGTTGATTATAAATTCGGGCATTTGCGCCACGGTCACACCGGGAGGGCTGGAATGGTATAATACTAGGTTGGCAGCACCTCTGCAGTCGGCTGAGTTTTGTCTTTTTTATTGCGCGCCAATTTTAAAAATTAAAGCAAGAATTTTACAGAGGAGGAGAAGATTTTTCTTTTGGAACGTCTTGTTACTATGATGGGATATTAAACAGTAGGTCGAAAGCTATGTTCAGACAGGCAAATAATTTGGAAAAATTTTCATGAAAATTGGGCTATATATGCCAAATTGTGGAACTTTCCGGCCATATTTAATCAAATTATTTGCGTATAGAACCACAGTTTAAGTTTTTAATCCTGTAAAATCTTTAATCATGGCTATTTTTATCAAAATTTAGCCAAATTATTTGGATGTGTAAACTTAGCTTAAGCAATGAACTAGGGGAATTAGAATGTGCATCTGTAATTTCAGCAATGTCTGCAGGTGTTCTTATATTAAAGGAACATCAAATATTTTCCATTTTTGGTTTACTTAATAACAATTCAGACTTTAATGTTTTTAGCAGCAGTTGTTTTTTGTTTTCAAATATTTTCCAGTGTGACCATATGCGCGGATACACAAAAATACTTAATTTGCATAAGAATGTAGATGGTTTTAAAATCAATGAGTGTGAAGTAGATTGCTGCGAATGTCATCTAGATTGTTACCATTGAACATGAGCAAAGCAAATGCAGCAAATCCACCTAGATTTGCAAAAACACCAACATGAGAAAACGGCCCTAAATGTTCTGCTGAAATTGGAGAAGTAGCTTAAGGCTTGATACCGATTAACTGCAACATGGCCTGCATTCGATTTCACAGGAACATGTCTGAATGTAAGCAATAGGCAGCTAATAAATTTTTTTATTTTTTATTTATTTATTTAGAGTCGACAAACAAAGGCTGTCAACAAGAGTATAAATACGTTACAAAAAAAAATTGTATGAGCTAAGGAAGCCTATCAAAGAAAATCTAATAAAATTACAAAATAAACTAATAACGACTCCGACACGGTGGGGGTATTTTATTTGCCCGTCCGGCCAGCTATGCCCCTATTCACAGCCGATTGTAGTCAGAGACGTTATTAGAGCTAACCAAAACTTTAATAATATAGAGATCGAGAAAAGGGAGAGAGAGAAAACAACCAAAACCTATAGTTATGTAGGAGCAAAGGAAAAAATAAGATAATATAATAAATTAAACTAAAACAGAGATAGAGAGAAAGAGAGAAAACTATCTAAAAGAAAACTTTAAAAATAAAAAATGTATACGTTAAACTTAAAACTAAATAACCGGAAAATCTATGACCCGGTGGGGGAGGATTTTTTAGCCAGTCCGGCAAGCTATGCCCCTACTCACAGCTGGAAGTGGTCAGAGATTTCCCCGTAGATAATTATAGAGAGACGTTTTTAGAGAGAAGAGAGAGAGTTCTGTTGAGAGCAGGTGATTGAGATCATTGTAATTCTTACATAAAACCCGAAATCGATTATGCTGATTATGATTTCATATCGAGTTGGAAAAAGGAATGTGAAAAGGATAAGAAGTATTGGTAAAACGGGAAGAGTATTCCTCTTGTTGTTGATTGGAAGAAGTCCGCGAATAGGTCGACGGCAGCGGAATCATCGTTAGCCTTTTGGTCACCAAGAAAAAAAGAAGGTAAAGAAGAGGATCTATGTTTAGAGTTGACAAAGCTATAGAATTGTTTAGGGTCCTCTGCAAATTGAATTTTGCATCGGGCAAGACATTTCTTATAGCATTCAGAACTGAAAAGTGTAAAGTTCGATTTTGCAATTGACTATTGAGAAAAGTTAACGACAGAACCAGTACGTTTTTACTTTTTGAAGCATCTAGACTTAATATTTTTCAAATTAGAAAGCCTAGAACAGTACCAAGATGGATTAATGGACGTTGGAGAGGGAGCGCTGTTAGGAATACAAATATCTAAAAGAGAATTAATGGAATCATAGAAAAGGGTAAAAGCAAAGTTTGTACAAAGGAGTCCAGTCTGTTGCACAAATAAGTTGATTTAATAAACTAAAGTTTCCTTTACGAAAGCAACGACGAGGTTTGTTTGAAGCTAAAGATGTTGAAGAGGTAGGTCCAGAAACTGAAAGGGAGATTTCAATTGTAGGATGGTAAGAATCTTCAGGAAGTGATAGGGGGTAGACCTAGAGACTACGGCATTAGTACTGTCAGCGACAAAGACTAGATCCAGCAATTTATTTAAATGGTTTGGAATTGTATTAATTTGAAACAAGGACTTATCAAAAAGATGATCTAAGAAGTCATGCTGTGTTAAAGGAACAAGATAAGTTGACCCATTAAGAAATGACCAGGTGATGTTTTGCAAGTTGAAATCGCCTACAACAACCATTGAGTCAATGTCTCGTCATTGGGCACAAACATCTTTTATACAAGTTATATAATGCATATAAAATTGAATATCGGAAGAAGGAGGGGTATAAGAACAAGTGATATATAAAGAAGAGGAAGGAAAAGATACCTTTACGGCAACAAATTCAACGTCATCAGGCAGATTTAATGGAATTAATTCCGAACGGTGGTTAGTTTTGACTGCGATCAGTACACCTCCACCTCTGCGAGTAGGTCGATCATGTCGATAGATAAAAAAGTCATTTGATAAAATTTCACAATCAGAGATTGATGGGTTCAACCAAGTTTCTGAGAATGCAATAATGTCAAACTCAAATGAAGCACTATTCAAGAACAAGGTAGAAAGTTTGGATAACAGACCCCTAACATTCTGATAGGCTATATGCGGACTGAGGGACAAAACTAGTTTTTTGAACTAGACCCTACATTTGAGGATATACTAAAAGAGGGCAAGCTGACGGGCATTGGCCTAACTCGATTTTTTTGCCTAAACTTATGGACAATCATAGTCCAGTAGTATGACTTCTCGGTTGGTCGCCAATTAAATGAAGTCTTCCATGGTCGTATACAAGATTGCCTAAATACAGTCACATTAATATTAAGAATTTTGTTAAGGGCTTTGGTCGATGGGCGAACCGCAGGAACATAGCCGTTAATCGTTAAGAGTCAACACGATCGCTATGAGACCCGGAAAAGTAGCTCGAGTGCGACTCCTGGGATCAAGATTCCCATATACGGATACCGTGGTTAAATACCTCTGGACCAGGAAAGTCCATGTGACTCGGGCAGCAGCTACGGTTGCAGCCAAGGCGTAGGAGTTCGATTGGCTCCTCAAGCCTCGTAGCGGTATTTTGTGGCGATCCAAAAACCTTCATCATTACGCCTTCCTGGATTAGGGGATTCCGGTATGGGGTACGTCATGCTCCACTACCCTCAATAAACTAGTCTTTTATGTGAGGTCCCTGGTATGTGTGCATACATCTAAATACCGCGATTTGGACGCTTGCCATTATGAGCCCAAATCAATATGTATACACACCTGCAGGTATCGTGACCGACTGGTGGACCACTCGCATAGACTTGCATCTGATCTGGCGACAAACAGGCTCAACCTACGACATCCCATCGACCTTTGTGTCCATGGAGGGCATCTCTCAGGCCGCCTCAGCAATTTGGCATAAGTGTCACCTTGGCTACATCTCCTACCAATCTCTGCACTCTGCTGGTTCCCCAGCATAACAAAAACAAAAAAGCCCGCCAAATTTTCGGTCATCACGTGCAAAAAATTTGTAAACAAAATATTTCTGAGCTGTGTATCAGCTGTTCTCTCGATCCACACGCGCTATAGATAGGCCAACTATCGATAAAAACTGAGGGTTTCGTTCATGTTGCCGGATACTCAAGCAACGAAAAGTTAAACTCAAAATTCCTGACACAGTTTTTATACTCTGTACCAAAGGAACACAGAGTATACAGTTTTGATGATAGATGATTCGTACCTTCTAGAGATATCTAGGAATCAAAATTATTTATCGATTTGCAGAAGGAATGATAAAGATCGGATGAAATTATACACAAGTTATTAGCAAAAAACGGTTATAGTCGGGCTTGACCGACTTTCTCACTTGTTTTTATATGAAGTTTGCCAGGAATTTGTAGTTTTCGCGTTGCTGGATACCCGGCTTTAAGTGTAAATAATGAAAAATTAATCATAGTTCTTAAGTAAGTAATTTAAAGACATTTTGAAACTAAACATTTTTTCAAATAAAGGGGGTTCGCTCTGGGTTAATAATTTAAACAGTTCAAGGATATTCAATCATATGCAAATTTTAATGCGAAAATCTCCTCTCCTAAGTTCTATAATTCCACACATAAACTAGGTATGTATACGCAAGTCTTATCAATTTTATTTACGTACGCCAAGTGAAATTCCTCTATGACAGCCGGTTTCTTTAATCACCTCATATCTGGTTTCTTATCGGGTCGGTTGTTTATGAATGATGTCATTCTATGGGCATTTCTGGCTTTTGTTTGGTTTATCAGTTTACAGATTGTGTACCTTGTTTGAGTGAGTGAGCGAGTGAATGAGTGGGTGGAATTTAAATTTTAAATCGAAGTCTAATTGCTGATTGACCTTAAACGTGATGATAGATAATCGATTTGAAAGCAATTTGGTTAAATATTTGATTCAAACTGCAAATTGCAGTAATTTGGCTAAACTGAAACTGAAACTGCTCTATAATTGATTTACCTTCTCTCTCTCTCTTTGCAGACCGAATGCAGTATTCATAAGTGCACTTTTTCTAATACGGCAAACGAATCAAATAATGCTGACAGTTAAAAGTAAATGCGAGTAGAAAATTAAATGATTTAATTATATTATGGCAAAACTTAGTGGCATTTTAATTTTATGTTTAAACAAAACACACACACACACACACACAAAAGCACTTGCATAAATTGAAATTCAACGCCTCTACCCGGCCACCCAGCCCCTCATTTTCTGTTGTAATTACAAGTAAATAGGCCTAATCTACACATCGTATACATTATATATATATAAACAATTCAAATGGATAATCACACATGAAATGAGAAATCAATTGAGAAACTATTTATTTAGATGATTTTCGCTTACAATTTTATTGTAAATAATTCATTCGTCTTCTGTTCACAACAATAATGACAACCACAGCGGAAGTTTGTTTATTTTTATGATTAAATTTAAAATTAGTGAAAAAATACCGAGACACAGGAAATGTATGTACTATGAAAGAAACAAAAACCAACACTTGAATTTTTAACTGGTTTTAATTGTTAGAGTTTGAAATTTAAACGAAAAACAAAATCACTAAATATAGCAATCATTTAATTAATGATATGTTCGAACGCGAAAGACAACAAAGATAAGGAAATCAAATTATTTTATTTTTAAAGACAAATGTTATATGAAAAAATGAAACAAAAACTCATAATGTAGTAATAGAACACAAAACGACAAATAAATGTATTTATATTAAAACAAACATTGATGATTGATCATGAGGAATATTATACAGTGCCGCTCAACTGAATAGGTTTGTCTTGAAGAGTGGTATCTGTGTAAAAGGCACTCCGATTTAAGCGAAATAAATTTTGTTGTATAAAGAAATCAGTCATTTGTGAAATGGCAAAGTTTCTGTTCTGTTTGTTTTGTTTTTATATCATTTTTATTATTTTTTCAAAAACATAACAAAAAATCGCAATTTTTTTTTTTGGCTTAACTGAATAGGTTTGACACTTTTGAACTCACTTTTTGATTGACTGACTGCGTCATTGAAAAGAGTTGAATTCTTATGTATTCCAAAATTTAAAGCAACTGCTATCAGTTTTTTGTAAAATTGGCCGCGGAAAACCTTTAACCGATTTTGAAAAAGGTCAAAGGAAAGGAAGGAAAAGTAAAAGGCAAGAAAATTGGTCGAAGTCAAAACGTTGTGAATCATTTTCTCCGTAATGACTATGGAAATAAAATGAATGGAGGAAATAAAAAATAAGCAACAACAGCAACCGAGAGGCGACTTATCCTACAAACTGCCTTAAATTCCCACCTTTCTGCTGGTAAAATGAGGGAAGAATGCGGCGTAAATGCAAGTCTGGCCACGGTAAAACAAATTCTTCGAAGCGCCGAACACTTGAAGAGATTGAAAATAAAAAAAAAAAACACCTCTCAATGATGCTTGTAAGGAAGCACGACAACGATTTGCCCGAGAACACATGACGTGGAACAATGAGTGGAAGACGGTGGTCTTCTCCGACGAAAAGAAGTTCAACCTCGATGGACCGGATGGCTATAATTACTATTTCCACTATATGCGAAAGAAAGAATGTTTTTTAAGTCGTAATCACTCTTGTACAGGTGAAGTAATGGTGTGGGGAGCTATATCGTTTTATGGAACATGCGAGCTCCAGTTTGTCATCTCGAAGATGAACGCAAATGTGTACAAGATTGTGCTCCAAAAGGCTTTTCCCCACTTTTCGGAGATTTATGGTCATATTCCATATACGTACCAGCACGACAACGCTCCCATCCATACCGCTCGCGTTGTAAAACAGTGGATTAAAGACCAATACGTCAAATTGATCGAGTGGCCGCCTTACTCAGAACATTTGGGGTCTTTTGTCTAGGTGATTTTTTTTAGTGACTCTGGGACCCTAGTTGATGCAATTAAAAAAGCCTGGTCAACAATATCACTAAATGAAATTGAAAAATATTATGATTCCTGACCAAACCGTATGTTTGAAATAATTAAGAACAAGGGTGGGCATACCAAATACTAAATGATGCTAAAACAGTGTCCTTTATTATATAAGTTACCCAGTGCCTTGAAATTTTGCTTTATATACTTTTGTTTAATAGTTTTAATGGTCAAACCTATTCAGTCGAGCCAAAAAAAAATTGACATTTTTTGCTGTTTTCGAAAGAATAATTAAAATCATATAAAAACAGAACTAACAGAACAGAAACTTTGCTATTTCACAAATGATTGATTTCTTTATACAACAAAATTTATTTCGCTTAAATCGGAATGCTTGTTGCAGAGATACAACTATTCAGTTGAGCGGCACTGTACTACTCCCATCAGCGCTGCAGAGGAACTGCTGCGCAGCACAGTCTGGACAACTCTTGGTCAGCTTATATCGAGTTTACACTGCGGTCGTACGACTTTTTCTGGGGCTACGACCTTTTTGGTGTTTACATTGAGCGAACAGTCGCAAAAAGTCCCAAACGTCAGTCAGCTGTTTTTTGTTTACTTTAAATTAAATTGGAGTTTCGGTGTTAAATTTGGAACATTTGTCTACAAAATGGAATTTCGGAGATGTGAATATAATTGCTTTTGGAAAATCTGATAATTCGCCATTTAAAGGGAAAGGGAACAATTGCAAAAGTCATCTTATCATCAATGCAATTCACAGTTCCACACCATGATTCAGTCCTTCTTCTGGACCAGGCACCCCATGATCAATCGCAACAAAGATGCGCGTAGAGATATACCCATCACTCGCTCTTGGATCGACGCCTCTTCGGATGAGATGATTAAATTCCAACGGGGCAGCAAAATGGCGGACAATAAAATCGTTACAAGCACCTGGCCATCATGGTTATGCCTATAAGCCGGATGTGTTTAATCGCTATGTGAATGAGACCTGTGATATCTACGCCAGCTGTTGACGCCTCTGCAGCTAATCCGTGAGACCACCGAGTCGGATGAGGAGCATGAGCCGGTAGCCGGAACCCACAGCCAGTGGAGATTAAACCGAAGGCGGTGATAACGACCACGGTCACGGCTACGACAAATACCCAGAGCTGCGAACCGAAATCTGGGACTGCATCACATGAGACAACAACAACCAATTAGCATATTATTAATCAGAGCCAATTCTTAAAGCTTTGTGAATGCATGTAAAAACAATAATTCCCATTTGAATGAATCATTAGCTAATCTATTGCATTTTTCATTTGAAGTAAAGTTTCGGGTGTTTTTGGGAGGCTGACGTCCCAAGGCAACTCCTGTCCAATTTAAAGAATTTTTTCGAATGCACGCGGGTGCATATTCCGATAGCTATCGATAAATATTGCACAAGGCTGACAAATGTTTGGGGTATATACGGTCTGGCAGCACTGCTTTTTTCGGGTCGTAGAGTCTACGACCGTCCCAAATTCAAAGTCAACTGCCGTAATTTTGTATGGCCGGACGACCAGTCTCAGGCAAAAAATACCAAAAAAGGTCGTACGACCGCAGTGTAAACAGCGTATTAGAGCAGCTATTCTACGTGACAACCGTCATCTGGAAGCGCCTAGACGACTCGACAACATCCCGTATTGTATGGCCGGACGACCAGTCTTAGGCAAAAAATACCAAAAAAGGTCGTACGACCGCAGTGTAAACAGCGTATTAGAGCAGCTATTCTACGTGACAACCGTCATCTGGAAGCGCCTAGACGACTCGACAACATCCCGTATTTTTCTCTTCTTTGTATTTCTTTTTTTTACTAGCCCCACGTACTACCCGACGAATCACGAAAACCGCTAAGAAAATAAAGGCGCAGAAACAAACATCTACATTAAGAAACGTGAGCGTAAGTTAAAGTCGGTGCGACTTCGATGTACCATTTATGTATTTATTCAGAGGTAAGTTTAACAATGTTCAGTTAAACACCAATTACAATTTAATCCAATTAAAATCCAGCTAATAGCAAACTCTGACCCGGTGGGACTAATTTATTGGCCAATGCCAGCTATGGTCCAACTCACAGCATAAGTGGTCAGAGTGGAATGAATGTTTTAGTTGAGGAATGACATTAAGGAGTTCTTAACGTCTATAATAGAGCCATCTATAGAAAATAGGTGATAGTACTTGTTCTAAGCAAGGCACAGGCAACGGAAGGGGTCTCGATGAGCATAGTTCGTCAGGCGGGGCGGAAGGTACATAAGTAAGTGGCACTGACAAATTAATTAGAGATAAAAGAGCAATGGAGTCAATCTCGCCAGCCAAAAGCTTGTGGATAAAAATTACAGAATGACAGATTCTTCTGGATTTAAGTGACGGGAGGTCAATTAGGCGCAAACTCTGTTCATAGAGGGGTAAAAGGATGGTAGTGTCCCAGTTTAGGCCACGAAGGGCAAAAATCAGAAACTGTTTCTGAACTGATTCGATTTGATCCTGGTAAGTCAGGTAATTCGGTGACCAGAGGCATGAACAATATTCCAGATTTGGTCGGACCAGTGATGAGTAAAGGAGTTTGGTGGTGTAGGGATCATTAAATTCTTTTGACCATCTCTTGATAAATCCAAGTACGCTTTTTGCCTTGTTGCAAATCACGGAAATATGACTGTTAAAACTCAGATTGGGTTCGAAAAAAGTACCCAAATCATTGACCTTGTATATGCGAACTAGTGGTTCACCATTAATGGTGTATTCGTAGAGATACGGCTTAGTTCTGTGATTCAGGTGGCACCAAGCACTCAGAGCATTTAAGTCACTTTGTAGTAGAAGTGGAGAAACTGGATCGTCAAATGACGCGCAAAGCTTGTGATCATCAGCGTACATAAGGGCAGTTGACTAGGAAAGAAGTTGCGGGATGTCGTTAATGAATAGGTTGAATAACAATGGACCAAGATGACTGTCCTGTGGAACTCCAGAAGTGACGTGAACGATTTCGGATACAGCTGACTTAAAACGCACATGTTGAAACCGATTGGAAAGGTATGATCTGACCCAGCGGAGAAAGTTGGATGGAAGACCTACTAAACATAATTTATGTAGAAGCTAATTATGATTCACTGAATCAAAGGCTTTGCTAAAATCCGTGTAGACGACATCAATTTGTTTACGATGAAGAAATCCCTGATTTACTATTTTAGAAAATTCGAGTAGGTTAGTGGAAACCGAGCGTCGACGTATAAAACCGTGCTGGGATGGACTCGGGATGGGTTGGCAAAAATGTTGTAATTGGGAAGTAATTATATGCTCGAATAGTTTAGGAATTGCAGAAAGCTTACAGATTCCTCTGTAATTGGCTATATCGGACCTGGACCCTTTTTTATGAATTGGAATTGGAGTTTACTCAGGGTAAGTAAATGAAAATACAGACAATAGGAGTCTACATTGCAAAATTGGTTGCTCTAGCTCTTCAAGTCTCTGAGATCTAGGTGTTCATAGGACGGACAGACGGGCAGGGCTATATCGACTCGGCTGTTGATGCTGATCAGGAGTATAAGTATATACATTATTTGTGTTCAGAGCACATAAAAGTGTATATGTACGGCGAAGACATGGTGTTACTAGCCGACAGCCCTATAGTAATGCAACAAATGATAGACGCCTTATATGAATAATGCCAAAAGTGGAGCCTACAAGTCAACTGCGCAAAATCAAAAGTTATGATAATTCGAGATAGTAGAGGACGCAGAGCTATAGCAGATGCATGGAAAATAAACGGAACGAATCTTGAAGTGGTCAACGAATATCGATACCTGGGAGTGACTCTAACCCCACGCATGACGTTTCATAAGCACCTTAAAGAAAAACTCAGCTGCTTAGAAAAAGGAACGTAAGCCATAGCACCAAATACGCACTATTTTTAGTCACTTCAAGAGCAATTATGTGCTATTCTGCTCAAGTGTGGGGCGTTGATCCATTTGAAGACGTAGAAAAGCTCCTTCACCTACCTCAGTACTCCCCCAACTATGCGATACATTTAGAAACAGGATTTCCCACCATGTTACAATATACCATGCAAATACATTTCGAATACATTGCCAAGACCATGCGAATGCCATCCACTCGTCTACCAACAGTTGTTACAACGTATCTACTTGAGACCAAAAGGCAGTTTTGCCGCACTTGGGAATCCATGGCACTGGAACACAGCATCAAATGCAATCTGAACGATTACAACACTTGGAGAGTTTGGCAAGGTCAACTTCTACAAAGTATTGACACCAGAGAGAGAGAGCCAGTTTCGAAGCAGAAGCTCGAGCTAATTACCCACAGTCAACTGCAATACAACCTTTCGACTAGGAATTACTTTCAAGATGACCTCGAATCCGCAACCATATCGCTTATTTTCCGAGCAAGAACCGAACTGATGAGTTTAAACTATACCCCGTACAGTACCACGCCCAGCCCATGCACACTCTGCAATATCGGAGAGAGGGAGGACACTGAACACTTTCTTGCCCGGTGCCCCATACTGAACGAACTCTGGATTCTTTCTTTCTTTCTTTATTGACTTATACTTATAATTTAAAGCGCTAGTCACAAAAGTTATTAAATTTAGAAATGAAACATTTATGATCCAAATAAGTATTATCTTAAATCTAAACATTCAATAAATATCTGAGTTTTACATATATTTAACATTGATAAATATCTAAAAATATTTTATTTATTTATTTACTTGTAGTTTTGATGGTTTTTGGTTCGTAGGTGCGATTCTAATTTAATTCTAAACTGCTTGGCGTTTCTTATAGTCTTAATTTCGTGTGGTAGTCGGTTCCAACAGCGAACAGCATAGATAAACAAATGCTTTTCTGATAATGCAAGCCTAACTTTTTTACATATAATATTGTTCGTTCTTCTTGACATACTGAAATTAAGTTTCTGGTACAGGTATGAAGGTTCATGAGTCCAAACTATTTTATGTAAAAGAACTAGACTGCAGGTGTAAATTAAATATCTTTATAGAAACATCGGATATTCTGTCAGTTCGTTTTCGATTATATATATAACGTGCTGTATTATTAAATGCTACCTGAAGCTTCCTTTGGCTTTCTGAATCACAATTGTTAAAAACTTCAACTCCATAAAAAAGAACAGAGGTAAGCAAAGTCTTGGCTATCAGCAACCGAATTTTAACTGGCAGAAAGTTCATTATCAGATATTGGTTTCTGAGAATTCCGTACATCTTGCCTGTGGCTCTGATTATATGGTCTTTCCATGTAAGAGATGTATTAAATGTAAAACCCAAATTGCTGGCTCGCTCGATATACTCTAAGAAAGTGTTATTAATTGTTAGCCGTGGCAAGTTGTCAGTCCTAACACTTTTTTGCTGATAACCAAGCATTTTGACTTACATGGGTTTAGTCCAAGTCCATTTCTTTCAGCCCAATCACTTATTTTATCTAATTCACTATTGCACACTTGGACACATTCATTAATCTTACACAAGGGTCTACTAACATATAACTGAACATCGTCCGCATACATATGAACATTACATTTTGCCAATACGCTTGGCAGGTCATTGACATATGTATATTGAAAACAGGAGAGGCCCAGGAACGGATCCCTGCGGGACACCGCGTTTTATAGCCAAGAATGATGAAGATTCTCTAAGGGTGACTACCGATTCTCGCCGATCCGCCAGATATGACTGTAGAAATTTTACAGCTGTGTTTGAGAACGTATACAATTGTTTGAGTTTCGTGCACAACATTTTGTGGTTAACCGTGTCAAATGCTTTACTATAGTCCAAGAGGGTTAGAAATGTTATACTGCCATTGTCAATCTGGGATCGAATATCTTCTGTGATGTTTATTATATCCGTCGTACAGCTTCTACCTTTCCTAAACCCTGACTGATTGTCATTAAAAAGTTGTTCAGAGATCATAAATAGATTTATTTGTTTTGCCCTTAGATTTTCGAGGACTTTTGATAAGAAAGGCAATATCGAAATTGGTCTATACTCATTGGAAGATTTTGGTTTAGCAATAATCTTTGCAGCTTTCCATTTATCAGGAAATGTGGATGTTGTTTAAAGTGTACGTTATGTATTGCAGTATATATGGACGAATAAGTTTCAAAAATTTCGGGTTTATATCATCAAAACCTGTAGCATTCGATTTGATTTTCACAATCGATTCTAGGACCTCACATTGATTAACACACACAAAACTAAATCTATTATCACAGGTTTTAAAAGGTTGACTATTTAGGTACGTGTTATGCTTTACATCAGGTACGTGAGATTTAGCAAATATACTATGAACTTATCATTAGTGTCAATTTTATGATGGGATTTTGTCTTGCCAACTCCAAGATCTTTTAGAAGTGACCATGTTTGTGTACTTGTCCCTGTATTTTTAAACTTATCACAATAATAATCTTTCTTAGAAGAGTTCTGCACTTTGGAAAATCAACCCTGTCGCACCAGGAATCACACGCACTGCTGAACGGAAGCAATTGGCGCTCCCTTACTTCCTACTTGCGGGAGAGCCTGCAATATCGCCGAGGCTTCCTTATGGACTACGGTGATATGTGATCTGGAATCTTTATTGTCTATTAAAATTTCTTAAATTGTTAAACTTCACACAGAATTTCGAGAGATTTCATTTTTTTATTTGAAAATCAATTTAAAAGGTTTGTGTTCTAAATTATGGCCCATTAACTTAAATAGGGCTGCATCTCTTGCAAAAAAATTTCCCATCTGCTAGTTATAGTTTTGGGTTAATTTGAATGGGTTTTAATCTGAAATTTTTTGATTGTGTTATATGATTTATGATGCATTTTTAAATAAGAATTCAAATTTAAGTAAAATTCTCCAAAAATAAAATGAAAAATTTAAAAATGTGTACGCGCCATCATGAAGTATAACTTGCCAGCAATAAGTCCGCTGGCTGTCGCATACACTGCTCGCCACTTGAATAGGACACCCTGTATGCTCTCTTTAAAACTGCTCATAACTCGAAAACGAAATGGTAGAATAACGGTATTTTTTGCATATTATCTTTGCGCAAGCATTCTTCGCTCTTTCTGGTATATTCCAAGTTTTGGAATAGAACCGTTATAAAGTTGTTTGCACTTTATGTGCACGCCACTTGAATAGAACATGCATTTTATTTGGTCGGTATCGTTGACACGTGCACACAAATTTTGGTTTACTTAAACTTTTTGCTTTAATTGAAATGTATATAAAATTAAAAAAAAATAAAATGGGGCGTGGCACTTCTTTATCTGAGTCGGAGAAAGGAAAAATCCAAGCTTACAAGGATTCTGGCCTTTCTATTGCCAAAATAGCAAAAAAAGTCGACAGGAGCCGTCACGCCATAACAAATTTTTTACATAATGAGGCTAATTATGGTAAAAACATGAAGGGCCGCACCCACAGTGTGCTTACCATTGAGGACAAGCGACTTATATTAAGAGAAGCTTCCAATTCGCACGACTCTTTGGCCAAGATAAGGGAAAAATGCAACGTTGAAGCAAGTTTGACAACCATGCGTCGTGTTATTAATAATGCTACACACCTGAAGAGACTAAAAATCAAGAAGAAGCCAACTCCTAACCCGGCTCGGAAGTTACAACGCCTTGATTTCGCGCGCGCACATGTCACCTGGACTTCGGAGTGGCAACGTGTTGTCTTTTCGGACGAAAAAAAGTTTAATTTGGAGGGCCCCGATGGCTACAGCTACTATTTTCATGATCTTCGAAAAGAACCACACCATCTTGATAAGTTGCACAACAGTGCTGGAGGTATTATGGTATGGGGGGCCTTTTACCTATTATGGCACCTGTGAGCTTAAATTTATTCCAACCACCATGAATGCGTTGTGTTATAATGGTATATTGAAAGAGGCCTTTCCACACTTCCAAACTCTTTTTGCAAATCTAAAATGGATTTATCAACATGATAATGCCCCTATACATACGGCCCGGATTGTTAAATCGTATATAGCGAGCCAAAACGTGGAGTTATTAAACTGGCCACCCTATTCACCGGACTTGAATATCATTGAGAATGTGTGGGGATGGCTAACACGTGAAGTATATGGATCAGGTCAGCAATATTCGAGCGTTCCCGAACTAATTGCAGCTATCAAATTAGCATGGGGCTCGATATCGTTGAATTATTTGGGAAAATTGTATGCATCCCTTCCAGACCGAATGTGTGAGGTTTTGGAAAAAAAAGGAGGCTCAACACACTATTAAAAACTTTTTTTGGTTTAAAAACATGTTAGTAATTTCTTATTTAAGTAATATTGTTATTTGAAAAGGATTGAAATATTCTTAAATAGTTTTTAGATAAAGTGTCCTATTCAAGTGGTGCAAAATGAAGACTCCAAAATTTGTTACTTATTGGTTAACAATGTTTCTTGTATACTTACAAGTTTTGAATAATTTTGTTATTTTCGTCTAATTACTACATTTAAATAAACTTTATAAGAAAACAAAAATTATTTTCCTAGATGGCTTGGTTTAGCAGCAATTAACTATAGAAAATCGACTTTAGAGGTGTCCTATTCAAGTGGCGAGCAGTGTAGATGGCAACACCATCCTTAGAGGTTGCCACATGAGGTGATTGGTATTGGTTGATTTGACAGACTTTGGTTGGTTTTGCGAATAATTATTGAAATGCAATTTTAAATGTTAAAACTAATTTATTCATTTGATACAACTTATCTGGAAAAATAATGTTGTTTACGTTTCCAATATTAATTTTGCTTGTCAAAATTGTTTGGGTGATGAATTTTGATAAATCTCCTAACAAAACACGGAAGGTTTGAAACCAACCAAAAGAAATTTCTGTGGCACCTAAGAATTGTAATTCGGTTGGAATTTGGTTGGAAGAGGTTTCTGTGGCACCCCCGTTTTTAAAAATTGTCTATTTATGATATATAAGATGTCTATTTATTGAAAATATCGTAAGTATCGATAATTTCAATGTTTTTTTTACAAACAAAATAATACTTTTTTAATATCGAAAAAAATATCGAGATAGATATTTTCTAAATATCCGGCAACCCTACCTCGAAGGCAAAAATATATGCAATCGACATCGTCCATAAAGACATCCAACAATTCGTTCATTACTGAATAAACTTGATCTGGTGTATATATAATATATATAATTTTCTTCAACAAATCTTAAAAAGACAGCAGGCAGAACGTCAAACGTGATTGTGCACAGATTTCGTGCACAGAGCGCTTTGGAGCGTCCGCCAAATAAAAAAACACATCAACTTAACTTAAATTATATTTCTTCTTATATTCATGTGTTTGAAGTTGGGGCAGAGCCACAAATGGACCCTGCAACAAGTATACAAGCTAGTCTTAGAGACAAATAACAAATTGGACCAACTAGGCAGCAGGAACCATCTGTGCCTACGCTGGATACCGGGACACAAAAACATCCCCGGAAACTAAATGGCCGACGAACTGGAACGCAAGGGTGCAGCCACTGCAATGGTAGGACCAGAACCCTACTGTGGCATAGGCCAACACACCATTAGGGAGCTACTTAGAAAGGAAGAGAATACGCTTTGAACAGCCTCCAAGCAAAAGCATTAATAGTGGCCCACAACCTGAAAAGGTTCCAGAAATGAATCCAACAAGAAAAGAATGCCCTCGGGATCCTGACAGGACTCCACACGGGCCACTGCAGGCTGCGGGGTCAACTGTACAATCTGGGAATAGTAAACACCCAACTATGTAGATACTGGGAAGAGAAGGAGGAGTTCTCAGAACATATACAGGGTGGTCCATTTAAAAATCGCATTTTTAATGGGAACAGGGTATAAAAAACGGCTCGATATTTTTCAAAGGTTGAACATTTATTTATGAAAAACAATTTCGGTCAAATGACCACCACAGCTGGCTTGTCAGTAGCCCATTCGATCCACCCAATTTTTGAGAACATTTTCAATTGTTTCGGCACGTATGTCAGCAATAGCAACTCGAATCTCGTTCTTCAACTCATCAATTGTTTCAGGATTGTTAACATAACATTTGTCCTTGACCGCTCCCCAAAAATAATACTCTAACGGTGTCAGATCACAGCTTTTTGGCGGCCAATTCACATCTCCATATTTGCTGATTATTCGATTTTCGAATATAGGGCGCAGAAGATCGATTGTGGCGTGCGCTGTGTGGCACGTAGCGCCGTCTTGTTGAAACCAAATATCGTCTAAGTCTGCACCATTCACGGTCTCGGTGGCTGCTTCTTCATTTTCAAAGAAAAATGGACCAATGATGCCTCAAGACCAAAATCCGCACCAAACAGTGACACGTGGTGGGTGCATTGGCTTCTCGACGACGATATGCGGATTTTCTATGCCCCAGATGCGACAATTTTGTTTATTAACATATCCACCGAGGTGGAAATGTGCTTCATCCGAAAAGATGATTTTTTGGTCAAATTGACCTTTGGCCAAACGATCTTCCGCCCAATTTGCGAACTGTAGACGATTCGGATGGTCAATTGGCTTTAGCTGCTGCACCAATTGAACTTTTTATGGCTTCATGGCAAGGTCTTAAAGCAAAATTCGCATCAAAGAAGTGCGTGAAATGTCCAATTGTTGAGATCGATGGCGAGTTGACGTCGATGGTTGTTCACGCACATTTTCAACAACCGCAGCAATGTTTTCGGTCGAGCGCACCGTACGAATACGTACACGGGTTGGTTTATCCACCAACATTCCAGTTTCACGAACTCGCTTCACGAATTGATCCACAAATTGAGCTTTCGGAACATTTCTTTTGTTAAATAGATTTTTTTTTCAAATGTCGCACAGTTTGAGTCGAGGACTCACCACTGTGGAAATATGTTTTTCAAATATTTCCCAACTTTCTTCAAGCAAATAGCGACCCATTTCGTAAATGTCGAAGCTTTTACTAAATATAAGTCGCTTTCCGAATGACATTTGACGTTTTTAAAGTCAAATTATGAATAGTTCAAATTCCAAACACTAGATGGACCACCCCACTGCGATGCTCTAGCGAGGCGCAGATTCAGCAGATTTGGGGAACACAGCTTACGCCCCAACAAGATAAGTAACCTAGAACCCAGGAAATAGGGCTGCTAGGAAAGTTGTAAACTAAGTATGGGGGCACATTAGATCAGTATTGGTCGCAGTGCGCTATTCCCCCAACAACAAACTACTATAAGCAAAGCTCGACTGCTTTATGTATTTAGAAATGTTTTGGCCAAACACCTTATCTTGAGACTGAAGCGAAGGCATAGATATGTACGTAAATGGCGCTGGCAAAGTGCACAAAGAGGTTTCACAGAGGTTTAACATGCGCTGTTTCTCAGCCTTTGCTTATGTAATAAACAAGAGATCTCGGGTTACAGAAGTGATGACTTGCGCTTTTGACTTAGAATGTAGGTAAAATGTATTTAATGGAACAATAAAATGCTACGAGTTGTAAAATACATGTGCTTTTATATATTTAGTTAATAACATATATAGTGCCTTTGTGCACAGCAAAGAAAACACCCTTCTTATTTTTTTATTTTTTTTTCACTCAACTCAAAATTAATAGTTCCTGAGTTCTATATTAAAAATCAAAAAATAATCATTAACCATTGAGCAATAAAAGATGATTGAAATAATGGGGGTGGGGTGCCGGTTAACTTTTTTTGCTCATAACTTGTGTATCGTTTATCCGACCTTTATCATTCCTTTAGCAAATCGATAAATAATTTTGACCACTAGATATCTCTAGAAGGTACGAACAATCTATCATCAAAACTGTGGGTGATATGACGTTTTTTCCCAATTGCAGGGGCGGGAGGGGGCGTGGCAAAAATTGAAAATAAACTTGATCTGCCTGCAAGTATAAGAAATATATGTTCCATACATGTCAAACCTCTATCTCTTATCATGTCTGAGATCTCTTCGTTCATACGGACGGCCGGACAGACAGACAGACAGACGGACATGAATATATATACTTTATAGGGTCGGAGATGATTCCTTCTGGCTGTTACATACTTTTGCACAAACTTAATATATTCTATGTACCTTCGGTACAGAGTATAAAAAGGCTGTCAACTTTTTGTTAACTTTTGTTTGCCTATAAAGGAAAATCTATTTAAATTACAAAATTAACTATTAACGACTATTTTAGTAACGACAATTTCAAGTAATCGTTAAAGTTTCTCAACATATATGTGTGAGCTGCAATATATTTGGGTGGATAGAGGACACCATGATCAGTCTGAGCATCATCAGAGACCGTTAAGGCGTTTGTGTTACGCGAACAAGTGTACATTACATTGCCACACGCTGTAACTGTTAACCCGGTTAACAGTACCCTAACATGACTTCAACCCCCGTAATGATGAGCAGAGAAAATTGCCCGTTTTTCAGTGTCATTTGACAGAAAAATCGATTCCTTGCCATACTGGGCCAACTCTGGCCAGGCAGTTGGGCAAAAATCAGAGTACAAACCAGCCGAGCAGCGCGACCGAGATGACCCACTTTTCGGTTTTCACACTAAAATCAAATTGCTATACAAAAGAAGTGAACAATTAAATATAATTTTTTTCTATAAATTTAGTTAATACCGCAACTAATATGTAAAACTCGTAGCCTAGTGTTAAACTCTATATGCATTTATGTGAATTTACCAGCGCTAGCGTGGAAGAAAAAACCAGGCGACCTGAAAAAGTCAGCAAGAAGCAGCAGCAGCAGCAGCAGCAAAAAAGGTTCGAATTTCTATTCCTCAAAATCCAAAAAGTGCAACATTTGATAACCAACCAAAAAAAAAATAAAAAAATATATAAAATATTTTGTGCTACATTTGGCGCCCGGGTGGCATACAGCAAACAAAAAAAAATGAAAAAAAGAGTAAAAGAAGGCAGTGAGCGAGCAAACTCACATAAAATTTCGCTGTACACCAAATAGGGAAAATGTTTTCCCTAACAGCAGCCGCCGCTACTGCGTGAAAAAATTTTCATTGTCTCCACCGAAAAAAAAAACAACACGAATAATTCTAAAAAAATTCAGAAAAAGTGTCGCGTGTGCAAAACAAGCGATGAAGAGAAAGTAAAAGTGTAAGGAAAAAGCCAACGTAAAACTACACACACACACACACACACACGCTCACACATATTCATACAAACTAAGGTATGCAAATGCGCGAACGAAACATTGAATGGAAATACGCAAAGTGCATAAGTAAATCATTTAAATTGGGTAATAAAGCGTATTAACTGCATTTGGGCGCGAATGCATACAAACATACACACACACACACACACACTTTAAGCCAAAGCCCCAAAGAGTAAGTAAATGTATGTAAATGGTCACTGAAACTAGAGCAGAGCAACTTTCCCATGTGTACATGTGTGTGCGAGTTTCAGATTCATAAGCAGCAGAAGCAGGAGCAGGAGCAGCAGCTGTAACGTGCCAGTGCCTTTGTAGAAGCAACGTCGCACCATAGGAAGTTTTGCCAATTTTCAGGCATTTATTAATACCTTCACAATTGATCAAAGTTTTTGGTTTTAGTTTACCGGCAAACCAAATCTATATGTTATTAGGAAGTGTTTTTGGAAAACTTTTAAAATTTATGTTTGGTACACAGAAAAAAAAAAACTTAATCTTGGAGTAAGCCCGGAGGATATTCGACACAATTCAAGCTTTCAGGAAATGGCCCAAGCCTTTCGAACTTGTAACATTCCAAATGTGCTTACTTCATCATCGAACGATCATTCGAAGAAGCATCTAGATAACATTATTCGTTATTTAAATAAATTTATTCAACAAATAACTCTTCGAACAAACTATCTACATTACAAATTTAAGTATGCATTTGAACTTGCTTTCATAGTCACAAATAATCGTACCTCAGAAGAACATGTATTTATATTTATTTGTATTTAAATTTACAAACCATTATTCTCAAAGGAAAATGGATGGACGATTAGCTATTTTAGATGGAACATTTTTTAAGCTTTTGAGCATAGAGAGAGCGCTCAGGCTGTTAATGATTGTAAAGAATATTGCGCCGCCAAAAAGACTAAGAATGAAACTACTGTGCAGGGGCATTAGCCAAACCGAATTTGATGCCAATATTGCGAAATTTTTTTTTAAGGGGGATTCTCCATGTCGATGCTGTTTTTTGGACCTTTTTTAAAAAAAATCTTATTTGAAAACGCAGAGTTTTTCCAATTCTGTTTTTATACTCTGTACCGAAGGTACATAGAGTATATTAAGTATGTGCAAAAGTATGTAACAGGGAGAAGGAATCGTTTCCGACCCTATAAAGTATATATATTCTTGATCAGCATCAACAGCCGAGTCGATATAGCCATGTCTGTCTGTCCGTCCGTCCGTCTGTCCGTCCCCCACCCACCCAGCCACTGTATTCAAACAAACACACTCTTTGGGGGAGAGAGAGAGAGAGAGAGAGAAAGAGCGAGAGAACCTTAGAGATGTACGATACGAGGGCTGTTCAAAAAGTTCTCGGCCGTCAAAGTGGGGGGTCCAAAAAAAAGGTATAGTGCAGGCGGCCATGATTTCTCATCTCCAAGTTGTTTGAAATGGAAAGTAAAAACGGGGGTATAATCAGGGCTGCCATCCCAAAAAATTTTCGGAACCTCCGGTTTGTAGGTTCGAACCAAAATTTAACAACGGTTAAGGTTCGGAAATTTGAGGTTCGAGGTTTTTGGGCTTTGGTTTTGGTTAGAACCTTGGTTCGTTCCACGTTTTACCCAATATATGTAAAATTGCAATACAATAGGTATACACCTGACGCATAAATACATTGAAAGACAGTAAGATGTCGATTATATATGACGTAAGATTGGCGCTCGTGTGCTGGATATGGACTTTCTTCATTGCTAGTGTACAAATCTTCAGTCCGCCCTCTAATAAAATTCGGACATAATGCCAATTATCGAGCAGTCTTGATGACTGACACAATGTTTGTGTGCATGAATGTAGATATGTACAGACATATTTTTTTTCAAACTTACTTATTCTGCAAAATATTGATAATGCTTTCTCGTATGCACTTTTATCAGTCACAAAATTGAGCATCGATTTGTGTTTATTAGCCACACTTGGAACTTTTTTTCATAATGATTTGATTAAAAATGCCGTTATGTCTTCCAATTTTTGGCGCGTGACTAGTGTTGTCAATTTAGCTATTTTTCCCACAAAATATCTACTGTTGAAAATGCTAAAACTTAACAGAGATTAATTTAAAACAGCTAAACAATGTAAAATAATTAGCTACAATTGCAGGCACCGGCAGCACTGAATAGTTTCCGGCTTTCGAGCTTACAAAATAGCTATATGTGGTGGGAAAAATAGATAAATTGGCAACGCTACTTGTGGGACACACTTCTGTTTGTATGAATGTATGTACTTTTGTTGCTGGACAATTCGGCGTACGTGTTTCTGCAGTAGCATGCACCGAGTTGGTTACATTGGCGCATATGGGTTCGGAATGGGTTCGGGTTCATCTATTTTCGTCTCCGTGGTTCGGTTCAGGGTTTGGTTCACAGAAAAAAAAAATCCGGAATTCCGGGTTCGAACCGGTTCGGTTCAAAACCGGCTTGAAGCCCTGGTTATAACAGTTAGATGTCATTCTGGTCTGAGCCTCGAAAAAAATTTTGTGATTTTTTTTGACAAAATGGCGGCTATTGAAAAATGAAAATTGGATTTTGGCCCGATTTCTGCCACGATATCCGACTGCTTTTCCATATGGCATTACTGCTTCTTTCTCCGGAGTTCTATGTTTCCTCCATAGAAACATGCTAAAATTTTTAAAGATCAAAATAAACGTAAAAAGTGTACTGAAAAATTTCACTGCTACCAACTTGTCTTCCATTTCGTAGTTTGAAATTCTCGCCGATATAATTTATCGAAAGGTTTTTCTCGATACTTCATTGAATTAACCACTTAAATCATATTTTATTAAACTGCTAATTTATTCACATAATATTGTTGAATTTATACTTCATTTAAGCGCACAAACACAATTTTGAAAAGAAAATTAAAACTCCGAAAATGTTATTGTCATAATTGGAATAAGTTGGCAGGTTTGCTCATTGCAGCTTTCTGATGCTCTCTATCTTTTGCATTGTTTTGGTGGACAATATTTTAAAATTAATTTTTACTACTTAAAACCCATTAAATCTTTCATAATATTAATGCAATTCGATCAGTTAAGCATTCAAGATTTGTTCCTAATTATTATATTTGACTCAAAAAACAACCAAAAGAGGTTTCAGGAACACCGACAATTGCTTTTGGGTTGTTGAGGTTCGTAGAACACGGCCGATTGTAAGACTGTAAGACGTAGATTATATTTGAGGTGAGATTGGCGCTCGTTTACTGGATATGGACTTTCTTCATTGCTAGTTTATAAATCTTCAGTCCGATTGATTATGCTTTCTCGCATGCACTTTAATCAGTCTTTCACTCATAAAATTGAGCATCGACTCGTGTTTATTCGCCACAATTGAAACGTTTTTTCACAATGATTTGATCAAAAATGCATTTGTCTTCTTTTGAAGGTGCCGCAAATAATTAGTTTGCATTTGTGACATTCTGATTTATCAGTGCTTACATTAAATGTAAATCAAGAACTCAGTCAAAATTTCTTAAACGAAATAAAATGCGCGTCTTTATTGTTCTGACTTGTGTGTTTTCTGTCTCTTTCTGTTTCGATTCGTCTTCCCAATTTTTGGCACGTTGTTGCACACACTTCTATTTGTATTCGGCTATGTTTCTGCAGTAGCATGCACCGGGTTGGTTAGTTTGGCGCATATGTATATGTATAAGATGAAAAATAAAACGTTCAATACATTGTGCAGTGTACATACATAGGTGTTTACATTGAATTTGTAGTATCTCTGACTGGAAGTATTGTGGTCTATGTGTTTGTAATATAAATTACGCATACGTATGAATGTATACATATATACACAGGTAGTCAAAGAAGTACTACATACAATAGCACGCTCCGACTCTTCACGTATTTAAATTGTTTTACATATGTACATACATGCATATATGTATGTATGCATGCGAAATGGAGAAAATATCAAATCAAAGACTTTTTGTTTTTAAACCGATCCAAAAGCTTGGGTTCGGAACGGGTTTAGGATCATCTATTTCCGTCCTCGTGGTTCGGTTTGGTTCAGAGTAAAAAAAAGGACGGAATTCTGGGTTCGAACCGGTTCGGTTTAAAACCGGTTTGCAGCCCTGAACACAAGTGTGTTTACTACAGTTGAAGTCTAGTACTGATGTTCCTTCAAGAAATTAGCTAGATATTCCGTTTGTGGAATGTAAAAGGCAGTGTGACCAGATAACCTAAAAAATACCAAAAACAATACACAACATGGAGGAAGTTGCAATTGCAGCTATTATAATGAATAAAAAAGAAAACGCACTTAGCTGTGTCACCCAAATAGAGTTCAAAAAATTGTAGCATCATGCTGCGCTTTCCTCAACTACATGATGCGCTCAGGACCTAAAGTATATGCTTCCACTGCAGACAGCACACCACACACAACAAACAAGCCAGCGACAGAAGTGTTCTGCGAACGCTTTCAAAAATACCCCAAGCATGTGGGGAATACAATTGCAATTTTTGTAAACTCAAATGATGCTGCTGGTGTTACCAATATTTATTTTTTTATTTCAGTTTTTATACAAATTTTTTTGTACAAATATATAATATTATATTATTAATTACTTGGATTATTTTAATGATTAGTTTTCTTTGTGCGCCTTTACTGAATCAAACAGCAAATTTGTAATGGCCAAAAATGAGGAGATTGGTCGGATTAAACCCTTTTCTTTTTTTTTAAAGAATGATTTCACCATTCCCACCAACTCATCGGATTCCGAGGGCTGTTCCTGTTCCACCTTTCGCTTTTTGGACTGCTTTGCGTGCTGTGAAAGACAATTAGTCAATATCTTTTCATATCTTTATATCTAAATATATAACTTACATAGGAATATGACTGTAATGTAGAGTTTGTAGTCAATCTTTAAAATGTCATCGGAAAACATGCTCTCCTCATTGGGCTGGATTAACATTCAGTCCTTTAATACCGGACTGGGTGTTGCAGATGGGGTGCTGCGTGCAAATGAGCTACATGTTGGTCCCTTTAAAAAACATATGGATACCGTAATACATTCAATAAATAATTAAATGGGGGATACCGAAATGACTTATTAGTTACAACTTACCGACTTTCGGACGACATATTAGGCAGGAAAGCCATTTGATCAACCAATCAACACATTCGCTGAATCTTTAACGGAGACTCTCCCAAACTGACACCAACTGGTTCTCAAGCACTTTTTGTGTGATGTCCCACAAACATGCATTGCTTTTTATAGCTTCAATTAAGGCGTTTTTGTCGTCATAATTAAAATTTTGAAGACGATTGTTAGTCTTGCGTTCCATTTTTGGTTGCCTTCGATTTCGATTTGACAACTGACGCAAGGAAAAAATGACTGCACAATATCTCTGGAAGAAATCTCAGCTGTTCGATACAGTCCACACATCAATCGATATGGCAACTCTCAAAATACCTTGTGTGTATTGCTTGGCTTTCTTGGTACCAAACTACAGAACGAGGCAAGGAAAAATTCCTTAAGCAATTTTTTGTATATGGAATTTGACAGCTGAAGGAAAATTCGAACGCCCTCAGTACTAGCCTAGAAGTGTAAATTTAATTTTTAATCAGAATTAACGAATTTGACGTAAAAATCCTAATCATTCTTATTTTATTCGAGTAAAAATAATTTTTGTAAATATTATTCGTTATCCGTATTTGAAATAATAAAATGCCAACTCTGAGTTTGATTAAAACAATTGTTTCAATTAATTTTTAGCAATCTTAAATCGCAGCTGGAAAGTATGCTCTTAATTCTTAACAATCGTTCGTTAGCATTAGCTGACTTTAACAGAGTTCTGTTAAGTCAGCATTTTTGGTATGCAAAATTAGAGATTAATGCATCTGGTAACTAATTTAAAGTATATAACACATTTGGCAAAAGAGTTTATGTCACAAAAATTGGTAAAATTTCCTATAGTGCGTCGACTGCGAATATAAATGAAAAATGCCACTTTCTGCTTTTGGTGGGGATTTCGGGGCGGACAGTTTTGACACTTGGCTCACCGTGCGCAGCAGCAGCATTAAAGTTGTTTGCTGCTGCGTGCGTACACACACTCGCACACACACATACACACACACACCCACACGTACGCATTCACTAGATTGAGGAAGAGTAAGCACCTCAGGCGTGGGGCAAGTGTTTGTCATGCGGTTGCCTTCTATGCTCCGTCAATGTACGTTATTGGAGTTTTGCGTGTGAGTGTGCGGGTGTAAGCGTGAAACGAGGGTTAATCAATAAGTAGCCGTGTTAGCCAACAAATTTAAAATGAAATGAGTTGCCAAAATAAGAACGCCAAAGTTTAATGTTAACTTTAGTCTTCATCATTTTTACAATTTATTACCTGTACAAAAAAGTTTGAAAGGATTTTTAAGAGATGGCGTCACTTAAGTATGTTGCAGCAAACATAATATTAAAGCCTCATCAGGCTTTCTTTTTCAGTAGGTGCCGTTTAGCTAAAGGCCTGTTCTGAGAAGCGCGGAAAATAAATTTTTATGACGCACTCCATATAAAAAAAACAGTGGCGGAAAATTTCCGCGGCGGAATTTAGTTTCTGTATTCTGAGACGCGCTAAATAAATAGACAATTGGCCTATCGATAGTTGACGTATCGATAGCGGTGAGGGTCGTGAGTGGATTGAATGAACAGCTGATGCCCTTATGAAAATATGAGCAGCTCATTATTTTGACGTCAAAATCGACAATGCAGGGGAAACATGAACCCAAAAGGAAACGCACCGAGAGATTCAATCGCGAGGAAACTATAAGCTAAGGGCCACAAATCAGCCCAAGAAAGTTACGAAATCCGCCGATGTAGGCCGATGACCCAATCTCTTGTACAAACTTCTCTAAACGATTACAGTTCCCGGAACGGCAGACTTCCAAATAATCCTTCAAGTAGTAGTCCGGGATTATGCCCGACATCTCATTATGTCGACATGCTCGACCCTATTAAGACGATGACAGGACGCATATTATCTCCCAATATCTGTAAAATTGACTTGTAGGCCTCCTCCTCACTCTGCACCAGCTCCAAGTGTGTCTCAAACGGGCAATAATTTGATCCTCGCCTAACGCCTTGAACCGGAATTTGATGCCGCTACCGCCATCAACATACATATCCGTGTTCCTGTTGCGCAGCTTAATTAAACTATTTTTGGCAAAACAAAACCACTTTCAATTTTTTTTTCGTAAACAAAACAAAACAGCTGACCACCAGTGTGGCCGTTTCTGCATTTGTTCTATTTGGCTTATATATGGGCTCACTAATTTATGAGGATGCTAAGTTTATTATGTGCAATTTAGCGAGCTAAGTTTTCCGCGCTTCTCAGAACAGGCCCTAAAGTGTAAGCAACATAGTTTTTGTGTGCTCCGAATATGTCAACTTTTGTGCCAACAAAATGTAATTTGCGGGAAAGTTTACTTTTCTGCATAGAACATTCTTAGCTGAGTTATTTCCCAAACTCAGCAATAGATTGACCATATGCTTGCCAGTTTGTTATATGGCAGCTATATGATAATTCATCATATTTTGACAAAATTTCTCAAAATTGTGTGAAAACCGAAGTTTTTTGGGCTAGTTGGAGTTCCCTTTATTAAATTAAATTTATTCGGTCCAAAAATATGTTCGAATATATCACTTTGACATTTCGAACACGTCAAAGTGATATTTTTTCAGATGAACAATTTGATATTCTTTAATATCAATTATATATTATTATAGTATCAAAGCTATATTTTCAAAATACCTGTAGGACATGGTTTTAGTATCAAAGAAATATTTTAAAAATATCACAAGGGTATTATTGTATTACCAATGCATTATTTTTATAATATCAAAGCTATATTTTTATAATACATATTACAATTATTATGACAATTATCTTTCTGGAAGTTATATTCACACTCTAGAAAAATTGTAAAATTAATATATTGAGAAGAATAATTATTTCAAAACAAAACTTACCGATTAACTTTTCGTGCACCAGTTTTTATACCCTTGTAGAGGGTATATTAAAATTGTCCAGATGTTTGTAACGCATAGAAGGAAGCATCTCCGACCACATAAAGTATATATATTCTTGATCAGCATGACGAGCTGAGTTGATATAGCCATGTCCGGCTTTCCGTCCGTCCGTCTGTTTCTATGCTATCTCCTCCGTCAGTTTAAAAGCTATCTTAACCAAACTTTGCACGAAGCCTTTTGGTACAAATATGCTGCACATTTGTCGGAACCGGCCGAATCGGATGACTATAGCATATAGCTGCCATAGGAACGATCGGCCAAAAAACTAGTTTTAGTGAGAAAAACTTTTTTGTTTTCAATGCAAAAGCCCCTAAACCTCGCATTTTTCAGTTTTCTATGATTTTACATAATTCCACCAAGTTTGATGAAAATCGGACAACTATATAGTATAGCTGTCACACATAAGTTAGTTCAGAGAAAAAGTCTTAGTAGGAAAAACTTTTTTGTTTTCAATGCTATCGCTCTAAAACTTATTACTGATCAGTATTACATGCTACCACACAATTCTGCCAAGTTTGATTTAAATCGGATGACTATAGCATATAGCTGCCATAGCAACGATCGGTTGAAAAAGTCGTTCTAGTGAGAAAAACTTTTTTTGTTTTCAATGGTAGCGTCTTTAAGCTTTCCAGTTATGAATATTATCGGTTTCCACACAATTTTGACGAGTTTGATCCAAATCTGATGAACATATCGTATAGCTGCCATATAAAAACTGGCAAGCAAATGGTCAAAGTAGTGGCGCTATCTATTGCTGAGTTTGGAAAATAACTCAGCTAAGAATGTTCGACGAAAAACATTTAAAACCTTAAGTTATATGAATTAAAAAAGTTACAAGGGTATAAAAACGTAGTTAGCTTTCCCATATTTTTCAATGTTTGGTTTTTGTATCAGCTCATAGAGTTGGATGTCTTCCGTTTTAATCTGAAAGTTATAAAAAATTTATATATTTAAACTCGCATAAGTTTTTTTGTGCATGTGTGCGAAATCTGTCGAAAGCAAAGGCTGAGCATGCGCTTTTTTATTCTGCCCTTGAACATTTGTGTGTACGCATGTATGTGTGCTTGTGTGCTGTTTGACGTTCAAGGGCAGAACAAAAAAAACGCATCGCGGACACAAAATATGAATACATACATATGTACGTATTTAAACACACACTTCTACAACATACTAAAACGGTAAATCCTCATACGTAGTTGTGATGTAATGTAAAAGTTAACAAATAATTTGGAGTATTGAGACGTGAAATTTGTTATATGAAAATTAGACATTACTTCACAACTGCGTAGAGAGCTCAAAGTGAAAAAACACGCGCAGTATGTATGTAAGAGTGTTTGTAATATAATCGTTCACACTATTAGCGACTGAATAAAGGCAATAGCCTTTTTACAATTTATAAATTTGTAAGTACAACAACAGTACAACAAAACACACACATGCAATTCACTTTTTATTCACTTTTACCGTTTACATTTTTTTTAGGCACCGTACTTTTTTTTACTTACCTTTCACACGCGCCAGCACAGATCGAATGCAGACCCGATGCCAACTTCGAAACGTTCACAAAGAAAAAACGAGCGGCACTCGTTTTAGCGCTTGCGGTAGCAGAGCAATGGGCATTGTTTTTGCTTTTCTCTCTCTTTGATTTGAGAAACTCTGTGTGTCTCTTTCTACTTTCAGAATTTCGAATTTGATCTGAAATCATATCACTAGGGCATTTTTCATATCACTTTGATCATTTCACACTTCAATTTAATATTTTTATTCGTGCTAGGTTTCTCTGGGTGTAGTGTCGTGCTATTTTGTCGCCAAGGATTAATCGTTGAATTTGGACAATTTTGACATATGGCCATCATTCAATAATTTATGTGGTATACAATGTGTCCACAGCGTCGATGAAGAAGGTTGAGTGGCCGCGAGAGATTTAGACAGGCAGTCCATGGCCCCCATAACTATGCTACAGTTTTTGTTTTGTCTTTTGTGTGTGTGTGTTTATGTGTAGTTTGTTATAAATAGGCCAGATAGTTTTTTGCGTTCGTGTTCTTGTTCCGTTTCAGCCTCCTATATATATAAATTTATTTTTTTTTTTTTTGGTATTATTTCCTTTGCCTCTGCGATTGAGGTCAAACTGTCAGCAGGATAATGAACTTTTCCTACATTTTAAATGTAAGTGCTTGACTTTAAAAAAGTTTTCCTTCTTTCCTTGCGAGTGTGCTAGTGCTTGCCGCTCATTCATATAGATATAAGTGTTGGCATTGAAGATTTCATAGAACTAATTGCTGTACTTAGAGCCATTTCGTTGTGGGGCACTTAAGATGAGTGTGAGCTCTCAATTAATTATAGAATTGGCTTCAATGATTTTGAGTTTTGTTTTCATATTCTCAATTTGTCAAGGAAAATAATGTCGAATGCAAATTAATTGCTTCTCTGTTAAAGTTTGCTCTCTGCCTCTTTCTCTCTGTAGTGACAAAAGCTAAAATAAAAAAATAGTAAGTTTGCCACCTTTACTTTATTCTGAAGTGACTCAAAGTTGGCGTAAAACTTTTTAAATTAGTAACGTGTTGGTCTTAAAAAGTTCCTGGGAGTCTGTACTTCGACTGCATGAATTGCAAATATTTACATACATGCGGGATAGCTCATACGCCATGTTGTGCGGAAATGAAGATATTCGAAATTTTCCATTTAATTTACTTCGAGGGCCATAATTTGGGTTAATAGAGTGTAAAGCAGCGCCAGGCAGTAACCTAGTTTCGGTTTTCGGTTTTGTGTGATGGCCTGGTGTGCCGTCAAACAGAGCTAATCTGTGCTTTAAGACCTCATTAAAAATTGAAGCTGCCTGGCTGTGGTTTCGGCTAAATGTTTAATTGTTCAAACCGGAAATGCTTGAAATTGTTGTTTAGAAGCTGGCAAGCAAGACACTGACTATGACGTAGGCAAAGCTGCTGTTGTGTGCGATAAATGGTGCCAAGCACTGCTTGAACTGGGGACTGTGGGGTTCTCTCCTCCTCCTCCCAAAGTATGCAGCAAACTGTGAAGCGCCTAAAATAGACACAGACAGGCACAGAGAGACACTGGGAGTGGGCCTGGAACTGGTAGTTGGTGTTGGTCTTGTGCTGAAAGACAAAAACGGAAATGACAGCGGCTAGATAGCAATCTAAGGCTGCTGCCGGACAAAAAGTACGTAATAAATATGAGAAAAACGCGCACTGCAAACACAAGACACCCACACAGGCACACACACTCATACGCCCACAGCTACTTCAAATGTGAAATGCTTGCAATGCTCTTCATCATAATTAAAAAAAAAAAAAAAAAAAAACAAAAAAACGAGAGCGTAACTTCAAGTCATTCTTGATGGACTTTTATATACCCGTTACACAGTGAAAGAAGAAATATATTAAGTAAAAGAGCACTAACAGTATGTTACAGTTGTGTTATATGACAGAAGTTTTAGTTATTCTCCATCCCTTTGTTGTGGTTGTTGTTGTTGTTTGGCAAATTCTTTTCTTTTGTCTGCCCCGGATTCATTTGTTTGGTGTTTCCTTATATACCCATTTTACAGTACGCATACGGGGTATAAAAACGAAAATGGTAATTCAGTTTGACGAACTGAAAACGCCCTTGCAAATTTAAATACTTTAACTTGTGCTTGGTTATTGGTTAAAAAAGCCAACTATTGTTTTCTGCAGCAACTAATTGATACTGTGGTGCAATCCAAACAATCAAATGGACTCAACTCACAGAGGCCCTACAACTTAAGATAAGGACAAGATGTCAACATTTTTGACAACAAATGTACCCCGCGTTCTTGAAATGATTAAATTAGTACTCAATCGGATAATATAGCCATAACCCCTGGGGGCCGAACATACTCGCCAATTCGCATCGAATGCTTGCCGAAGTCATGCATCACTGTGGGTAAGAGAGAGACACAGTCACAGTTTCCTGCTCTCTTCTTGGGAAACCCTGCTTTATACCAGTGCCGGCCAAATGGAGAGAACAAACAAGTGAGAAAGTCGGTCAAGACCGACTATAACATATTCTGTATCAGTTCATTTGCCCCCGACTATAATATTATAATACATCCAAGGAGTCACGCGTTTATCGAGCAATATTTTTATTATACGCTCATCTCTAAAGTTCTCTCTCTCTCTTTCTCTCTCTTTTTCTTTCTCTCTCTCTCTGTCACTATGATTGCCTTTGTTCATTGGTTCATTGGTGACGGGTGGGGAGGTGCGGGGTGTTAACTAGCCGTTTTTTGCTTATAACTTGTGTATCGTTCATCCGATTTTTTCATTCCTTCAGCAAATCGATAAATAATTTTGATTACTAGATATCTCTAGAAGGTACGAACCATATATCATCAAAACTGTAGGAGATATGACGTTTTTTCCAAATTGTGGGGGGGGGGGGGGAGGGGGCGGGGCAAAAATTGAAAATAAACTTGATCTGAGAATAAAAAATATATGCCTCATACATGTCAAACTTCTATCTCTTACCATCTCTGAGATTTGTGCGCTCATACAGACGGACAGACAGACGGACGGACAGACGGACATGGCTATATCTCCTCGGATGTTGATTCCTTCTCCCTGTTACATACTTTTGCACAAACTGAATTTACTCTGTGTACCTTTGCTCATAAGTAGTACCAGGTTTAAACATCGCGACATCCATAAGGCGACCTGGAATTCCCCTGATCAACTAACGCGAAATCAGATTGATCATGTTGTGATCGACGGAAGGCACTCATCGAGTGTTCTAGACGTGCGTGCGATTCGAGGTGCCAACATAGACTCGGATCACCACCTTGTTGCAGCCAAAGTGCGCACGCGGCTCAGTAGTACACGTCGAAAGCTAAATGTCGATAAGCTGCAATCACAACGGACCTCTGAAGCCTACACAGCTAAACTCACCGAACTGCTCAGGGAAAACTCACCATTCCCTTCAGTGGGAACAGTGGAATCATATATCACACTCCATGAGTACGGCTGCCAAGGAGATACTCGGATACGCCGAGCACCCTCGAAAGCAGACTTGTTATGATGAGGAGTGCCGCGACGCTACTGCAGAGAAAGACGCTGCCTACAGGAGAACTCTACAGTCGGGAGCAATGCGGGCTGTTAAAGAGCAATACCGGAAGAAAAGGAGAGAGGAGAAGCGCCTTTTCAGAAGGAAAAAGAATGAGCAAGAAAGGCGCCTGCGTGAGGAAGTCGAAATGCTATATGGCATGGGTGAGACTCGAAAATTCTATCGAAAGATTAAACGACTTACCGAATGTTTCAAGCCCGGAGTCACACAATGCAAGGACGAAAATGGAAATTTGGTCACAGATCCGCAAGTGGCGCTAGACAAATGGAGAAGCTATTTCGCCAACCTGCTGGGAGGCGACAACGAACACAATACCGCCTCTGGAGAAGTAGCTACGCCACCAATCGACAACATAGAGATAGAACCACCATCACGAAGTCTGTGTAGCCATAAAAAGGCTAAAGAACAATAAATCAGCAGGAGCAGATGACGTGCCAGCTGAACTGTTTAAGGCAGGAGCGAGGTGCATGCACCAACTCATCAGCAGAATATGGTACGACGAGAGCATGCCCGAGGATTGGAGTCTAAGTGTAATTTGCACACTTTTGAAAAAAGGAGAACCTGCAGTTTGCGCCAACTACCGTGGGATCAGTCTCCTTCCCATCGCATATGAGATTCTGTCGTGCATTATTTGTGAACGTCTAAAGCCGCTTATTAGCACACTGATCGGACCTTATCAGTGTGGCTTCAGACCTGGTAAATCCACCGCAGATATTCACATTACGACAAACCCTGGAGAAGATCTATGAGAGAAATATCAAAACCAACCATCTTTTTGTTGATTATAAATCAGCATTTGACACACCGATAAGGTCAAGGTTCCTTGACGCCCTCTCTACCTTTGGTATACCAGCAAAGTACGTTCGACTTTGCATGATGACGTTGAGAAGCACTCGAAGCTCCGTCAAAATAGGAAAGAACCTCTCCGAACCATTTGATACCAAGAGAGGTTTTAGGCAAGGTGACACCCTATCGTGTGATTTCTTTAATCTACTGATGGAGTATATACTGCACCAGTGCCCAAATGCCAACAGATCGGGCTCATTTCTTTATAAAGATCTAATGCTACTCGCAAAAACGAACGGGCGGTAAGCAGGGCGTTTTCAGAGATTGAGAAGCAGTCTAAACTGATGGGCTTAGCGGTAAACGAGGACAAGACAAAGTACCTAGTATCCACGGACAAGAAGTCTACGCGTCTTGGACAATTTGTTACTATGGGGGAGTACAACTTTGAGGTTGTAGAGGATTTTGTCTACCTAGGACAATGATTACCGGCAACAACAACATCAGCCTGGAGATCCGAAGAAGAATTACTCTTGGAAACCGATGCTACTATGGGCTCAGTAGGGAGTTCAAGAGCAGAGCCTTTTCTCGAAGAACAAAAATAGCGCTATACAAGTCGCTCATCATCCCAGTCCTGCAATACGGCGCAAAAGCATGGACAATGACAGCAGCGGATGAGGAGGCGATTGGCGTGTTCGAGCGAAAAATCCTTCGCAGGATCTATGGACCTTTAAAAGTTGGAGATGGATACCGCATTCGAATGAATCACGAACTGTATGAGCTCTATAAGGACATCAGTCTAGTCAAGCGCATAAAGCAACAGCGGCTGCGCTGGTTAGGGCATGTAGTCCGGATGGATGAAGAAGCTCCAGTAAAAAAGACGTACAAAGCGAAGGCGGCTGACTTTGGAGGACAATTTAGGAGGGGTCGCCCACCACTAAGATGGGATGATCAAGTGCGGAAAGACATTTCCAACCTTGGTGTGAACAACTGGTGACAGCTCGCACAAAGCAGAAGCGAGGGGAGGGCATTCATAGCAGAGGCCGAGACCGTCAAGCGGTTGTGATGCAACATCGGGCCAATAAAGAAGAAGAAGAAGACCTTTGGTACAGAGTATAAAAAGTGTGATTGTGTTGGTGAGTAAGAGAGCTCTCTCCAGACTTCCGCCTTTTTACTTGCAGTTCCCCAGCAAACATTTTTTATCGCAGAAGATAAGAATGCAATTCTTCCAGTAGGTATCGCTTAACTCTGGCGATATTGCATAGCAATCGCATTCTCATCTCCCTGCGGGAAGAACCCAGTCGGACCTGAAACCATGAAAACTGCACATCTTTATAACTTCTTTTTCACCGACGAAGTAGTTCCCAAAACTGAAAAGTTCCATTCGCTTTTGTTAAGGCGTGAAACCGTTAAAGAATGCTTCTTTGGGTTGGCGTTTTAGCCATTAGTTTTTGGTGTTGCTTTTAACTTCGTGGATCATTCGGGTTCAAATTCCAATTTCTCTTTCTCAAAGAACAGTTCCAGAAGTCCTTTCGTCGCGGCGTTCGCTGCGAAAAGAATGTATGAATAACACGTTCTTTTGGAACCCATTTTGGATGGCATGAACAATAGCATACTAAGGATGTGACTTTGGAACGGGTCAAGTATTCAAAAAAAAAGTTAGAAAAAGTGAATTTTTAGTTTCAATTGAAGTCGTAAATGTTTTATTTCATTTTGCTTAATACAAATCTCGAACAAATATGAAAAAAAAAAAATTTATAATATTCAACAATAAGTTTTTAAATTGGATTTTTAAAGTTATATTTCTTTGTTGTTATTGTTATAATCGCTGTTTCCTGTATTTTTTATACTCTGTACCGAAGGTACATAGAGTATATTAAGTTGGTGCAAAAGTATGGGAGAAGGAATCATTTCCGACCCTATAAAGCATATATATTCTTGATCAGCATCAACAGCCGAGTCGATATAGCCATGTTCGTCTGTCCGTCCGTATGAACGAAGAGATCTCAGAGATGGTAAGAGATAGAGGTTTGACATGTATGGGACATATATTTCTTATATATATGCAGTCAGATCAAGTTTATTTTCAATTTTTGCCACGCCCCTGCAATTTGGAAAAAACGTCATATCTCCTAAAGTTTTGATGATAGATGGTTCATATTTTCTAGAGATATCTAGTACTCAAAATTATTTATCGATTTGCTGAAGGAATGATAAAGATCGGATGAACGATACTCAAGTTATGAGCAAAAAACGGTCAGATAACACCCCCCACCCACCCCACCCATAACGCGTTCAGCAGAAGCAATCTTAGTGAGAGAGAGAGAGAGAGAGAGAGAGAGAGAGAGAGCTTAGAGAGCGCACTGCGTAGTGTGTTAACTGGCCGTTTGACTCGTGACCAAATGCGAGCTGCGACATTAAGGGTGCAGAGTATGTTATAGTCGGGCTTGACAGACTTTCTTTCTTGTTTTGCATCTGTAGCTGCTATGAATAAGGCACGGACTTGCTGCAGTTGCTGTTGACGCCAACTTCTTAATGCAAGCAAAACTTGTTAGAAAATTGAAGTAAGAGAAAATTAAAGAATAAGACGCAAAAATGTTCGACTTGTTCCGTTGGTCCTATTTATTTTGCCTTTTTTCCCTTGACTTGCTTCGTTTGTCTTTGCATTCCGCATTTCTTCTTCCCATTAATAGATGTCAAAAGCATAACCGAGAGAAGGGAACGTTTCATGTTATGTGAGTGTTAGTGAACTTTAGCCTTCCAAGCACATGAGGAAAGAATGTAGATACAATTTCAAACAGAATTTTAAACATCTATCATACAAAAAAACTAAAAGGCCAGGCTAACTTCGTCTGTGCCGAAGTTTCTATACCCTTGCAAATGCAAATGCACAGATTAAGAACGCTTACATTAAAATAACAAATTTTGGTAACTAAAACCCATATTCCGACAGATAAACATCTGATTTCGACCAAATTTCGCGAATCTTTATGAAAACACATCAAATTAACAAACTCCGAGTTTAAGAACGATAAAATTGAAAACAAAAAAGTTTTTCTCACTAAGACTCTATTTCCGACCGATCGGCCCTATGGCAGCCTTAAGACATAGGCACCCGATGTCGATCAACTTTTTCAAATTAGTTTTAAAGCGTTTAATATTAATAATCACCGACCTTAAGAACGATTTACTTAAAAACAAAAAAGTTTTTTTTCACTAAGACCCATTTTCCGACCGATCGGTCCTATGGCAGCTATAAGATATAGTCATCCGATTTTAACCAAAATTAGCAAATCTCTTTGAAAGCACATAATATTAACGCTAACAGAGAAAACAAAAAAGTTTTTCTCACTAAGACCCATTTTCAGACCCATGCTTCCTGACAGCTATAAGATATAGTCATCCGATCTTGGCCAAAATTTGCAAATCTGTTTGAAAGCATAGATTATTAATAATGACCGAATTTAAGACAGCTAACATTGAAAACAAAAAAGTTTTTCTCACTAAGACCCATTTTTCGACCGATGGATCCTATGGCAGCTATAAGATATAGTCATCCGATCTGCTCGGTTCCGACATTTTAGCAGCGTGCAGTAAATAGAAGACTCTGTGAAAAAGTTCAGCTCGATAGCTTTAAAACTGAGAGACTAGTTTGCGTAGAAACAGACGGACAGACAGACGGACGGAAGCTCAATCGACTCAGCTCGTCGCCCTGATCAAGAATATATATAGTTTATGGGGTCGGAAATGAATATTTCTATGCGTTGCAAACTTCTGGGCCAAATTATAATACCCTTTGCAAGGGTATAAATATGTAGTAATTTTTTCCGTGTAAAAATCAGTATGAAAAATGGAATTCCTTTGGGAACCACGTTCGGCAAAGTCCGACTGGGAAGTGTGCCACTCGGACACTTCTGGGAGTTAAAAAAGCGTTTCTTCTTGGAGATAAGAAAGCGTTTTTTCCTGGAGATAAAGCGTTTCATTATGAGGATCAGAAAAAGTGTCTTATAAGGGATTAAAAAGCGATTCTTCCTGGAGATAAGAAAAAGTATATTCTGGAGATAGTAAATCGTTTCTTCTTGAAGATATGAATGAGTGAATAAGTCTCTTATGTGGGAGGACACGATTTTTATTTGTATTATTCCGAAAAACAACAAATTAAACAAACATATATTGTGTTTTTATTAAAAATTTTTTCTTACTCTGCGGGGGATTCGAACTCGGAGCCCTTGAATTGAAACACGTTTGCAACGACGCCTTCGACGGCTGCGCCCCGCCGCACGTGTAAACCAACGCATCTAATGTGTTACTTGTGATGAATAAGATGTACCTGTATTGAAAGCATACACCAATTTTTGCTTGCTTGTAATTCTCAAGAACAAATTCCATACTCAGCCCATATAAAAAGAGAAATTGAAATTTGCGACGAGAATCGGATTCATGTCTTCAAAGCGATTTTTTAGCGATATATCGCCAATTTACCGATTGGAAGATAAAAAAGCGATACTACATATCGCTTATTTATCCCCTGTATGTTCAGAATGCAATACCATATGTATTTTGTTTGTGTAAATCGCCAAACTATCAGAAAATCTCTCCTCAAATTATCGCCAAACTCTCTTTTTGACAAGAGAGATAAGGAACCCGAAAAAATGTTTACAAAGTCAGTGTTCATCGATTCACTCATACAGTACTACTATTTCCCTGAATTGATTCCCAGTCAAGCCCGAGCAAATTTTTCTTTGGTTTTCTAAAAAACTCAAGTATGAAAAGAGTCAGTTGAAGTGGATACGTTGAGGTTTGTTGTACAGCGATGTCTCTACGATTCTACGGGGAACATTTGAATGGAGAAGCAGCAGCATATGGGCATTTCTATTCTGTCGAACGTGACCGTCGTACACATTAAAAATTAAAAAAATAGAGGAAAGCTAACTTCGGCTCGATCGAAGTTTTTATACCCTTGTAGCTTGTATGACTTATATAAATTAGTAGACACAAATATGTACATTCGGCCAAATGTACACATTTGTGACAAGGCCTCCTATATACATTTTCTACACCCAATTTCTATGCCAGCTATACTATATAGTTGTCCTATCAAACTTGGTGGAATTATGTGAAAGCATAGAAAACTTATAAATACGAGGTTTGGGGACGTTTGCGTTGAAGACAAAAAAGTTTTTGTCACTAAAACAACATTTTCGACTGATGGTTCCTGTGGCAGCTATATGCTATAGTCATCCGATCTGGCCGGTTCCGACAAATGTGCAGCGTATTTGTATCAAAAGACTTCGTGCAAAGTTTGGTTAAGATAGCTTTAAAACTGACGGAGGAGATAGCATAGAATCAGACGGACAGACGAACATGGCTATATCAACTCAGCTCGTCATGCTGATCAAGAATATATATACTTTATGTGGTCGGAGATGCTTCCTTCTATGCGTTACAAACATCTCGACAATTTTAATATACCCTCTACAAGGGTATAAAAATGTCAAAATAAAACAAATATTCAATTCGGGTTTTACTTTATAATATAGCTCTTAGCAAGAACTTTAATTAGTGCTAAAGTGTATATCAAGTGAAATTCGGTTTCCAAAATAATGGCAAAATAGGAAGCGATTTGAACGTGACAAAAATAGAAGTTGTTTTTGGGTGCAGCTGTATAAAGACAAAGTTTAGCGAAACCTGATACATGAACTAAGCCCAAATAGTTTTAATAGTTCTTTGAAATGAATTTTATTTGATTTGGAAATCTTCTGTACTTTTTATACTCTGTACCGAAGGTACATAGAGTATATTAAGTTTGTGCAAAAGTATGTAACAGCCAGAAGGAATCATCTCCGACCCTATAAAGTATATATATTCTTGATCAGCATCAACAGCCGAGTCGATATAGCCATGTCCGTCCGTCCGTATGAACAAACAGATCTCAGAAATGGTAAGAGATAGATGTTTGACATGTATGGGAGATATATTTCTTATACTTGCAGGCAGATCAAGTTTATTTTCAATTTTTTCCACGCCCCCTCCCGCCCCCGCCATTCGGCAAAAACGTCATATCTCCTACAGTTATGATGATAAATTGTTCGTACCTTCTAGAGATATCTAGTAAACCAAACTATTTATCGATTTGCTGAAAGAATGATAAAGTTTGGAGGAACGATACTCAAGTTATGAGCAAAAAACGGCCAGTTAACACCCCTTACCACCCCACCCATAACCACAGCATTCCGTTCAACAGAGGAAATCTTAGTGAGAGAGAGAGGGAAACTTAGAGATGAGCGCGTATAACTAGTGAGCAAATGCGAGCTGCGACATTAAGGGTACAGAGTATGTTATAGTCTACTCGCGAAATGGGTTATGAATAAATGTGAGATTAGCTTACATTTGTTCAATTTGACTGCTTCCCCAGAAAAATATGATAAAACATAGTGTTTTTAACCACTTTTACATTTTTGGCCTCGGTGGACCTTTTTTTGGAAATGCCCATATCCAGACGCCCTGTGCTCATCTTGAGTCCAATGTTCTCGGTTTTTTTCCCTCTATAATTTCAATATAATAATGCTGATGGTGATGACTCCAAACCCTTTTGACCTCAAAGTATATCATATAGAACTTGTGGGAAAGGCTTCCACGTTGAGTCTCTCAACCTGAAGATGTCGAATTACAAGTCAACAAAATTAAACTTTTTCAGATTATTAAAGGGGTGGTGGTCAATTTAGATGATTTTTGTATGCCGAACATAAATCTGTTTTAGGAAATGGTCTACACCAGCGATGCCCAGCCGCATGCTCTTTCAGTACGTTTTGTTTTTGTAATTGCACCGAAGATAGGAAATCAATGCAGTGCAATGCATGCAGGGCGCGACGTATACAAAACTACACACATGCAAACGAATTCGTGTGTGTGTTTTGTTCTCTTATTTGATTGGTGTTTGCGCGCGCAAGCAAACTGACCAACAACAATTTCATTATTGGTATTGGTGCTTTTCTTTCTGAGTATTGGTGAGTTGAACTAAAAGCTGCTTAAAATGCCTATTTTGACCCTTTTTTTTTAGCGCCTTTTAGGGGGAACCCTACGCTTTTGTTTTAACTCTCTTTGATAATTTCTTAAAGTACTATTTCCTAAATTTGAAAGAAACTGTCCCAAACAGCTGTACGATTTTGTTAAGCAAAGATATACCATTTTGAATATATGTGTTCGAAATGAAATAATTTGGCACTGCCATTAAGTATGCAATGGTTGAACATTTTTATAAGAATGCGATACCTTTTTTCACTGCATACCTTTGGGCGGTATAAAATGATGTCATTTCGAAAACATATATTTAAAATGGAATATCTTCGCTTAAAAAATTCGTAGAATAGTTTGCGAAAAGTTTTTTAAAAGATAAGAAATAGAGCTACACGATGAAAGGTTGGATCATGTTTGTGGGTTCCTCACAAAACTCTCACAAAAAGTTACAGAATCGACACAAAGAGACTAGCTCGACACGTTGATCTTGAATTTATCTTACTCTTTCTCTGCGTGGCTTTAAAATTCTAGTAGTTTCACATTCACCCACACGCAACGAGCGTTTAACAGCACTGTTAAAATTGGCCCTTCACTGAGCATGCGTCAACTTTTGGGGACATTCTCTCATACACAATTTCTCTCCGGGCCATATAACCAACTCTCTCTGACATAACTTTAGCTTGTTGTCTCTTTTGCACACTCCGTGCGTATTTTTTGCATTTCAGCAGCAGCGGCAGCAGCAGCAGCGCAGTTACCTCAACATTGTTGTTGTCTCTGCAGTTGTAATACTCTCTCTCACACACACACACACAGGCAGAGCCCTATGCATATCAGCAACTAGTGGCCGTGCGGAGACTTTGCTGCGCTGTTGTTGCGTTTGGCTGCCTGACATTCACATTTCAACTGAGCTGAGTTGCACACACAAAGAGGCCAGTCCAGTGAGTAATAAATTATAGAAGTGCAAACATAAACACATACATTTATTTAAATGTGACTTAGTGATTATCCCATTTGTAAAGTGAAATGCAACAAGCTTCTATTTTACAAAAAAAAAAAAAAAAAGAACAGCCTCTCCGCCTCACCTTGACTCGTATGCTGTCATATCCGCCCATAGCTGCGCTGCAGCACAGGAGAAACGTTGTCATGGCATTTAAATGTCAGGCAGCCCAGCAGCAAAACGTTCCACATCATCAGCTTCGACACTGACAGCCCACAAGCAAACGCATTCAAAGTGTAATCGCTCGCGCGTGTCTGTGTGTGGGTGGGGGTGTGGGTGGCAAATTAATAACCATTTATCGTTGCATTGCAGCTCCTGTCCTGCTTGTCTGTTCGTCCTATAAAGTGATTTCATTTTAATTTATCCTGCGTTTGATGATTAGATTAAAGTTGCAATTATGGCCAGATTGAGGAGGGTGGTGGGAGGTGGAATGGACCACTATTCGACTGGGCTCGCAAGTAATTCTATTAGATTAACCATTTAATTAAAGTTGCATTAAAGGATTTCCATTGACAGCGAAATAATCCAATTAGGTATATACAGCTTTTGGACCCATTTTATTTGAACTCTGAACTAAGGCAGAAAAAAAATCCACCTTTTAAGTTTGTTTAAACTAGAATACATATCCTGCACTTTATGATATTGGTAAGGCAAGTAGTAACCTGACCTGCGGAGATTAAGAAGCAGCGTTTGCTTTTTTTTTTTTCTATTTCCGCAAAATTTTCTGCAAAGGTTCTGTCCGGTACACAGTGTGTCATCTAGAAGATGAAAAAGGAAAAAATAACAGTTCTTAGAAAAAATATATTTTCACATATGGGCAATTCCACAGTTACGAACGTGACAAAAGCAGGGATTAATGCCGACACGAATTACGGTTCCGAAACCGGTTCCGTTAGGTTTACGTAGTTAATATGTAAGAACTTAGGATTATTATCTATACTTATAAACTGACTGACTGACAGATTATCAACCCACAGCCAATACCGCTTAACCTAGAGATCTAAGATTTGGCATAGACCGTCGTTTAGTAATGCAGGCGCGCAGAATGAAAGAAAATTTGGAAATTTGAGTGGATGAAAATGAAAAAAACCAAATTTGTATGGGATATAGGTAGGTAGGTAGTTCCGGCTGGCCCTTTGTAGGCCAGACCTTACGGTCCTTAGTGAGGCCGGGTGGTTTTTTCTGGGTACCATTAGAAATCCAAGAGGATGTTTGACGTTTTGGCAAATGCCAATTTTTGTATGGGAGACATCCTTGCCGCCTCTTCAAGAGAGGTGAGACTTGGGGAGTGCAGATAGATGTCTTAATCTTGTCTTAGCGATCGCTGGGCAGCTGCAGAGTCGGTGTTCCAGAGTTTCGACGAATCCAGGTTCCTTACATTTCCTGCAGATGTCCGTTGTTGTGATTCCTAGCTTTTTCGCGTGAGCAGCTGCTAGGCAGTGACCAGTTAGTATGCCTATAAGCAGTCTACAGTCTCTTCTTTGGAGCTGTAGCATATAGTGCGTGAGTTTTTTGTCTCTTGTCATGCACATAATTTTTGAGATTCTGCAGCCGGTTGTGTTCTTCCACTTTTCCTCTGCTTCTTTCTCCGCCATCTCCTCCATCTTGCTGTATAGCGTCTGTACGGAGATAGATATGCTTAGTGTTGCTTCTTGGCTTAGTGAGGTTCCGGCTTTTGCAAGACTGTCAGCTATTTCGTTTCCATCAATGCCCCGGTGGCTGGGAATCCAATAGATTTGCACCTTTCTAGAGATGCTGAGGGAATCTATTGCCTCCCTACTTGCCAGGACATTTTTGGAGTTAATGGTGTGTCTCTGCATTGCGTTGATTGCCGCTTGGCTGTCAACGTACATACACACCTGATCATATTAATAGGTACACACCGGAATTTTTTAATTATAGATGATTTTTTCGTACTTTTAGTGTTGACAACTTTATAATTTTTGGTTTTTTGTTGTTGTCAATGTCTGGCCACACTGTGACAAAGAGTTGAAAGAGGGTCTGCCCCGTATATCAAAGCTTTTCTATAAATGGCGAGTCCACCACACATTTCGCCTGATCATAATAATAGGTACAGTCTCCGTTTCTCACAAGTATCAAGTGAATAATTTTGTAATCAGTGATCTTTTGGTAACTAAAGGTAAATTAAGTGTAGCTCCTGTCAATACAGAGAATTAAATAATTATTTTTTTTAGAAAAAATGGGTCGAAATTCTCATTGTACTAAAGAAGAAGCTCGATTGGTTCTTAGTCTGAGAAAAGAAGGCAAATCTTTACGAGCCATCGCCAAATAAATGAACAGGTCTTATAATTTTGTTAAAAATGCATTAGAAAGAAAACCAAGACAGGAAACCCGTGGAAGGCCACAAAAAACAACAAAAACCCTTGACCACTACATAGTAACTTTGAGCAAAAAGGACCCAATTAAGTCATCGAAGGCTATTGCAGCCGAAATTGGGAATTCAGTTAGTGCTCCAACTATCCGAAGACGACTACAAGATGACAACCTACCAGGAAGAATTGCCAGAAAAGTCCCACTTATGCGCAAAAAAAATATCACCATGAGGCAAACTTTTGCAAGGGACCACAAAGACTGGGTAAGATGCACCGGGGAGAAAAAATGGAGAAACATATTATGGAGCGATGAAACCAAGATTAATTTGTTTGGGAATGACTGTGAAAGGAAAGTTTCGACGCCCTAATGGAAAGGAATTCCATCCACGGTTTACAAAAAAAACAGTCAAACATGGAGGTGGCAATATAATGGTATGGGGTTGCTTCTCCTGGTACGGCGTAGGTCCAATTTATCAGATTACGAACAAAATGAATGCTGAAGAGTACAAATCCATATTGGAAACAGTTATGGTACCGTATGCTGAGGAAAATATGCCATTACGTTGGGTATTTCAGCAAGATAATGATCCTAAACACAAATCAAGGCTGTTATCTAAATTTTTCGAGGACCAAAAAGTTGACGTTCTGAAGTGGCCAAGCCAATCCCCCGACCTTAACCCCATTGAAAACTTGTGGGGAGACTTAAAAAAGAAATTGGCAAAGCATTCATTTTCAAATAAACAAAAATTATGGGAAGGTGTCCAAAAACTGTGGTATGAGACACCAGTAGAGACCTGCCAGGCTCTTATTAAAAGTATGCCAAAAAGAATAGCAGTAGTGGCCAAAAATAGAGGTGGATACACTGGATACTAAGTCAGGAAATACTAATTTACCTAAAAAAAGAACACAAAATAGAAATTACAATTTTTTTTCTTACGAACACATGAAGTGTACCTATTATTATGATCACACTGAAAACGTATCTGAAACACAAAATGATCTCTTTTATGTTATATTATTATTCTATGTTACAATTAAGTTTATTTTATTAAAAATAAATAGTTTAAGAACCAATAAGAACAAATTTTAAGTTTGAAACAATGAATAAAACTGCTTTCTGTTACCTTAAAGTCAGAGTTGATGTGTGTACCTATTAATATGAACAGGTGTGTATATGTTTATTTGGTTGTTTGGTGCGTCTGGAATATGGTGCAGTGGTCTGGCAGTTTATAGGAGAGCCTCAATTCCGGCTCATCGCAGTATACAGCGGCTTCGACTCCTAAGGCCATCTTGGAGCCGTCTGTAAATAGGTGCATTGCTTCCTGGGCCAGTCCTGTACGCCAGTCTTCTGGTCCGAGTAATGCTGATGCACCTGTGAAGTTGGTTTTTGGGATCATGTAGTACTTGCTACTGTTGATCACTCTACCCACCGTGCTGTGTCCATAGCTTTGTAGCGCCATGGTGCCTGCCGCACAAAGACTGCGTGTTTAGCATGACCCCAAGATACCAGATCGTCCTCTTGGATCTGATTTTACCATTACCCTGCCGACTTGGATTTCTGCGTTTCTGCTGCTGATAAGAACAGCCTCAGTCATATGGGCCGCTAGGTCTAAACCAACAGATGCTAGCTTTTTTGTTTTGATCAGAAGTTCATTTAGTTTAGTTTAATTCATTGGTTTAAAGAGACGGTTTTTATTTGTAATTCCCAATCTTTTTTTTAACCCTATTTTTTTTTGTGAATGTGGAAGTTTTATCAAAAAATATTGTCTCTTTAAATTTCGGGAAAGACTAAGGAAGCTATACGTTCCCAATTATGGACAAGCAATGCTGATGCTGCTGTGAAATTCACAATCCTCATATATTTACTAGAAATGGGCGAGGGACGGAAATATCGCTAGACCCGAAGTTCACAGTGTAGTCGTGCGGGAGAGGTATATTCTCAGCATCCACTTGACATTAAGGGATTAATATATAATTCTGGAGTTTCCAAAAGCCTAGAAAAATTGGTTGGACTGGATGGGATAAAATTTAACATGAGTACAGGCCACTGCATTTACCACGCAAAATGTTGATTTATTTTTACCAGCTGCGTACTCGAAACTGTCTACAAGATAAAATGAGGCCAATCATATGAATATCCAACAACACAATTTCTTAAAATCTTGGACGCGGACGAAGTCGCGGCGGGATTATTAGTTTTTGAATTTCACTTAGAATTTTACACGTCCACTTCTTATTTAACAAATTTAGCATTCTTTTGAATTGCTCGTAGTAACACAATTGCATTCAATGTGGTTGAGTCCATACAGCTTTGTAGTGGATTCATTATAAATTCTACGCCTGACAATAGGCGTTCCACGCTAACCTGATTAGCTGGAACAGAATGCACGACTTTTGAAATCTCACACAATTCTGGGAACTTTGGGGAGCATTCTGACCACCAATTAAAAATGTTTATTTGTCGTGTTTCGAACACGTTTAAGTGCGAAAAATTCTAAATGGAATCTAGTAGCTTATTTGTTGACACAATTGATGAGAAAGCACATTTTCTGCAATATAATCTGCGTTACAAACATCTGACCAAAACTACGATATGATCTGCAAAGGAAACAAAAAAACCGAAACAGTGCCGGTTTCGTTCCTGTGCCGGTTTCGGTTACAGTAATAACTGTAAACAATTTTTCGGTTCTCAAAAGAAAATTTGTACACTGAGTGAAAAATGCTCTGAAATTTTAATATTTACACTTTGACTTTAATTTTGTTTTGTTCTGAATCAAGAGTGGGAATCCCCCATTGCAGCGCCACCACCAGTTGGACTCTGAAAAGCACCGAATTATATTAAATTGTATTTGAAAATGTTTACTTACTCTCGGGGTCCTTGGTCTAAAACACATTTGTGGAACGTCCTCTCTACCGGTTGTACTAATGTGCGGGCTGGCGGCAAAGCTTCTAAGATACTACTTGTATTGAATTGAATGTACCATCTGCCTAAAAACATAAGACCACTTGTAATTCTCAAGTTCGAATTCCCTGGATAGTTCATATAAATGGCGCAAAGAAAATTGTGTGATTAAAAATGTTTCTAGTTAAATCAAAGTGCATATTAATTGATATTAAAACAAAAAATTGCATAGTAAAATCAAATATGATTGTTATAGTTTTTACTATGCGATTTTTCCCTGAGTGTGTCGTTTCCGGTACACGTGATTTGAAACGGTTTATTTCGGTGAGCGGTTCCGGTATTAAGGACAAAAGTACGAATTTACGGACAACCTTCCAACGAGGTTGTTGTACTTCTTGTAGCTGCCCATAGTAGGAACCATCGGTCGGAAAATGGGTCTTAGTGAGAAAAACTTTTTTGTTTTCAATGTTAGCGTCCTCAAACTTGTCCATTATTAATATTTTATGCTTTCAAACAGATTTGCAAACATTGGTCAAAATCGGATGTCTATATCTCATTGCTGCCATAGAACCGATCGGTCGGAAAATGGGTCTTAGTGAAAAAAACTTGTTTGTTTTCAAGTAAATCGTTCTTAAGGTCGGTGATTCTTAATATTAAACGCTTTTAAACTAATTTGAAAAAGTTGATCAAACATCGGGTGACTATATCTTACGGTTGCCATAGGACCGATCGGTCGAAAATGGTTCTTAGTAAGAAATAGTTTTTGTTTTTAATGTTAGCGTCCTTAAACTCACTTATTACTAATTCTATATGATTTCAAATATATTGGCAAAATTTGGTCGAAATCGAATGACTATATCTTAAAGCTGCCATAGAACCGATCGGTCGGAAAATGAGTCATAGTGAGAAAAACTTTTTTTGCTTTTAAATTTTATCTTTCTTAAACTCTTAAGATTCGTAATATTTGGTCGAAATCAGATGTTTATCTGTCGGAAAATGGGTTTTAGTTAGAAAATTTGTTTATTTTAATGTAAGCGTTCTTAAACTCTGACATTTCAAAAACAGCGTTTGCAAGCGTATTAAAACTTCGGCACAGGCGAAGTTAGCTAGGCCTTCTCGTTTTTTTAATTTTTTTTAATATATTATTCAGCAAAACCTCGCGTCAAAATCATACTTAAGAATTTGTGTGGTGTATTTGGCGCTAAAATACTCACTTTTGCCACTCAATAAGCAGCAAGGACCGTGTTCCAGTGGATAAGACATTCGCTTAGAAAACATTGAGGCCTGGGATCAAGTCCCCGTAGGGTCATACGTTTTTTTTAATGGTTTTTCTTAAAAACGTTCTTAATATTAGGATTTATTTTCTTAATTTCAGGACAAAATACCCTAAATTTTTTACAAATATTTTCTAAAATCAAATGCGAAATTAACCTAATAATTAGAAATGGCAATAAGGCAAGTTCACCCTTAAAATTAAATTAAAATTCAAAATAATTAATATTTAGGGCAAATTTTCAAAAAATTCAGAAAATTTTTTCTTTAATTTTAAGGCGATTTCGATTCTAGGGCGATTTTCTTAAATATGGAAAAATAATTTTCTGGGTGCACTCAACATTTTATTGGATTCTGTGAAGCTTTGGGGAATGAAATTTATTTTTTTGGGTTGGGAACCAATTTTCTTTCCCTCGTCGTTCTCTAATAGATTTTTGGTTACTTGACTGATTTTTTCAGTAGAAATTGAAGCTGTTTATAGAAAATACACATTTTTAGCTTTAAATCATGTTTGTGTTAGATTTTAGCGTCTTGTTGTCGTCTAGACAAAGTGGCGCTCTGTTTTTTTGCCCTCCGTCAGGGTGGCGAATGAGTAATGCAATTGTCTGTGCGTTTGTAGGCATGTGCCTGTGTATGTGTGCATGCGTGTGTCGTATGAAAGATAACAAAAACAAAAAGCATTCAATTCAATAGCCGCCCCCTCAAATTAGTCGATTTTGATTTTAAACAATTATTGTAGCATACTTTTTAGGGTTAATTCAAATCAAATTGAAAACTAAAAGTGTTACTAAAGTTTAAAGTTCATGAGCCAAGTTCTGGCCCGACTGGCTCGCAGCTGACCCATTTTCCCATATAAATAAATAAATAAACATTATTTAGGTAAAATTACCAGATATCCAAATGGAGTCAAGTCTCAGCGGCGGTTCGAGTGTCCCCCAGGCAGTCATTGCCGTAATTTATGGCTTTAATTTCATTTGAGGATTGATGATGGAAATGTTTCTGCTTGGTTTTTGCTTGCAGTCGTCAGAGGGGCAGCCACAGCATGCCGTACGAGTCGATGCATCATCATCAGTCGGCGGCCGCTGCCGTGGCCGCTGGCACCGCCCCCAATAGCATGCTGGACTCGCTTAGTTTGCAGTTGCGCGATGCGGAAATGCGACGCACCGAGATCGAACGGGCGCATCAGGTAAGTTGACTTTTTGACACTAACCACACTTTATACCAATTATTGAATAATGGGCTAACAGGAAACCCTGGCACAAATACGCAATCTAAGCGGTTGCGCTCGACCCGATGCTGAGGCGGTGGAGAATCTGCAGTCGAGAGCCCGGGAGCTGGAAAAGAAGGTGAGTGCTAAGAGAAATCTGTTTCGGTTATATTTTGTTGTTATTCTAAACAGGTTGCGCTGGAGAATGTACGCTGCGAAGAGCTGCAAATAGAGCTAACGTCTGCTCTTAAGGCCAAGGCAGCTCGCTCGGCTCACGCCAATATGAACATGAGCTGTGTGGCGTCTGGAGCCGGAACCGGCGCAACCTCCATTCCAACCTCGGCCAGCAGCTCCACCGTCACATGGGCACCGACAATCAGTCACCAGGACCAAGGCTCGGAGATTGATATCATAATGGCAAAGATTGAGCAGGTAAGGCTGCTTTAGGGAACAAAGTCAATGTTGGGACACCCAAAAAAAACACGCCAAATCCCAGTGTCTCTCTCACGGTACCACCGCTAAATATTACTCTACGTCGGGGAGCTGGCATGAACGCCTCAGCTTGATTCTTATCCAGGACGTAATGTCGACGCAGGGTTTTAATTATTTCTGCTGCGACTTTGCTAAAGACTGGCCAAAAGTATCCGATTCAGGCTTAAGCCCAAAAAAGTACAATTTTAAGCATCCGCGTCCTTTTATTGCTTAAGTCATGTAAAAAGCGTTGTGCCTATAATCCATTGAGCATTGGAAGCAGTTCTTCATCTTGTTTTCCACAGCGTTAAAGTCTCATTTCGGCAGACAAGAGGCGAGTTTCTTCTTTTGAGAGCAGATATAATGACCGGCTAGGACCTGATGCCGATATAGGTGCTCCGTAGAGTATGATCTACTTTACCACTTTTGCAATAAAGCTCCTACTTGGCTGGTCGACATCATTCTCGTTAACGCGGTTGAGGAGATAATGCTTCAAGGTTAACTTGTGTAACAAAAGACTTCGACCTGATCGATCCACTATTTTCCAACTGCTAACTAGCAACTTCTTCGTCTTGTTGCCTGCCAAGCTCAGTCTATTATCTTCAAGCCTTGAGATGATCTCTCGTAAGGCCGCGCCAGCCACACTACTTGGTTACTTCGATAGGTTCTTGCGCTATGCCTACTACCGTAGTAATTTCGTATGTGATGCTCAGATTCTTTCTGAATTTATATTGCCGATCAGAAAGACGTTCTCGTTCAACAAGTTCCGTCTCCAGGCGGTTGTGATCAGTGCAATTTTGGGGACATTTGAAGAAGTGTCTGGTCTCGCTGGAGTTGTTGAACAGTGGAGAGTTGAGTTCTCAGTTTGAAGCGCACAACTAGTGCTCTACTGGACATGTTTGGATGGGATGAGACATTGTAAGATAAGGAGTTTTTTGTGTCTTTGTGCCGGGAGCATCTCGATTTTTTGGTGGAGGTGGTCGGGAGTATTAGAGAACAAATTTGCGCTGCCTCTCAATTTTGGTGGTGCTAAACGATAGTGTCCAAAAAGATACTTTACAGAGCCAGTAGGAAAACACAGTGGCTAGAGCGAGACGCGCATATTCCCAAATGTATCCAGAGAGCGAAAATGAGAGCGAACAGGTGACTAGTTTCTGACAGAAGAGGTGTCGACTGCGCAATCGTTTAGTCTAGATCAAACCCGGCCAGCAATGTTTACCTACGAAGTCAGTCGTGTTTTTACGCAAAGGCGAGCTGAACTTACGATTGTGTGAGTCGCTGAACACTGAATTCCAAATAAAACGGCTGTAGCCTGGAGTGAACTCTCTTGCTCACCAACACAAGCACACTTTTTTTCCTCTCCATTTGGCCGGCACTGGTCTAGATATCTTAGTCTATGTCGTAGCTCAGCTCAGCTGGGCGCAGCTCAGCTTTCGGTTCTAGCTGGGTGTCACTAAATGATAAGGACCAGATTAAAGCCACATTCAAGCCCTAACCACTTTGAATTCGTACACCACAAATTGTCAGCAAAGTGGCACGTTCAGTAGTAAACATTTTGGAAATAAAGGTAGCTGCACCTACATGATCATACTTTTCTGAAAGGTTGTTTAATTATCTTTTATTTCATATTTAATTTCGTACAAAAACTTAAAGAATATAATATTTAAACTTCAATTAAATGTGACCACTTCATTGATGACTTAATTTATGCCGACCATTTTTAATTCGTACAGCAGATAATTTTACTTTTTAAAACTGAGTAACGTCTCCCTTATTTTTTATAACTGCTTTTATACGATTTTTCATTGAATTTGCCAAGTTTTGACATTCTTTAGAAATAATCGGGTTCCAAAATTCCTCAATTTTAGACTTTAAATAGCTTAGATTGCGCTGTGGCTCATTTCTGAGCTTTCTTTTCGTTAAAGCCTAGAGACTTTCTATTGGGCTCAGGTCAGAGCTAGATTATGGCCAATCAAGAATGTCAATTTGATTTTGTTGAAGTCAAATTTTCGTTTTATTTAGCGGTATGTGGTGATGCACCTTCCTGTTTAAAGATATATTTAACAACATCAGCCAGCTTTGGTGTTGCAGGTATGAGATTATTTTGTAAAATATTGATGTATTTTTGAGCATTTACGGTTCCATCTATAAAGTGAAGCTCTTCTACTCATTTTGCAGACTAGCATCCCCATACCATAACACTCGCTGGAAATTTTTCTGTGCGCTTAAGACAGTCTCTATTGTATGCCTCCGTTTTCTTTGGTATTACTTTTTATACCCTTGCAAAGGGTATTTTAATATTGCCCAGAAGTTTGCAACGAATATAAATATTTATTTCCGACCCCATAAACTATATATATTCTTGATCAGGGCGACGAGCTGAGTCGATTGAGCTTTGTCCGTCCGTCTGTCTGTCCGTCTGTCTGTCTGTCTGTCTGTCTGTCCGTCTGTTTCTACGCAAACTAGTCTCTCAGTTTTAAAGCTATCGATCTGAAATTTTGCACAAAGTCTTCTTTTTACTGCACGCTGCTAAAATGTCGGAACCGACCGGATCGGATGACTATATCTTATAGCTGCCATAGGAATCATCGGTCAAAAAATGGGTCTTAGTGAGAAAAAATTTTTTGCTTTCAATGTTAGCGGCCTTAAACTCGGCCATTATTAATATTATATGCTTTCAAACAGATTTGCAAATTTTGGTCAAGATCGGATGACCATATTTTATAGCTGTATAACCATCGGTCGGAAAATGGGTCTTAGTGAAAAAAACTTTTTTATTTTTAAGTAAATCGTTCTTAAAGTCGGTGATTCTTAATATTAAACGCTTTCAAACTAATTTGAAACAGTTGATCGACATTGGGTGACTATATCTTATAGTTGCCATAGGACCGATCGGTCGGAAAATGAGTCTTAGTGAGAAAAAACTTTTCTGTTTTAAATTTTATCTTTCTTAAACTCCGCGATTGTTAATTTGATATGTTTTCAAAAAGATTCTCGAAATTTGGTCGAAATCGGATGTTTATCTGTCGGAAAATGGGTTTTAGTTAAAATTTTTTTTGATTTTTATGTAAGCGTTCCTAAACGCTGATATCTCAAAAACAGCATTTGCAAGGGTATACAAACTTCGGCACAGACGAAGTTAGCTTGGCCTTCTCGTTTCTTTTTTGTTATGCCAATTTTACTACAAAACGCATCGTGTAAGCGGGCATTACGATGACCATACAGCTTTCCATACATCAAATGTACGCCCGGACATAGCTATATCGACTAGGATGTTGATGCTGATCAAGAATATATATTACCTTATATAGTCGGAAATATTTCCTTTTGCCTGTTACATACATTTGCACGACTTTAGTATACCCTTTTTACTCTAAGAGTAACGGGTATAATGAAAAAATTTCAATACACTTAATACATTTTCTTAAAATCTTGTATGTTGACGAAGTAGCGGTGGCTTCTGCTAGTTTTGTGTGAATTTTCAAGCCATTCATTGATTTCAAAAATTGATGGCTCTTCCTCTCATAGTCTCGTCTCTGAGATCGACGGATAGACCGACATATATCGGCAATTGACGCTGATGAAAAATATATATACCTTAAGGGCAGTGGTGTCCAAGCTCACATAATCAAGCATTGCACTTGTGAGCGTAGCAGCGAAACACGAAGTAAACGTGTTTGACATTTTAACACGTGCAACAAGCAAACGAACAAATGCCTAACACGCGCAGGGTAGAAGAGCAAGCCGCAGAGCGTGCTTTTTATAGAACACAAGTATTCTCTCTGTCTATGCGTGTGTCGGCTGCGACGCCGGCAGAATTATGAGTTCCTATTCCATGGGGTAGGGTTTTCGCATTTTGGACACCACTGCTTTAGGGGTATGTGCAAGTGGGAAAGCTACTAAGCCACGGAAGAACTTAACTAAATAAACTTAAATAATAACATTAAAGATTCAATTTAATCAATGCACAAGTTTAAAGACATTTGTCAAACGGTTGTTGTTGTTGTAGGATTACTGCATTTCCTCGCTGGCTGGTGCCGGTGTCAGGGTAAGTGCTTGCTCAATGAAGCGACTTATCTCGATCTCACTCACAATTGAGTTAGATTTTGAAGCTCCCTCCAAGTCGTTGGATAGGCAAGTCATAAAACTCTCCAAACTGCCAATGCTTGTATCCGATATAGTGGCATCGGTGTCGATTGGTTCACATTGCTCCACCTGAGTGCCGCTCTCTGTGGACTGCGCCATTCCCTGCTCAAATATGGACTCCACCTTGCTGATCTGCAGCTGGCAACGCATCAGCTCATTCTCCTTGGCCAGATTACATATGGTTAGCTGATTGTCCTGATTATAGCGATCGATCAGCTCAGCATTGAGCTTCATCAGCTGCACCATTTGCTCGATACGCTCATCCTGGCGCTTGACAATCTCCCCCAGATTCGCAATATATTTGTCGCGTAGATTGTAGCTATCGCTGAGCATGTCTCCCTCGCAATGCTCCCTGTACTTGGCCATTATCGTGTCAATGCCCACACGGAATTCCTCCACAGTTTGCTTGAGCTCTGCATGCTCGCGCAGCAGCAGCAGCTGCTCCTCATCGCTGCTGTTCTCCGCCAGATACTTTATCAATTGTTCATCGCGAAATTTGCAGCAATTCATCATTTCCTCATCAACTTTTTGACTCTCGGATAGCAGTTTGTTGGCCTTGATGGACAACTTGCCCAAATTGCTGGACAAATGCTGGCCCTTTGTGATAAGGCTCTTGACCGAACCGAGCTGGCGGATGTTGCTGCTGCTGGCCATCGTAACGAAAATCGTGTACGTTTAATTTGGAATATAAGCTGAGCGAGGAGACGTTGGGATTTGACACGATGGAAAGAGTGAGAGAGATTGAGATGGAGGGGAACTCTAATGCCAGGCCTACTAAAATTATAGATTAGCTAACAGATATAATTCGGCATGCGTATATATCGATTAATTTTTCTGTCTTTCTGCCTTCCAGGATAATCGTGTGCTGGCCGAGCTGGAACAGCCTCGCACCTCGGCCAGCGCCAGTATGTCAGCATTGCCGCCCAGTTCCATGTTGAGCACGGGAAATAGCGAATTTAGAACCATATCAAAGAGTGGTGAGTCTGACCTTTATGCACACATATCCCGAAGATACTACACATTACTTTTTCAGAACTCGAAGAAGAACTGAATCGTTATAAAAGAGCCGTACTGGGCGGAGCATCGGGCGGTGGCGTTTCGGCCCTCTCATCTGGCTATTCCAGTTTGCCGCACTCGCTGGCCTCCACTTTGCCCAACGGTGCCAGCACCAGCCTCAGCGGCACCAGTGTGGGCTCGCAGAGCGTGGCACCCACCGCTGGTGGTCTCACATCCATATCGGCCCTGGTGCCCAACTCAATCAGCGGCATATCGTCGAGTCTAAGCAGTCATGCCATACAATCACTAAACGCGGCCGCAGCAGCCTCCGCTTACGGCCAGACGTCCGTTGAGAAGCTGCTGAGTGGAACGAGTGGGATGACTGGCATTCCATCATTGCCGGTAAATATTCACACGATGAAGGCTATGCCAACGGCATTAAGTCAGGTAAACCAACTATTTTCAATTGCAATGAACTAACAACAACAACAACAACAGCAATGGACTCTCGCTTTGGCATTCTCGATATGGCATAGTGGTTCACTTGGCTTGCTTTTAAATATACATTTCAAAATACATATATAATCCTGTATCCATTCATCATCTGCTTTAGCGTTCGTATGCATTCGTTCGTTCCTTCGTTCGTTTGTCTTTGATAATTATCGCTAGTCGAAGAGCTGTTGCAGCAGGCGTTCGTCAACCAGTATAAAATCTCACGCATTGCGTTTTGTTGTAGTTTCATTATTGAAAATATATATATATATCTTATATCTTATACATCAACCAAACACACACACACACACATACAGAACACAACACAACCACCCACACGCACACACACACACATATATGCAAACAGCTTAATACATTCATATCAATTTACAGCCCCACCCCTTCTCACACGTTTTTACATTATATTGTAAACTATTTGGTATAAACCCATTAGCATTTACTTGAAAACATTGTAGATCTGTTGACCAGCATGCTGGAACATTAACCATTTTATCACAGAGTCAGGTTCTTATATTAAGAATTGCATACTATTACTAGCATCTAAATTAAGTTGGTCTCTGATCCATATATACGAATGCGAATATTCTTTAGTATATCGACTTTAGGTGGCGGTTTAAGAGGCGGTTGTGGCATATTGGTAGAGTGTTGCGACTACTCAAGAATTTTGCCAACTCTGACTTATCAGTTGAAATATATCTGTTTCCAAAATTAAAAACCGGTACACCGAGAAAAAAATTGATATTTTTTCCTAACAATTTAACTCCGATTTGAAAATATATCAAATTGATATGTTAACAATTTTAAATCGATATTTTTTAACATATCATTATTACATTTTTAATATCATTCTGAAACTATTCGATATCAATTTAAGTAACTGATATTATTCTGGATCAGAATGATATTATTTTCTTGCCAAATGAAATGAAAAAATTGATTTTTTAAAAAGTTCATTTAAATTTGGGTTATACCAACATAAAATTTATGTTTTTTTTTCTCTGTGTACGGAAAAACTTATTCAGGTAGGTAAATTTGGACCGATAACATGATGAAAATTCAATGTGCAAGCACAGGAAAAAATAATGATATGATCTGGTGCTCAATATTATATTTTTTCATATCAATAAAAAGCTGATATGACACATTTGACATTGACCTGTCCGAAAATATCAAAGTGAAATTTTCGACCATTTCAAAATATTATTTCTTAAGATAATATTTTTTAAGATCAAATTGATAATTTATAATTTAATTATTAAAGATAGAAAAACAAGAAAGAAAGTCGGTCAAGCCCGACTATAACATACTCTGTACTCTTACACTCGCATTTGCTCAGGAGTCAAACGGCCAGTTAACACCCCGCGCACAACGCGGTGCGCTCTCTAAGTTTTTCTCTCTCTCTCTCTCTTTCTCTTTCGCACTAAGATTGCCTGTGTTGAACCGGTTAGGGTATGTTGACTGTGGTTGTTGATGGGTGGTGTTAACTGGCCGTTTTTTGCCCATAACTTGAGTATCGTTCATCCGATCTTTATCATTCCTTCAGCAAATCGATAAATAATTTTGTTTACGAAGGTATCTCTAGAAGGAACGATCTATCTCCAAAACTGTTGGAGATATGCAAGTTATTCCAAATTGCGCGGCGGCGGGAGGGGGCGCGGCAAAAATTGAAAATAAACTTGATCTGCCTGCAAGTATAAGAAATATATGTCCCATACATGTCAAACCCCTATCTCTTACCATCTCTGAGATCTCTTCGGTTGCATACGGACGGACAGACGGACATGGCTATATCGACTCGGCTGTTGATGCTGATCAAGAATATATATACTTTATAGGGTCGGAAACGATTCCTTCTCCCTGTTACGATACTTTTGCACAAACTTAATATACTTTATGTACCTTGGGTACAGAGTATAAAAATGAATTGGAAATGGCAATATTTATTTTTTACCTAAGAACAATTACACTGTGCTACAAATTTCAAAAAATTGTAATAACCTGGGTATTGCTGTGTACGCTGTGGAGCAGGTCGCGTATAGCACTTCCTCATACTTGGTTTTCCTCGGGGACCCCCAACATCTGAAGTTATGGGATTTTGCTTTTTTATCCCAATTAAATAGATATAACGCGCGCATGGACCATCTGATTGTTTATAACCTTGTCAATTCCGATAGCGACGAGAGCAACCTAATATATTTTAATCAACGGTTTAACTGATTTAACGCAATGGCAGAAAAATGCGGCTTACAGATATGGCATTTTCTACTTTTTTTTCCCGAAATTTTTACTTTGGCCACCACTGGTTTAACTATTCCATTCTATGCGATTTTGCCTTAAAGTTTATTTTGAGAGCCCATTTAATTTTCCGTTGAACAAATGTTGTCCCAATTAATTTGGATATCGTTTAACGAAGTTATTCGCATATTTCTGAGTACACCTCGGCGATCTAGTATTTTTTTTAGTAAGCTAACATATTCGTGTATTCTATAACATCAGTGCCCCAATAAGTATGCTTTGTTTTGTTTGGCCTCAGATTCAAATAATCTTTTTTAAATATTTAAAATGCTAATATATTTAAACTTCCATGTTTCACGATTTCAGGACAAATATTAAGGGTCTCCGAATAGAAATGGTCGTTGCTGGCTCATGAAAACGCGCGCGAAGCTACATTGTTGTTGCGTTCGAGTTTGTCGGATACCTAGGAGAGAGAGAGAAGAGAGACACATATGAAATTGTTTTTGCAGACCTTCGCTCGGAAAGAAAGAGAGGAGAATCGAGAGAGTGAATCGTATGCGCGCGGGCTATTCCTTTGCGCAAAGCAAAAACAAATGCCCTTGCATTAAAGTCTATTTTGTCCTCAATCCAAGATATTTTGTACTTGAATTAAGAAAGCGCTTTTCTTAAATTTTACGTCTTACTGCAAGTACGCAAAAGTTCTTGATTCAAGAATGATTTTGTTCTCATTTTAATAACAAAAACAGTCATTTTTCGATTCTTGAATGTTTCGTACTTAATTTAAGTACATCCACAACAGAAAACTCTTGAAATTTTACGTACAAAACGATATAAGTGGCTGTTGTAGAACACACAGCACTGATCGGGCTGCCTGCACGCAAATAACAGGCCCAGGTTAGTCAATCGGTCATAAACTGTGTGTTTTTCGAAGACCGAAATGCAAAATGTTCTATTAAAAAGGTTGCGTGCGCTAGAACGAAGCATAAGCAGTGAGAGAGAGTCACTGTGAGAGAGAGCGCATATAGTTTATCGCATACATTCATATTGTTAGCCGAGCATTACACACCGACGCATACATACGAAGAAGATCTTTTGAATGAGCCAGACCTGAGAGGAGAAAAAACGAAAAAAATGTGTTTCTCTCCTCTCCCAACCGCTGTTAAAGGTTGTTTTGGTACCTCTATTCAATGTGCCGGACAAAAAGTGTTATTTTCTCAGAAAGGCAAACGGTGGACCGATTTTTGCGACCTCTGGTAGTGAGTAAAACTGACAGAGAACCGCGAACCAATGAACCTAACCTTTGGCTTTAAACCTTTATAAACCGTAGAAACTAATTGCATTCATTGAGTTCTTTTATCTTTGTATTGTTGGAGACCGACTTAATGTAGATTAAATATAAAAAAGTTATATTCTTATTCCTTTTCATATATGCATACATTAATCATACATATATTCTCACTTGTACATTCTAAGAACTTCAACTAAGAGAAACCGAGATCTCATGGATATGAGATACTTGAGCATTTCGTCGCTTTTCGTTTTTTGTTTTATAAATTGTCTCGTTTAATAACATTTTTTACCCCCATGAATGATGTTGTTCATATACATACATACTGCATACATACATATGTAAGACTTTGCTTGGAAATGGCTTTAGTTCGTAGCAGATCGATCAGAAAGTTAACTCATTTGCCTCGTTCATAAGTTCGTTCAATTATTTGCTATAATCTTGTAATATTTTGTGTAACATCGACCAAAATAAACGTGTTACTCTGTGATCTCTTTTTTCGTTTTATGTGCTCTCTTTTGTCTCTTGTCTTTCATTCTCTTTTTCTATTTTTTTTCTATAAACAATACATAACGTCTGATCTAACTCGTTCTCTTCCCCTAATTGCTGTAACTCTGACTTTGACTCTGAACAACTTGCGGTTTGGTTCGCCAAATACTTTCTATCATCAATGTACAATATGTATGTCTGTATCTGTGTGTGTGTGTGTGTGTATATACCACCAACTACAACAACAACTACACCAAAACCTTGTAAATTCAAAATCCACCCACTACAAAAACACAAACAAATTCCAAATTGAATTAAATTTGTAATTGAAATGAAATTGAAATGGAAACAAAAAGCGCGGAACAATACAACTGTACAATTTGCAGAGCACAACCATGCCCCTCCTGTCACTCAACTCGCATAATTTGCCACCAGCTGGCTCGAGCAGCTACTCGACCCTAGGTCTAAGCGGTGGTGCCGGCCCTGCCGGCTCCTCCTTGACGCATCCCACCCTGGGCAATATCAGCATGTTGGACACCAGCGCCCTGTTAGGAGCAGCTGGGCTGGGACTAGGCACCGGTCCCGGTGGTGGCGGACTTACTGGTGCCACCTCGCTCTATGGCCTGAGTGCTGGTGCTGGCGGAATATTGGGAAGTTCATATGGTCCACCTTATATGGATGTGGCCTCGAGCGCCTCGTATCCATTCACCTCGGCCGCCTTGCGTCAGGCATCCAAAATGAAAATGCTGGATGAGATTGATATACCGCTGGCACGCTATGGCAATCGCAGCTCACCCTGTTCACCCATACCACCCAGCAGTTGGGGCCTGGATGAGTTCACCGACGGTCTGAGCGTCTCCCTAATGCATAGTCGCAGTGGCCTGGCCTTGGGTGCCCTGGATCTGGACAGTAAGTATAAAGCAAAGTGAGAAGGTTAAGCTTAATTTGTATGTGCTGAAGGAAGGGTCCAAGTTTGTTACCAAGAATCATTGGCCATGTTAACCAGCACAAATCGATGACAAAAAATCAAAGGAACTAGTTCGATTGTTGCGGTCAACGAATGTGATGTGCAATCATGACTGCTAATTTTTGTGATTTTGATGGATGGAAAAAGCAGACAAATTTAAGCTGTCATTTAAAATTAAAATAACTTTCACGCATACCATTTTTACACAAAAATTCCATTAAAGCGTTCAGCATAAGCCAATTAACTTTTTTTTGATAATGATTTTTGATGTTTGATGTATGCTGGTGAACAAGGCCATTGTGAATCTGATTGATCCTACACGATAAACTCATACGATCTAAAAATTTTATCTATTAGCTCGCAATCACACATTGAATGGTGCCAGTGAGCCGCAAGTGGATATGCTGGACATACCGGGCAAAGGAAGATGCTGCGTTTTCATAGCCCGCTTTCCTTACGATCCTCCTGAGTAAGTTTTTTAGTTTATACTTTGATTTTTTTCGACAGGCGGTAGGAATCGGATAGATCATATGTAAAGGACCCATATGTGGCCCTGCATCCATGTTGTTAGATATCTCAAGCCTTTTTTAAAGCTTAGAAAAATGGTCAACAGTGTGGATTTTTGTTAATTTGAGCTTAAAGATGCTTAAAAAGGTGCGTTTTTTGGGGAACCGTGTATGTTCATTTGTTAGCTTCTAAAAAACATATCCCAATCAATTCTACGATTTCTTTAAGCGAAGATATACCATTTTTAAAAGACATAATTGTCTACTGCCCAAAGGTATGCAATGCAAAAACAGTACAGAACAGTACATTTGAATTGAATTCCATTGCATACATTTGGGCAGTGCAAAATGTTTTGTCATTTCGTACACATATATTTTAAATGATATTTCTTTGCCGAGGAGTATCCGAGGACCCCCCTCAGTTTTAGTTAGGGTTAACAGGGAATAAAATTGCATCGCCATGGGCCCAAAGTGGCCCATTTAGTTTATTTTAAAGCAAGATAAAGTACTTTACGATAATATCAAAGAGAGTAAAAACAAAAGTGTAGGTTCCCCACAAAACACGTCTTTAGTGTACTGTTCAGTGATGCCAAATTTTGCTGAGAAAAAAATATGTTTTCGGCGGGATGGAGACGTAAAAAAAGCTGTATTTTTCGACAAAGAAGCTGGAAAAAAGAGCATGGCTTTTCTTATTATTTATGCAATTATATATTTAAAATATATTAAATATATCATCAGAGTGATGAAGTTCCTCGTCCTCATCCTTGTCGTAGGCCTCAGTAGTGCTTATAAGCTTAATGTATTATTTTGCATGTCGACGAATCCCGTATCAATAACTAAACATATTATATTTTTAATTCAATTTCACTAATATCCTATATCTTATACATAATAATGAATTGAGCTTGCTCACCTCCATTAGATATCTGAGTTTTGATTTTACAATATTAACCTGACTGAAGACACGCTCAACTTCAGCGTTGGACCATGACAAGAATCGCAAGCGAGGCTAACTCAAAAAGTCTTTGATTACCTCCAGAGTCCTTGGAAGCGATTACATTACTCCAAAACTTTAGTTTCATCGCCGTTCTTCCATTTTACTAAATGTATATCATTACATTAACCCTTAATTTTCCAATATCTTCCACAAAAAAATACTTCCAAAATGGTAACAATGCTTTGTTTTTTTGGTCGTAGAATGTTGTCAACCGAAAATATGTCAATTTGTTGAAGAATGCCAAGATTGTCAGGTAAACTGAAATCAATTAAACTGCTTAATACAATGAATTTTGTGAAAATCTAAAAAGTAGATCAGTGCCTGAGCTTCAGTTGCTTTATAAGGTCAACTTAGAAATTTGTGCAGCAGTCTCGAATAGATTTCTCCAATTCGCTATCCATATGAAGCATAAATCTTTGAAAACAAATTTCTCAAAATCGTCTACTTGTATTATATTTTTAAGTTGAAGTTAAGCAAAGTTAAGCATTGTCATATTGTGCATTTGCAATAACTGCAGTAAACTCAAGAGGTATCAGATTCTTTCATTGGTTTGAAAACTTCTGGGTTTTTTGTCAAACGATCTGTAAACTTGGCTAGCACTTTGAGATGACTGTTTCCTGAACGTTAGATGTGAAAATGATTAGAAATGAAGCCAGTGGAAATAGGTTATATCAGAAGAGACAAGCTTTCGATTTGATTATAAGTTTTGCAAATGACTCGAAAATAAAAACAAAGCTGAAAAAAAGCGGAAATCATTTTTAAAAAATACAGAATTCCCGCTTTTTCTAAATTTTACCCGCAATACGGTTTAGCAAGAAATGACGGGAAAAAAACTGATTTGGCAACACTGGTTCTGTTTAACGCTAAGATAAAAGCTACAAGAGCCTGTGGGGTAATACGCCAGTCGCCAAAAGCAAAAGTCGTGGGTTCGACTCAAATGATTTTCGTCCAAATTTTTAGCTGAGTTATTTCCCAAATTATGCGATAGTTGGCGCCACTACTTTGAACATTTCCTTGCAAGTTCGTTTTATGGCAGCTATACGATATATTCATCAGATTTTGACCAAACTCCCCAAAATTGTGTGAAAACTGATATTATTCATAACTAGGCAGTTTAAAGACGCAACCATTTGTAACGCTACTTTTGGCCCGGGTGTAGCTCGCCGGGGGCAGGGGTCACAGAAATTTCTTTTCTTTGTTTTGTAGTCGGTGGTTGCTGTACACGAATTTCCCTTGAGTCCTCCCAAAAAGAACTCGAGTGGCGGATTGATCGGATCTTCACGGTTATTCTTTATTCAGGGGGTTTAATCTTTTCTTAACTTAGCTCTAACTTATATTACTTCTTCCTCTGAACGGTGGGGAGCCGTGGGGGCTCTCGTGCTGTCCTCTAAGGGGCAGCCTGTAAGAGTAAAATTAGTTCCAGGGGGGCGTTTCGGCGTTCGTCTATCTTCGGGACGATCTCCGCCGTCGATGAGCCGTTTTCCAGGGGCTTGGTACCCTGGGGGATCGTCGTGGTGTTGGGTTGTGGGCTGTCGATGTCACCGATGATGGTCTAGATTCGGTAGCTGGGGTATTCTCCACGCGAGAATTATGATGTTCCTGGAACCGATGAATGGTATTTACAGATGCGGGCGTACTCTGAGCCCCGAGATTGGGTATAAGTCGTATTCCCGGTGCGGATGAGGGTGTTCGGGGGCGCGGTGAGGGGTATGGACAGATGCAGGGCGCACTCTGAGCCACGAGGTTGGATGCAAGGCGCACTCCAGGCGAGGATTAGGGTATTCTGGGCAGAGGTGAGGAGTATGGACAGATGCAGGGCGCACTCTGAGCCACGAGGTTGGATGCAAGGCGCACTCCAGGCGAATCTATGGTACTACGATGTTGAATGGCTTACCTGCACGCTTTGCGCTCTGATCGAGAAGTGATCTCCCTGGCGTTCAAGTTCGTCTTATATAGCGCTTGCTCTGTCTTTGGCCTCACGCCGTGTCGAGCAATATCCTAACGCGTTTGCTTATTTTGCTCGATACTTTCTCGATAGTTAGCGATATTTTCGCATTAGGCGCCTTTCTTGAAATAACAATATCCGTTACCAGTTTGAATTTTAACGGTGGGCTTCTTTATTACTATTTATAACATTTTGTATTTTGTGACTCGTCACACATTAAGAACAAAAAGTTTTCCTCACTAAAACTACTTTTTCGACCGATCGTTCCTATGGCAGCTATATGCTATAGTCATCCGATTTGGATCAAACTTGGCCGAATTGTGTGGTAGCATAAAATATTGATCAGTAACAAGTTTGGGAGCTATAGCATTGAAAACAAATTTTCCTACTAAGGTTTTTTTTCAGAACTATCTTTTGTATGGCAGCTATACTATATAGTTGTCCGATTTCAATAAAATTTGATTGAATTATGTGAAACCATAGAAAACTTACACAGGCCAACAAAATGACCACATTTGTGAGTTCCAGCCTTCTTTGTATTAAATTCTGTTCCAGTTTTTTGCACTGATTCCAAAACTGGTTTCGGTTTTTGTCCATCAGCTCTTGTTTTCAAGATATCTCGGAAAATCCATTTGGCAATATTTTTAGCTTTCAAAAAATTACGGGCAAAAATATCTGTATTTATGAGTTTTATGCGACAGTATGCATATTAAAGCAGCCTAAAAAAATCATAGGAGCAGCATCAGCACACCTAAAAGCATCGAAATAGGCCATTAAAGAGTAATTTTCATCAAATTATGGCAAATTTCTCAAACTTTATTGTCGTGTACAAGCCATTGCGTTGGTTGAATTTTAATTACAACCACTTAAGCATGTAGCCTAAGGGCTCTTCTATTTTCACAAATTTTTTTGCTTTTAAATCAGCTGGATGGACAAAGTTACAGGCGGCTAGTCCCGAAAAAATTAATTAAAATTTATGGCAGGACAACTAGATTGATACATAAAATGTGTTTAGGAAATATTAAAAGACTATCTGATCTAACTTTTACATTAATTGTCAAGCAAATGTACAATAACACTCAGGCAGTACTAGATTCAAACAATTTTCCCCAAATTAAAATTTGCTTAATATCAAACACCCTCGCGAAAATGACATCAAAATTTTACTGCAAAATGGATTTTCCGCGAAGTCTTGAAAACAAGATCTGATGGAGAAAAAGCGAGACCAGTTTTAGAATCGGTGTACAAAACTGGATCAGAATTTTGCAAAGAGAAGGCTGGACCAAAATGACTGTTGGTCTGTGTTATAAATACGAGGTTTGGTTACGAGGTTCGATTTAAAACATCGATGTTTCTGATAGTATTACTGCATATAAGTTAAAAATTGATCAAAATAAGTAATAAAGTTGGTCAAAATATAGTATACGTGAAACGCAGGAAAGAGCAGAAGCCCACTAAATTACAAATTCTGCCGACGCTTTTAGAGATGGTAGAAAAGTAAAAAAATATCGATGTCGAAAAAAAACATCGATGTTTGCCACTTTTTCCAAACATCGATACATCGCTAAAAACATCGATGTTTTGCCCTGCTCTAACAGACGGACATGGACATCAACTCAGCTCGTCATGCTCATTAAGAATATATATATTATATAAGTATAAGTATATATACTTTATGTGGTCGGAGATGCTTCCTTCTGTGCGTTACAAACATCTGGACAAGGGTTTAAAAACAAGTACGAAAGAATAGATTTTTGAATTCTGAAATTCTTTTCTTCATCCTTCCTTTACCTCGGATGAGATTGATTTAAGCTGGATTTTGGCATTCGTATATCAAAAACATTCGGCACAATCAAGAAGTTTCTTAATTTCATCTCGAAATTAGCTTGGTGCAAGAATTTTCAAAATTAAACTGAGCTCGATATTTAAACTGTATTCCATCCGGAAAAGGATTGGTGCAAAAGTGCCCGAGATCGCTCAAAAATCAAGTTCGTCTTGATCCCAAAATCAACTTCCTGCCAGAACCCAATGTGTTTATACACTTGTAGAGGGTATATTAAAATTGTCCAGATGTTTGTAACGCTAAGAAGGAAGCATCTCCGACCACACAAATTATATATATTCTTGATCAGCATGACGAGCTGAGTTGATGTAGCCATGTCCGTTTGTTTCTATGCTATCTCCTCCGTCAGTTTTAAAGCTATCTTAACCAAACTTTGCACGAAGTCTTTTGGTACAAATACGCTGCACATTTGTCGGAATCGGCCGGATCGGATGACTATATCATATAGCTGCCATAGGAACCATCGGTCAAAAAAGTAGTTTAAGTGAGAAAAACTTTTTTTTTCTTCAATGCAAACGTCCTCAATCCACGTATTTCTTAGTTTTCTATGCTTTTACATAATTCCACCACGTTTTATGAAAATCTGACATTTATATAGTATAGCTGCCATACAAAAGATATGTATGGAAAAAAGTCTTAGTAGGAATAACTTTGTTTGTTTTCAATGCTATCGCTCCCAAACTTGTCAATTTTCAATATTATATGCTACTACACAATTCAACCAAGTTTGATCCAAATCGGATGACTATATCATATAGCTGCCATAGGAACCATCGGTCAAAAAAGTAGATTTAGTGAGAAAAACTGTTTTGTTTTCAATGGTAGCGTCTTTATTATTATTATTGTGAATATTATCAGTTTCCACACAATTTTGGGGTACAGCTGCCATATAACAAACTGGGAAGCAAATGGTCAAAGTAGTGGCGCCATCAAGTTACAAGGGTATATAAACTTCGGTCGAGCCGAAGTTAGCTTTCCTCTATTTTTATTTTTATTTGATTTCAAAATAGAATCCATACTGAAAAATTTTCCTATTCACAAACTCAATATATTCTTTGTACTTTTGGTACTAAGTATAGCATATATAAATTAATTAAATTTTAACACTCCAAAAGGCCAAGCCGGGCTTTTTGTAATCTCTACGCTGGTAAGAGTTTCAGATTAACGGATAAAGGTATTTGGCTCCGTAAGGGAAATCTTGCAATAGTCGCAACAAGCAACCATTATAGAAGAAAGAGGCTACCTTTCAATTGTCAAAACTAGGCCCTTTTCAAAACCATGGAAAAGATCATTATGAAGGATAACAATCATTAGATGCAGTAGACAATAAGTAAAAAGCGTCCTTCTCAACATAAATAAAGCAGAGCATTTCTCTGTTTGTATTGAAATATAGGAAAAATGATTAAACGATCTAAGAAACTTTGAACCAAAGTTCAAAACAAAGCAAATGGGGACCTTTCTTCGACTTTCGAACCTTAGACTAAATGATGGTGTCGAGTCGCCGTACCGAACCTTTGGAATAACTTATGAGATTTGCAGACTTACAAATTTTACTTGGATAAATATTATCCGAAAACGGTTCGGTTTTTAAAAGGAATGATGTTCTGCACCAAACCAAGCGAAAACCGCAAATGAAAACACTTTGTTTTGTTTCCATGCGATTCAGCACATATGCTGAAACCGATCTATGACCTATTAATTTGCCTTTCACTTGTCTGCGTTGCTTTCGTGGAAATTGTAGATCTGCTATTCCACGTTTGGCACTTTATATTGCCATATTGCTGGCTGTAGGACACGAGAATTCCTTAATGCTTGTCTATATCTTGCAGGGAAGCTGAGGGCGAACTGTCGCTCTGTGCTGGCGATTATCTGCTGGTGTGGACAAGCGGTGAGCCTCAGGGTGGTTATCTGGATGCAGAGCTGCTTGACGGACGTCGCGGCCTTGTGCCCGCTTCCTTTGTACAACGCCTAGTTGGTAAGTGGACATCCCGGATGGATTAAACATGGAAAGAGTTCCATTCTATGATGTCATTGTTTTCTTTTTAGGCGATGATCTCTTGGAGTTTCATCAGGCGGTGCTATCGACACTGCGCGATGCCGAGGATGGCTCGATGCAGTGTGATACAACGTCGCTGCCCTCCTTGCCGCCGCACAACCCATTGCTCACACACACCCACGAGGATTTGGCACGTTTGAGTGAGACGCACACTGATCTGGAGCACGACCAGGATGATATCAGCGATAATGGTAACTATTGCCCATCCAGGCTCTGGCTCTCGCATCTACCAACTCTTTTAATCTGTTTTTGGTTTTTGTGGCATGACAAATGCATGATCTGAATGTGAGCATAACTCTTGACCCCTTACCCAGCCAGCTAGCTAGCGTAGATTTTGGCTAGAATCCTGGTCTAATCCTACTCTCTCACAGTTCCAGCTCCCAAGCACTTGACGCTGGAACGGCAGCTGAATAAGAGCGTGCTCATTGGCTGGTCGCCACCGGAGCCTGTGGGCTACAATCTCATCGAAAGCTACTACGTCTATGTGGACGGCGTGCTCAAGGTTACGGTGAAGGCCAACGAACGCACACGCGCGCTTATCGAGGGCGTCGACTCCACGCGGGTAAGTCGCTGACCTAAGCGCAAAGAGGGGAATCCCCATTGACCTATTGCTCTTCATGTACACACACAGCCGCATCGCATTAGCGTGCGCAGTGTTACACAGAATCGGCAGACGTCCCGGGACGCCGCCTGCACCATGATCATCGGGCGCGACACCTCACACTTGGGCCCCTCGGCGGTGCGCGCCTCGCACATAACGTGTTCCTCGGCGGTCATCTCGTGGCTGCCGGCCAATTCCAACCACCAGCACGTGGTGTGTGTGAACAATGTGGAGGTGCGCACCGTCAAGCCGGGCATGTATAGGCACACCATCACAGGGCTGGCGCCAAGCACCCAATACCGGGTGACAGTGCGCGCCAAGCATCTGCGTGCAGTGGGCCAGCACACGCCCCAGACACCGGGCAGACCCGGGCAGGAGGAAGCACCCGGAGCCTATGCCGACTTCCGCACTCTTACCAAAGGACTGCCAGATCCTCCGCAGGACATCCAACTTGAGGCTGGTCCTCAGGATGGTACCATTCTGGTGACATGGCAGCCGGTTAACAGGCCCACTGCCACGGGGCCTGTAACCGGCTATGCTGTGTACGCCGATGGTAAGAAGGTGACGGACATCAACTCTCCCACGGGTGATCACGCCCTCATCGATATAGGCAAGCTGGGCGTCTTCAATCCGCGGGCCGTGACCATTCGTACCAAATCACGCGATTCGCAGTCGGCCGACAGTGCTCCCATCTTGATACCAAGTGAGTGGTGCAATGTTTTTTGATTTAAAGAATCCTCTCTAAGCCAAGCAACCCTGCAGATACTGTGCGCAATGCGGTGGCTCGTCGGGGACCGGGACCGAATCAAATGGGTATGGGTCCGCAGCTTCCGCAGGGACCCCACGGCATGCCCGGCCAGCAGCAGATGGGCATGCCCGGGCAACCCGGCCAGCAACAACAGCAATCGCATATAATGGGCCAACAGGATCCACACCACACTCAATACGATCCCAATCAGATGCAGCAGCAAAATATGCAGACAGGGCAGCAGCAGCCCGGTCAGCCCGGCCATCAGGTAAGTGTCCATAGATTGAACCGTTCCATACCCACATATATACATGTGGATCCTACACTGTAAATAATGTTTACTTTTCATTTCGATGCGATTGGTTGCAATATTTCAAAATTTTCTTCTTACATCGAAGCCTACACAACATTTCGAAGATTGTACATAAAGTTGTACAAATGTAGATACAAAACTGAATGCCACTTACACTGAAAAAAAATATATATATCCAAAAACACTTTAAATTTAAACCCACTGCCTGTATAACCTGCGATCCTCTGCAGCATCAACATACAATTCCGCTGCCAAACTGCGTTAGTTTGGTAGCAGGTTAATTTTGCCCTCAACTCAGGTTTGTTTTGGTTTCCGGAAATGGTCAAATTTTGAATTTCAATGCCATAACTTTATATGCTTCTGCTGATTCAGCACTGAGAGGAACTGAAGGGTAGATATTCGTAAACAAGCTTTATTTAGATATACTTTAAATGTTAAAAAAGCACCAATTTTATGGGGGGTGTCCTGGAAATCTCTAGAGACTTTAGGCTTGGTTAATTTGCAAAACGTTCGAAAAATACGTCGGTGTCACTGAACTTCAAGAGATTTTCAAAATCTAGTTAGAAGGTTTATACAAACTGATACCAGAGATCTGCAAGAGTGTCTGGTTTTTGGACTGCTTCAATACTCGCTTTAAAAGCGTATGCACACCGCAGACACCCAACATTTGTTCTGTTACAAGTATTTTTGCGAATGAGTGTCTTGTGTACTCGTCAGTCAAAAGTGGTTGTTTCTGATTTGAGCGGCAATTCTTGTTAATTGCACATACACATGTTAAACATGGGTTTGCATAACTTTTATTGTACTCGCTCTCTTCTCGCTTCTTTAAAAAAGCAACTGTACCCAGCGGCGCAAATTGCCATTACAAAATCGATTACTCCTAGATTACTTTGCCTTCAGTATGAAGGAAATAATCGCCTACAATCTGCATTACCTTGCCGTATGCATGGCCGCTTTGTAAACGGGGTGCGCACTGCCTGTTTTACTAGTAATAAAACAAGTGCCATCGGATTCCCATTACTACGAATGCGTATATTTTTTTTTAAATTGTAATGCAGAATGTTCGCAGTCCGTTTACAATTCAACACACAATTTAGGAATCGTATACTCAGTCGTAAAGCACTTGCAATACGATTCAATTTACTAAAGATGGAAAAGTATACGGGTGGGTAAAGTACTTGCTTTACGATGCAATGTACTATTGATAGAGAAGTATATGGGTCGGTAATGCACGTGCATTATGCCTATATGAGTGGGTAATGATGTAGTAATGGTTTTTATATTAGTTTATTTTAAATAATTTTATTTGTTATTCCTTGATAAATAAAATGTATGTGCTTACAAAGCTTTAAATTGTCCAGACTACAAATAGGAAATACGTCGTTATCAGGGGGCATGTTCTTTTTCGTCAGCTTTTTAAGGATGGCCAATATATCAATTTGGCATTTTTCAATTTTTGGTTGACTCTGCATAATAACTTTTGTCAATTGAGTTTACAACTTTGCGTGTATGTTTAACAACTAAGCCAAATTCAAGTGACTCCTCGCCACATAAGTGTCAAGTCACTGCTACACTTACACATTTGTTATGCATACAAATACAAATTTAGAAAATAGAATAAATGTCAAAAAACGCTTATGGATGAGAGGGTAAAGAACATAAGCGAACGAACTAGACATCGGCTCGTGTGTGGCACGATTAGTTGTTTCAGTTTGTTTCCGATTACTATCTCTCTAACGAAAAGCAACAAAGTGTATTGTTGAATGTATAATGGATGGAGAATGGGTAAATTTTTTAAAATAAAATACCAAGCATGTCGATCTCAAAATTCCATGCTTAATTTCAGTGTTTGGAAGTACCTAGGTACAAATACCTACATACAAATTGTGTATATCTTTTACTTTACTTCGGTATTTTCCAATTCGAGTACCTTTTAGCTTACCTACGTATTAATTTTCATTTACCTTGTCAATAGGTTGGGTACTAGGTACTTTTCGTAAGTGTTTTCTTTAACGCCCAGGTATTGATATCAATTGTTGTATTGATTTTCGGATTACAATTAATTTGGGGCTCTTGCATTCATTTCCAGGAAATATTTTACAACGTTGCATTGTGAAATTTGTGCAGAAATTTTTATCAGCATTGTCTCGTAAAATTTAAGCTTTATTATTGTTAACCATGACTGATCAGTCACTAAATAATAAAGAGAATAAAGATTTACCGCTGATCTTGTATGGAGCATTTTTCAAACACAATGGCAAATGTCAACTTTGTGTAAACAAAACTATTAAGTTTGATTAAAAATCTACTGGAAATGTACACAAGCATTTGAAGTTGAGTAGCTCAATACTACTCAATACTATATATGATGGAACTTTTTTTGCACGAAATTGTCGATACATACATACATGCATAAATTTGTTTGTATTCCGGTCTATAGCAGCAGTTTCTTGCGAATTTGTACGCGCAAAACAATGTAGTTCATATATTTCAATTTTTTTACGCTAGAGGGTTCACCCTAATAGTAAAAGCCAAAAGTTGCCAATAACTCAATAAAGGAATCAGCAGGAGATATAAGATATATATACAACCATTACTAAATTCATTATAACGAATGTAACTAAATTATTTTATTACAGCTAAATGAACGCATTTGCGATTACATTATAGCCGAGATGTTGCAACTCTGCATTTTAAAAAGAAAAGTTTCAGGGACCTGTTTGTGGCTTTAACTGGACGTCCAGTAAAAATTCCTTGTTCAAAAACTATACGCTCTATGCTAGATAAGAGGAAGGCAATAATAAAAATGACAATATTTTTGAAAAAAAAAATTTTGTCTGTACGACTACAGATATCTGGAGTTGCAATAACAAAAGTTACTTTGGTGTTTCCGGCCACGATTTGTATAGCAATCTAATTCGTCATTCTCTCGTGCTCGCATATAAGTGTTTTCCCACACATATGAGGTTTTTGCTATGAGCTGAAGTTGATAGCAAATACGGATTTAGAGCTAGCCAAAAATGTGGAACAGTTACAAATAATGCATCCATCTTCTGACTTGTTATGTTTTTTAATTTATGCTTAATTTATGCCATGCTTTTTAATTTAAAAGTACCTTTATTGTACCTTTACCTTTACCTAGGTACTGGAAATTCCGGGTATCTTTTACCTTACCTAGGTATATTTTTTGACGTTTACCTTGTACCTTACCTATAGGTAAGAATATCCAGTACCTTTCCAATCACTGCTTAATTTCAGTGTTTTCTTTAAGGATCCAAGAAAATACTATCTTACAGAAATACTCACATAAAAAATTCTTGATATCAAGCACGATCGTCTCGACTTTTTCTCTGAGTGTAGGTCACTTTCTCTAGTGCGAAAAGTAGAAGAAAAGACAAGCTAAGAGAAGTTCGGCTTGGCCTTTTGGGGCTGTCAGGCCCAGCCCAGATCGTGTCATCGAAATAAGCTCGCGTAACAGTAACGTCTGCTGAAGAGGTGCCCATTATGTGGTAACCATCAGTTCAGGTATCCGAGAGCCCGAAAAATTATCCACTTCCAGAACAGGAAATTGACTCATCCGGGAGAGCATCCGTTGATAGCATACAATCCACTGACTTTACAGGGCTTTAAACGCTTAATCTGTTTTTGATTTCTTTCTTATCAATCGGACGAAAAGCAAAGTATTTCAGGATTGCAGTTCGTAAAATTTGAGTTGACCATTATTGCCTACCGCCACTATCATATCGATGTTCATTTATCGATAACCAAGCACAATATAGGAAGAGCGCGTCGCCCATCTCGAAGAAGCCAGTTGCAAGAGTTTCTGCGGAGCGACAACACCTTTAAGTAAATAGCGCTCTAGCACCGTATAATTTATATTACGTCGTTTAGTACTCGTTGTATCCTAACTGGCTGGTTAATAAACTTAAGCTATTCTATTTGGTGTTGTTAGTGTTATTGGCCACATGGGGTGGCAACAGTCATAGTTTGAACTGAATGGGGTGGCAACAATACTTTAAGTAATAGTTTCGTATTTGAAATTCTGTTTTATTCGTTTCGGTATTCTTCCTCTTGCAAATAGAGTTATGGATATAGTATTGCAAAACTTCAATGTTGACATGTTAAACTCGGCAAATATTTGCGGAAACCAATACAAACCGTATATGTATATATGTATATATATACTCCAGTTTCGGTTAAGTTCGTTGCATCAACCGAATCCTAAAAACTTCGGGTTCGGGTTGATAAATGTCTTGATTTCTTTCTACTTCTACTACTACCTCTCTCTCTCTCTCTCTCCTATTCCTTACTCGAGTTCTACCTTTTACTTACTATCCCCTTTTTTCTATCAATTTCTTTTGCAAAGTAAACACATTATATACATACACTGAGCGAAAATTTAGACAAGCGCACAAAATTATTCACACACAAAATTTATAAGATCAATTATTTAAGATATCAAAAGTGCTACAAGAAAGTTAAATTTATCCAATAAGTTCCCCAGCAATTGAATTAAGATCTGTCCCTTGCCCGTCCCCCTCTTAACTCAATCGATATGACTTGTATGTATGTAAAGTTATATCTATTAAATTGAAATTTTTGTGTTTTGGTTTATCATTTCAATCAACGAGATATGCCAGAGTATGCAAGTTCTGCTAGCGTTCAGTTGAATTTTGATAAGTTTTGTTTAGTCTCATAAATAGTTCACAATTAGCATGACTTTCAACTCGAAGCCGCAAATTAACAATTAACAACTTTGTTGAGAGTTTGTAACTAAGGCAATTGTTTTAAGGAAAACGCAATGCAATGCAACGAACAATTTTAAACAAAACAAGTTACATATTCATTTTCATTATATGAAACCCAAAACTGTTACCGTTACCGAAACCGAAACCGATACTGAAACTGAACCGATACCGAAACCGAAATCAGCCCGACGGAGGCTCCGGCTTGTTAGGTGGCCTGCTCGGTGGCCTCTTCTCGAAACCCACACAGAGTCAAGTGAACCAGAATGTAAGTTATACCCACAACATCTCTCACTTATTACCACACACACACACACACACACACAAACACTAACCATAAGATTAACTTTTGGTAAAAATATACACAAATATTTTAAGCGTTCGATGCATTCTATTTGGTTTTGTTTTTTTGGTTAGTAATTCTAGTTATTTCGTATTTACTTAATATATAGCTTATCGAAATGCCTAGTATTTACGCTTGAATTAACCAACGCAAAAGGAAAACTGAATATTGGAAATTGTCAACTAAATCAAATGAAAAAAAATACAACGATTTATAAAATATCATGAAGTATAGTGTGTACTAAGTATGGATTTAATTTGAGTTCTAAATAGATTTATTTTTTTTGAAAAATGTTTATTTTTAATTATGTAAAAAATTTAATTCTAGGGAAATATTTTCATTTTAAATATGTGTAGAAAGCGTAATGCCGATTAAATCTTAATATTTGTAGTCTTAGGGAGTAACCTGAAGCTCCCGGCTCTACTAAATATTCTATATAGTACAACAATGGACCTATTCTTAGCCTAATTGGAAGAGCAGGTCGCTGTTTCTTGACTTATCTGTAAGAGGGAAATATGTTTATTCTTATCGAAAATGTTTCCTAAGGAAAAGCAAAGTCTGCTTCGTTGGCGAGTTTTGATTACAGCTACTATTGAAATTCTCTATATGTTTCCTTTTAAACTAATGAAATCTTCACTAAATAAATCTACATACAGCTCAGAAGAAGCTAAAACTTAATAATTTCTTTTTAAATTTTCGAATCTTCAAGCTTCTGTTGATTTTTTTATACAATTCGGAAAGTTGAGTACAGGACAGCCCCGTCTTAATTCGTTTTAAAAACGGATTGTTTATGTTAAGTTTGACCAAAAAAGCACCATTTGAGACTAACGACATTTATAAAAAAAAAAATCTAACATGACTGTCTTAATAACCCACAGGGCACTGATTCGCTCTTTGCATCTCTTGACTTTCTAGCTGATGTTATATAATTATATAACAATATTATGAAGCGATGCTATAATATTGGGCGAGAACGCACGATAAATCACTGCAACCTTTTTTTAATGCAATCGCTCCAAAGGTGTCAGAGTGTGGGCGGAGCGATATGCGAGTGCATGCTATAAAGCGACAGCGATGAAATCGCTCAGATCACACGTATTTTTTGTTGCATTCTTAGCATCTTCTTATTGTAAATCATCAATATGGGTCATTCTTTTTGAAACCGAACGGTTTTAAAATTCATCATTTTGGATTTAAATAAAAAAAATCCGAAATTATATCTTGACACTACCACAAAAACGTGATTTTCGGTTTTGCAAAAAACCGAGATATGATTTAGACGTTCGATCTGCTAGAAGTGGACATTTTTGAAAAGCTTGTTAAATACAAATCTTGATTGCCATGTTTCAGTCACATAGCTTTGAAAGTAACATCGTGGAAAAGCTTTATTTAAGGGCATATTTTTATTTGTTTATAAAATATATATATAAGTCTTCATCTTTTTGAAAGCAAAGTAATTTAAGTTATGTTTAGGGCAATAAAATATATATTCTTAAGAATCTATATCATGGTGGTTATCGCTTAGAAAAAATTATATATAAATTTTAGCAATAATTACTAAACATTATTAGACAATTTAAAAAGTTATTAAATTGGGCTGTCCGATAAACCAAACCTGAGAAATCAAGTTTTAAAAAAACGGTTTTTTCCACTTTTTCGTTTATGACGATTTTGAAATTGTTTAAAAAATTAACAAAAATTTTTTTTGCAAAACCGAAAACTACGTACGTCGCTGGGAGTGTCGAGATCAAATTTCGGATTTTTTTTTTATTTAAATCAAAAATGGTGAATTTTAAAACCGATTGGTTTCAAAAAGAGGGACCCAAATAACTGAAATATATTTCTCTACTTTTTCATTTCGATTTCGATTGAGTGGGTGGACACTTTATTTTTGTTAACAAAATTAATCGTTGCTCTTGCATCGCTTAACGCGCGCACTCTGACATCAGCCTTAGCTCTGAGCTGAGAGTCGTAGCTCTAGAGCAGCGTTTGTCAGCAATTGCCGAACACATTTGGCTATACACACCGACACGAGTCGAACTTATGGCGAGGCTCATGCCATGAGAGCAAACATTTTTTCAGTCGCTGCCACAGACTAGGAAATATAGACTGAACGTTTGCGCAGTCGACACTATTTCACTTACAAAATAGTCTGTTCACTGACATTTTCGATTTGAGAGTTAATTTGGGAAAATGTCACGGCGTTTTCCGACTCGGACTATAATTTTGAGTAAAGCAACTCGTAGCAGACTTTCGCTTTGCATCACTTAAAATTGAGAGCTCCATGTGAATACCCCATGTCGCTGCCCAGCGTTCTATGAACTTTTGCGGCGCAATATTTTCGATGTACATTGAGAGAAAAAGTTCTGTATACTTAAATGGCAAATCAATGACAATTTATGATTTACTTATCCATTAGCATTTTAGGGAGCAGGCTGCGATTTCCATTGAATGGACGTTTTGATAAGCGAATCATTATTTTCATCAACATAACTAACTAGAGATGCCAACACAGCTATGGGCTTTGAGTTGTGAGCAGTATACACTCGGTTCGCTGCTTAAAGCAGTGCCAGCCAAATGGAGAGGACAAAAAAAGTGTGCTTGTGTTGGTGAGCAAGAGAGCTCTCTCCAGACTACAGCCGTTTTACCGTTCCCCGATTCACACAGTCATGAGATCGGCTCGCGTTTGCGTAAAAACACTGGCTCTGGTTTGTTCAGAGTATTGTAATGTTTCCATATGTTAATGACAGCGACTACGACAGCTTATTATTATTTGTCGTTGGGGGAAATGGCACTGCGACCATCTGTTGTTCTCCGCTCAGAGATAAGAGCTGCTAGTAAAGAGCTGTGAGACGTATGGTGCTGATGGTACCGGCTCTTAAACATTTAGCTCTGAGCGAGATTCTAAAAGAGCCAAAGAATGTGGCTAGCGAGCGCGTAGCCAACCCAAACTAAGCGCAAGCTCCATTTCTGAACTTGGTCGTTTGTTGCTCCGCCAAATCTCAAATTGTTCTAGTGAAAATGATATAACTAATTTCCTACTTAAAGAAGATATCGCATTTTTCCATATCTATTAGGCATGCTCTCAATTCCACTACTTTCGTTTTCCTGTTCTCAATTTCAAATGAAATGGTTACCCTTTTTTTTATACCCTTGTAGAGGGTACACTCAGAGAAAAAATAGATAATTTCACTCTTGAATCAAGAGCACCCGTTCTCGAAAGTACGGTAAGAGTGAAAATTCTGGTGTGAGAGACACGACCGACCCGACCCGACCGACGTGGTCCGTCAACCACCCCCCCCCTCCCACTTACCATTATCAACCGACCCACCACCACCCAAACTTTGTTTTAAACTGTGATTGATTTTGAGATAGCCACAAATAAACTTACTTACTTACTTATTTGGGTCTTGACTTCGGTACCTCGAAAAACTGAAACAAACGCAGGCGACGGGCAGCTTAGCGCAATCGACTATCTCCCATAAGCTAAAAGGCGCGACGAAATCACACTTATAAATAAACACGGTTGACTTTCGTACGCATCGGACAACGACAAACTGCGCATGCGCTCTCTCTCTCTCTGCGTGAACGAGTCCAACGCTATGCATTCTCTCTCTCTGCGAGAAAGATTGGTTAGTTGCACTGGAAAAATAAAATAATTTTTTTCTATTTTTATTTTTCATAGTCACTATCGATACTCAAGTTATGACCATAAGAGTATTCGCTGCCACAGCGCAGCAGGTTGCGAGAATACGAATCAATTACACTTTCGTAGAGTTTTTGTGGAGTGGAATTGAGAACGAGCCTTTATATTTCTTATAAATAAAATAAGTTTTTTTGGTTTGTAGCCTAAGAGCCGTTTTCTCATGTTCATGTTTTTGCTCAAATCGAAATCCATCTAGATTTTGCAACTAGATGGTTTTTGTGCAATTGGTTCTCTCATGTAGGTTGATTATAAATTCGGGCATTTGCGCCACGGTCACACCGGGAGGGCTGGAATGGTATAATACTAGGTTGGCAGCACCTCTGCACTCGGCTGATTATTGTTTTTTTTATTGCGCGCCAATTTTAAAAATTAAAGCAAGAATTTTACAGAGAAGGAGAAGGTTTTTATTTTGAAGCGACTTGTTACTATGATGGGAGATTAAGCAGTAGGTCGAAAGCTATGTTCACCCAGGCAAATAATTTGGACAAATGTTCATGAAAATTAGGCTATATATCTTTAATCATGGCTATTTTTATCAAAATTTAGCCAAATTATTTGGATGTGTAAACTTAGCTTAAGCAATGAACTAGGGGAATCAGAATGTGCATCTGTAATTTCAGCAATGTCTGCAGGTGTTCTTGTATATTAAAGGCACATCCAATATTTTCCATTTTTGGTTTATTTAATAGCAATTCAGACTTTACTGTTTTTTGTTTTCAAATATTTTTCAGTGTGACCAAATGCTCGGATACATAAAAATACTTGATTTGCATACGCATGTACATGGTTTTGAAATCAATGAGGGTGAAGTAGATTGCTACAAAATTCATCTAGATGGTTGGCATTGAACATGAGCAAATCAAACGCAGCAAATCCACCTAGATTTGTAAAAACACCAACATGAGAAAACGGCAATAAGAGTCAAATATTTCCTGAATACTTTGCGTGGGTTGTAGTACTGAACAACCAGATCTGTCTGTGACTAGTCTTCAAGAAGAACTTATATAACTGTATTATATTGTGCATGTGTTGAACCAGTTTATTTTAAGGTCTGCCCCATGAAGTCTTCCAAACATTAAAACAGGGGTCGGCCATGTGAGCAGAGAAGTTGCCAGTGGCAACTGAAATACAATAAATGGGCAGAGAAATTCAATAGCTTCTATATAAAGCTTAATGCTCCTAAAGTCTCCGCTCACATTGACCCCTGCTTTAAAAAAATGATAATAGTAACAATTAGTTTTTGAATACCTCAACTGCCTTGCCATATCCATCCGAGAGGGCAAAACAGTTTAGCTTCAATGGATACACCGATTACCCGATTGCTGACCTAATCTCTTGTACTATATTTGCAGTTAATATATAGAAAACATGTGTATACATACCTACATACACAAACACATACTTACTACCTGTACTACATGATGATTTACTCTTAACTCCAACTTGTGCTTTCTTATTTCCGAAGACATATTTTAACCTAGCTTCGTATTTAACTCTTACCTATTCAGCCATAGCCTTTTCATTTTTCAGTTCTTTAGACTGTAGCTTGTAAATCGCCTTGATCTTCACACACACACACACACACACACACGCACACATACATACATATGAACACACACCCATATACAAACATACAGCTATCGTTCTTTCCTTAGTTGTCTTAAAGAGAAACGAAACGATTAATAAACAGCTAAAACGCAGATGCCTTCGTATTGCTTAACGATAAATCTCTCTAAAGACAATGTGAATGAAAAACAGAGTACAATTTAAGAACTGCGAAATCTTGAAACGTAAAAAACGCTAACAAAATTTTAAATTCATTTAAATTAATTCAAATTGATGCGCGTGCTAAACAACGATGATCCAGGGCTACCAGCCGGGGGCAGCAGCCACACAGCGGGGCATGGGTCCAGTGCCGGGAAGACCACAGGTGCCGGGTCAACAACAGCAACAGCATCCACAGCAGCCGTATGGGGCCCAGGGTCCAATGGGAGGGCCACGCTTTCGAGGACCAGTACCAGGACAGATGCAGAATCAACAAATGCAGGGTCAGCAAATGCAGGGTCAGCAAATGCCGGGTCAGATGACAGGCCAAATGCAGGGACAAATGCCAGGTCAAATGCCTGGTCAAATGCAGGGACAAATGCCTGGTCAAATGCCTGGGCAAATGCCTGGGCAAATGCAGGGTCAAATGATGGGCATGGGACCACGCGGTCCGCTTAACCAGCAACAGCAGCAGCAGCAGCACATGCAACCGGGTCAGCATCTTCCTGGCCAACAGCCTGGACAACAGTCACACCAACAAATGCCCGGAGCTCAAAAGAAACCTCGCTACTTTGTCGCCATGTTCGACTACGACCCATCCACAATGAGTCCCAATCCAGACGGATGTGACGAAGAGCTGCCATTCCAAGAGGGTGATACGATTAAGGTAAGCTCGCTGATCAATTTGGCCCCCACTTACACAGAGAACCACCAGAACACTTTCCAGCTGCAGCAGGTTGATAGGCCCCGCTGAAGGCGAAGACTACTCCTCACACGGTAAAGCTCTCGCTCTCGCTCGCGAATTGGATGCAATCGTTATCCGGATGCCCAGAATTGGCTGCGCTTGCCGCTAATTGAATGAATCAGTGCATGTTTTTCCTTCAGCCCCCAGTATCCATTCAGTTGAGATCGATCCAAGTTAACCTAATCTAAACTAACCATACAAATACTTTAATATCCACTAAGTAGACGTTGTTCTCTCTTCTAAATAGATCCATAATTAACCGTTAAGTTAGTAACTATGCACCCTAAAACACTTGTACTTAAACCACACACACACACACACACACATACTCCACACTCGACCAAAGTGTCAACCGAACTCCACTCATGTCTTCTTTCCACCCGCGTTTTGTTCACCGCACATAGGTCTATGGTGATAAGGACGCTGATGGCTTCTATTGGGGTGAACTGCGTGGTCGTCGTGGCTATGTGCCACACAATATGGTCTCCGAGATGGAGGACACGACGGCACAGATAACCGGCGCCGGTGGACAGATGACAGGCGCCATGCAGGGTGGCCCCGGAAGCGTGGGTGTGGGCGTAGGCGGTACAGCGCAAGTAATGCCCGGCCAGGGTGGAACGCAGCAGAGTATGCGCAACGTGAGTCGCGATCGCTGGGGCGACATCTATGCCAATATGCCGGTGAAGCGCATGATTGCGCTTTACGACTACGATCCGCAGGAGTTGAGTCCAAATGTGGATGCCGAGGTAAGTAAAATTGTGTGTGCATTATGTGTCCTGTTTTATGCTTTAGTTTGATCTTAGGGCAAGCAGAGCTCAGTTGGGAGCGGCCTAATGGGCGGTCTCCTGGGCGGTTTGCTATCTGGCCTTAGGCAAAAAGTGGCAAGAGAAGTGAGTGAGAAAGCCATTGTTAACATGCGGCCACTCCGTCTTGTGCTAAAAGCTCTGCCTTTGCTATGATAATAATCCCCATCCGACGAAAATGAAGAATAATATATTCTGATTACGATTTTTAGTGCAAAAAAAAAAACAAACATTTATTCACCATTGCATTTGATTCGATAATTCTACCCGCTAAGTGAAAATATTCTGTAATTGCGCTTGAAGTGTTAAATCTATCTACTTCTACTCTATATATAAAACAGTTTGTCCTGACTGACTGACTGACTGATTCACTGACTGACTGATTGGCAATAAACGCAGAGCGCAAACGGTAAAAGATAGAAGGCTGAAACTTGGACAGAAGTTTCCTTTAGTGGGGAAAGTGATTACTAAGACGGAGTTTTGGAAAATTCCAACCGGCTTTTAAAAGCGTCGGAAAAGTTTGTATGGGAACATTTTTTTTCATCACAATGACGATGACGATGACGATGACGATGACGATGACGATGACGATGACGATGACGATGACGATGACGATGACGATGACGATGACGATGACGATGACGATGACGATGACGATGACGACGACGATGACGATGACGATGACGATGACGATGACGATGACGATGACGATGACGATGACGATGACGATGACGATGACGATGACGATGACGATGACGATGACGATGACGATGACGATGACGATGACGATGACGATGACGATGACGATGACGATGACGATGACGATGACGATGACGATGACGATGACGATGACGATGACGATGACGATGACGATGACGATGACGATGACGATGACGATGACGATGACGATGACGATGACGATGACGATGACGATGACGATGACGATGACGATGACGATGACGATGACGATGACGATGACGATGACGATGACGATGACGATGACGATGACGATGACGATGACGATGACGATGACGATGACGATGACGATGACGATGACGATGACGATGACGATGACGATGACGATGACGATGACGATGACGATGACGATGACGATGACGATGACGATGACGATGACGATGACGATGACGATGACGATGACGATGACGATGACGATGACGATGACGATGACGATGACGATGACGATGACGATGACGATGACGATGACGATGACGATGACGATGACGATGACGATGACGATGACGATGACGATGACGATGACGATGACGATGACGATGACGATGACGATGACGATGACGATGACGATGACGATGACGATGACGATGACGATGACGATGACGATGACGATGACGATGACGATGACGATGACGATGACGATGACGATGACGATGACGATGACGATGACGATGACGATGACGATGACGATGACGATGACGATGACGATGACGATGACGATGACGATGACGATGACGATGACGATGACGATGACGATGACGATGACGATGACGATGACGATGACGATGACGATGACGATGACGATGACGATGACGATGACGATGACGATGACGATGACGATGACGATGACGATGACGATGACGATGACGATGACGATGACGATGACGATGACGATGACGATGACGATGACGATGACGATGACGATGACGATGACGATGACGATGACGATGACGATGACGATGACGATGACGATGACGATGACGATGACGATGACGATGACGATGACGATGACGATGACGATGACGATGACGATGACGATGACGATGACGATGACGATGACGATGACGATGACGATGACGATGACGATGACGATGACGATGACGATGACGATGACGATGACGATGACGATGACGATGACGATGACGATGACGATGACGATGACGATGACGATGACGATGACGATGACGATGACGATGACGATGACGATGACGATGACGATGACGATGACGATGACGATGACGATGACGATGACGATGACGATGACGATGACGATGACGATGACGATGACGATGACGATGACGATGACGATGACGATGACGATGACGATGACGATGACGATGACGATGACGATGACGATGACGATGACGATGACGATGACGATGACGATGACGATGACGATGACGGGAACGGTCACGGTCACGGTGGGTGGGCAGTGGGTAGGATGTGGGTGGGAATTGGAGGGTAAGACGATGAATTCAAGCTGATCTATGTAAGATTCGCATTGTGGGCTCTACGGGGAACAAAAATTAAAAAGGCTTTTCAATTGGCGACGCAGCGAAGCGCGACGTTCAGTTCTTTATATAAGACAGCCCAAAAGTGTTTTTGGTGCAGGCCTGTTTCGATATGATTATGTTAATATGGATTGCATTGCATAAAACTGCATCATTGGTTTTGTTCTATCAGCTCTTATTTCCAAGATATGTTGAATTTCTTACACTCCTGGATTAATGGAGGCCACACTTGGCATAAATATCTGGATTAATGAGCTATTTGCTTTAGAGCACATATCAATGCATCTTTTAAAAACCAACGGCGCTATATAAGTATAGCCGAAAGTGTCTAAATTGGACTCCAAAGTCAGACAATTCTAGCTTTATGGCAATTTTCTCAAAATGAACTATCCCCTCTTAGCTAGTGTGGCTGTCGAATTTCTAGTGGAACAATTATGAGAACTTTTTTTGCAGTTATATCAGCTTGATTGGCAGAGCAATAGGCAGTTTAAAAGAAAAATACATAATTAAATTTATGGGATGAAAACTAGATTGTCACTCTAAATCTGTATACTAACAGATTACAGTGTATAGGAACTGTAAAGAGACTACTTGATTCAGCATAAATTGTTATATGTTTTCATGTAGATGATAAATTCCATGTTGAATCAAGTAGCCTTTTCACAGTTCCCATACAAATTTCCAGTGGGAATCTAGTTTTCCTCCCATAAATTAATATATGTTGCCAAATAAACTGATTTGAGTGGCATAAAAATCACATAATTTGATCATACTTTTGGCCATGTGCTCAATTAGCAAAAATAATTATCCACAAACCGCCCCAGCCATAAATCGAGAGAAGTATGCGTTTAGAGGCCAATTATAACAGTCTCTGCTGTACTTATATAGCGCTTTTAAAATTTTAATGATGTATTGATATGTGAGCTGTCGAAAATAGCTTATAAGTCCAGATGTTTATGACCAGTGTGGCCTCCATAAATCCTAGAGTGCCAAAAATTCAATATTTTATTTTTTCGCCATATCTTGGAAACCAGAGCTGATGGAGCTAAACCGAAACCAGTTTTGGAATCAGTGAACATTAACTTATCATAATTTCAACAGGGCTGCACCTCACAAAGTTGGGCATTTTGTTGGCCTGTGTATTTTTTACTTAGTTTTGAGAAAATTAGCATTTCTAGAGGTGCCAATTTAAAACCTATCTAAACTCACAGAAACACTGTAAACAGTGTTGTGTAAATTTTAAGTGATTGACAACTAAAAAGTTAACAATTATATAGTCGGAGCTGCCTGTCAATTTAACTCTTGTCTAGAACAATTAAAAAACTCAATTGCAGTTCGATTTAGCTGCAAGTCACAATTAATTAAGATTCTACTTCTTCTGCTTTTTTGGCCCGATATTTACATCACAACCGCTTAACGGTCTAGGCCGCTGCTACAAATGCCCGCCAGTCGCTTCTGCTCCGTGGCACCAGTTGTTCACACCAAGCTTGGCAATATCTTCCCGCACCTGGTCTTCCCATCTTAGTGGTAGTCTTCCCTTCGGGCCTTTTATCACAAAGTCTTTCGCCGCTGTTGTTGAATGCGCTTGACTAGACTAGTGTCCCTATAGATCTCATACAGTTCATCATTCTTTCGGCTGCGAAGTTCCTCCATAAATCCTCCAAAGCATCTTTCGCTCGGAAACGCCAATCGCCGCCTCATCCGCTGATGATATTCTCCATGCTTCTGCGCCGTATTGCAGGACTGGAATGATAAGCGACTTGTATAGCGCCATTTTCGTTTTTCGAGAGAGGGCTCTGCTCTTGAACTCCCTACTGAGCTAGACGTAGCATCGGTTTGCAAGAGTTATTCTTCGGATTTCCAGGCTGATGTTGTTGTCGCTTTCCGAGGTAGACGAAATCCTTTACAACCTCAAAGCTGTACTCTACCATTGTAACAGCTTGTCCACGGCGCGTATTTCTTGACACACTGCGCGTGGATACTAGTTTCTCCGTCTTGTCCTCGTTTACCGCCCAACTGTCTAGACCAGAGATGGGCGCGTCGCGACGTTCCAATGCACACGAGGCAGCGTGTGCATAGGACCTCTGCCGCGGCCGACTGCACAAAATCACACGTACGCTATAAGCATTGAAAGCTATTTATAGAACACGAATGCGGCGCACGCAAATTGTGCTTGTATGCGTGTGAAAAGTGTGACGATATGTGTGCATGCCCATCTCTGGTCTAGACTGATTCTCAATCTCTGAAAACGCTCTGCTTACTTGTTAGCGCTTGTTAGTTTTTGCCGATAATGTCAATATCATCGGCATATGCGAGTAGCATTATATCTTTATAAAAGATGGTGCCCGATCTGTTGGCATTTAGACACTGACGAAGTATATACTCCATCAGCAGATTAAAGAAGTCACACGATAAGGTATCACTCTGCCTAAAACCTCTTTTGGTATCAAATGGCTCGGAGAGGTTCTTTCCTATTTTGACGGAGCTTTCTCAACGTCATCATGCAAAGTCGAGCGTACGCATCAAAGAACCCTGACCTTATCGGTGTGTCGAAGGCTGCTTTATAATCGACAAAAAGATGCTAGGTTTTGATACCATTCTCATAGTACTTCTCCAGGATTAGTCGTAATGTGAATATCTGATCTGTGGTGGATTTACCGGGTCTGACGCCATACTGATACAATCAGTGTGCTTATAAGCGGCTTTAGGCGTTCACAAATAACACGCGACAGAACCTTATATGGAATGGGAAGGAGACTGAAACTCCCACGGTAGTTTGCGCAAACTGTAGATTAAGACTAATCCACCTAAACCAAAGTGTCAGCAGAACATGCTAATAGAACTACAGAAGGTACAGAAGACTGACTAAGGAAAGAAAATTGAGTTCGAGGAAAGGCAAAGTGAAACACCGCAGAACCGGTCCGTAAACCGAACCTTTTAAAAGTGTTTGGTTCATAAAATGACTTCCGTCACTATTATAGGAACTTATTAAGTATTCAAAGCATTTTACAAAGCAACAAATTTAAACTTTTTCAGTTTATTGAAGAGGTGGTGGTGATTCTTGATGATTTACATGAGCTGAACACGAATCTGTTTTGAAAAATGGTCCAGTTTGGGTTATTTGAGCCTAAAGTTGCTTAAAATCACAATTTTGGGCATTTCTAAAAGCAATTTGTGTGAAACCTACACTTTTTTTTTCAAAGTTTTACGATTTTTTAATCAAAAATTTACCATGTTGAATGTATATGCTCAAAATGACAGCATTTTGTACCGCCCATAAGTATCAAATGGATGTTGTTGAAAATTTCTAGTAGATTATGGGAAGGAGATAATAGTCTTCTGTAATATTATTGCATTGCATACAGTAGACATTTTTGTTATTTCCAACATATGCGTTCAAAATGATATATCTTCATTAAAAAAAACGTAGAAAAATCGTTTCTGTAATGCTGAGAAATTGTACTATAAGTTGATTTCATGAAAAGTTTGATCACATATGTGAGTTTGCCATGAAACGGGCACGAAAAGGATCAAAATATACATTATAAGTAAGTTAAAGCTCAATTGAATAATTGAGATTATATTTCGTTTAAAATCTCTACCTAATTGTAATGGCAATCGTTATGGTAAACAAAACTTACAGCTCTGCTTCCCGCTTACCCTCCACCTATTCTGGACGACTCTGGCTAATAAAACTCTTCCTTTCTACATATCCCAGCAGGTGGAATTGTGCTTTAAGACGGGCGAAATCATACTCGTTTATGGTGATATGGATGAAGATGGTTTCTACATGGGCGAACTGGACGGTGTCCGTGGCTTGGTGCCATCCAACTTCCTGGCCGATGCGCCCGATCAGTACAACAACCAAATGGGACCGGGCGGTGCGGCTGGTCGTGGTGGTCTCAGTCAGCGGGGCAGGGGTCAGGGACCCGGTGCCAGAGGACCACCGCCGCCGCCTCGAGATAATATGATGCCTGGTGTTGGTGTTACTGGGCAGCGAGGTCCACAAGGCAAAAGTGAGTAGGCTTTTCGTGGCGATCGATTCTTCTAATTGATTTTGGCATTTTTCGTTTCGACTTTCGTTTTAATTTATCTTGAGTTCAATACGATTCGGACAATGATGATGATGAGACCATTTCTTTTGGTTTTCCATTTTTGCAAATAAACAAAATTATACAAAAAAACAAATCAACTTTTCGAACCACTTTATAAGATCAAAATAACTAAGCAGGTTTTTCAGACCACCTACTACCACTACCTACTACTTGCTCCTACTACTACTACCACATAAACAATTTCCACAAGCAGGATTTCAGAATACTATAGCAACCGTTTGATTTGATTTCCCCAAGTTTGTACTTTCGTTTACACCAATCCAAATCGGCCTAAGCGAGAGATCAACACAGAAAAGGATCAACTTTAAAAAGCTCACTCTTCCTCTCCTTTCGTCCTTTCGCTCTATCGCAAAAACTTCAAAACGAAAAATGAAAACAAAAACAATTTCTTATTTTGAACGCCGCTAATTTAATTTCCATTACGATCCCAATGAACTTTTGTAAAACTCTTTTCCCCGTTTTTTCTGGTTAATGTACAAATATATAAACCTGATTTCAGCACCTCTGATTTTTGTTCGTTAACATTTTTGGTATGTTTTGTTTGGTTGAATTCAAACTTCAAATACAAATACAAATATCTAGATAGTTGTTGTTCTTGTTGTTGTACACACAGTTTACAAAATAACTTATTCATAGCCACTTGTGGATCAATCAATCATCCAACATTCCAATGTTTTTTTGTTGAAATCATTGAAGTACACTCTCACATGCCACATCCACGAGTACTTATAACTTTGTACATATGCATTTTTAGTTGGTTTTGTTCGTTTGATTTCCAACTCTCTTTCTCTCTCTTTCTGGTCTGCCGTCTCGTTGTCTTGCGTGACTTTCCCAAAAGCCGTGTAATATTTCTAGATGGTCTTTTGCATGTCGGTCACACATTATGATTTATCTTAATATTTATTTCATTAGTTTTTGTTCTATTTTTAAATTCAATAACAATTATATTGTAATGAAGCAATTTGACACTAATTTCATGCACCTGATTGCCGTTGAATGAACTTACATAACCTAGTTTCGCTCACCAATTAAAAACTAAATCCAAATGTAGACAATAACATTTAACTAATGGATCGAGTATGCGATTTAAATTAGAGTCAAAATTTCCTTGATAGAGTTGTATTTTTGTAATTTCTTATTTATATTTGGATATTACAAATTTCAGTCTGCCAGAGTCAACCAGAATGGTCGGTAAAAGTATGTTGAAAAATGTAAGCCATATATGAGCGAGTCGGTCAGCTGCTCAATTAAAATATATGTATAAAGGACGTGCATTTCTGTACATATCTTTTAGTTCTTCGCCAAGAGTTAAAATACTCGGACAAACCTTGGTACCCAATTAGTACAAACTTTTTTTAGGCTGAGCACGAATCCAGTTTCAAAGGTTCTAGATCTGTACTTAGTTGACCCGACCAAAAAATGTAGCTTTAAATTATAATCAGAGTTGCAAATCTTCTAAAAAATCGGGAGGGTTCCGAAAAACGCGAAATCTTTGGGGTTCCAGTTCACAGAGCGGGTTTGAAAGATCGCTAAACCTAGGTTTAGGTTCGAACCAAGGTTGAAGAATAATTTGGTTTTTTCGCCAATTCAGAAAGCAGATGCGTAATTTGCAACAAATTTAAGCATCTTATTCATATTTGGAAGCTTATAGCTTAGTTTTCGATAATTGTTAGTATGACTTCAAGTAAACTTTCATCAATACTGGCACTTTGACTGGATAATAAAAATTTAACAGTTGAAAACGAGTGCTCGACTGATACTTGGGGGACAGCTACTACAACACGTGCAACATTTTGAGAATTTCTTAACAATGATAGTTTTCCCATCTTTATATTTCGTCCAATTTAGCATGAAATCGCTTATCGATTTTATATTTGTCACTTTTTATACTCTGTACCAGAGACCCTCATTTTCGTGTACACTCGCGCATTTACTCGGCTTGTTTGTCCGTCCGTCCGTATGAACGAAGAGATCTCAGAGATGATGGAAAAAACGTCATATCTCCCACAGTTATGATAGATGGTTCGTACTTTCTAGAGATATCTAGTAATCAAAATTATTTATCGATTTGCTGAAGGAATGATAAAGATCGGATGAACGATACTCAAGTTATGAGCGAAAAACGGCCAGTTAACACCCCCCACCCATAACCACAGCATTCCGTTCAAGAGAAGCAATCTTAGTGAGATCGAGAGAGAGAGAGATTGCCTCTCTTGAATCGTGAGCAAATGCAAGGGTAGTAAAGATACAGAGTATGTTATAGTCGGGCTTGACCGACTTTCTTTCTTGTTTTGTTTGTTTTCTAGCTCCTTAGCTAAATTGTCCATTTCAACATGAACATGGTAAGGAATCATTGGCCTTGTTTAGCAGAACAACTTGCTCCCTGATCATGTATACATTTTTAATGATCTTCCTGCTGAACGCGAGCGATACAGTATCATGATAGCCAATTTGACGTATCATGATACAGGAGCAAGTAGCGAAGAAATAGTACGCTACTTTGAAGTGATACTGTTACCACCAGCTGTCGTTGTCTATCGATAGGCTGGTTATCGATACCAATATGGTAATATTTTTTCACTTTGTTGGGAACATATTTTTTAAATGAGTTTACCGTCGAACGAGTTTTTTGAGGATACTGGGGGTTATTGCTGGCTCGAGGTCAATATTTTTAACTTTTATAACTCGAAATATATTGGAAAACCAAAAATCGTGTTTTATTATTTTATAATGAAGCACGTTAAAAACATTGACCTCGAGCCAGCAATAACCCCCAGTATACAAAACATTGGTCATTAACCCCAACAACGTTTTTTGAGGATATTATTGCGCCCTCGTTAAACAAGGCCTTTATCGACTTAGTAGAGGGGAATAGTTTGCACAGACGTCAATTAAAAAAACGCAAAAGACATCGCGTACGCTCACAATATTTTTATGAGATTACGGTTAACCACTACCGAATGGACCAATTTAAGGAGCACTTCATGATGTCTCGGACTACGTTTGGGGTACTTAACCCACTGTACACTTAGACTAATTAATTTTATAATTTCAGTCCCTTCTCCAAGTAGTTGCAACACGCGCTGCATCTGCTGAGGAGCCAATTGCCAACGTGGTTCTTGAAAAAAAACTCTTGTTTATAATTTGGCTTTTGGCAAAACAAGAGTCGTTTCTGGCTGTAGGTGACCGATTCAACTTAGCGAAAAGTTCTGGACACCAAATTTTCAATAACCTTTTGGCAATTACAGAATTCATCAAGCTGTTTTTATTGTAAGATCAAAAACATTTGTTTTCTTGGATCCAAAAATACAGATGGAAGAACTGGAATTGAGTTGAAAATGTTAGAACGTTTTTCTAAGCAAATATCTGCGAGCACTCAAACGTAAAAACTCTATAAAAAAACTTTATTTATATTTGTTATAACTTATAACATTTATTACAGCTAAAAAAAAAAACGCAGAAGGTTTTTTTTAACCGAAGCCTTTTAATTTTTGTTAGCTTCAGCTTTTTTTTTTGTCTTCTCCGTTTTAGGAGTATTATCAGAATTCGGAGCGGTTCGACTGCGAGTCTTGCAGTCCGGTTTATAATCCTTTTCTTCAATATCAATAAGCTCTAATAGGATCCAACTTTTGAAAAACTTTTGTCAGTTTTGAGTTTCCTTTTATGCAGCGATGGCCCGCATTTATCTATTCACACCGACACAAGCCGAACGCATGCCGAGGCTTCTGCCAACAGAGCAAACAGATCGATGAAGTAGGTAGCTTGCGTTGCACACCAACATACTCCCACTTTTTGGCCTCGTTCTTTTTGCAAACTTAGCTCTAAAGCAAGTGATTTGAACACTTGGTTCGCCAGTTGACTATACCTAATTGTTGTTATAGGAACGATCGGTAGAAAAATAAATTTAAGTGAGCAACCACTTGTTAGCGCTTTGCAAGTCAGCACTTTTCAATATTAATAAATAAACTCGCTCAATCTCTTGGCGTGTGTGCTTATACTTTTCAATATTATCAGGCAAGTTTGATCAAAACCGCTTGATCATATTATAAATCAGCCAAAGGAACGATCGGTCTAAAAACGGGTTTTGAAAGAAAGCCCATTTTTATTTTGAGTTGTTCATGAGTGAGTGAACCAAATCGGGTTGCTCATTAAACTTAGGCAGTGACTCTTGTTCATCTTGTGAGATAGCATTAACAGTTTTTATACCCTCGCAGAGAGTATATTAAAATTTTGCAGATGTTTGTTACGCAAACATCTTTGCATTTATAAGTTATTGCGTTTTTAATAATTTCACAAAGTTTGATCAAAATCGGACAACTATATGGTATAGCTGCCATAGAAAAGATAGGTATGAAAAAAGTCTCATAGGCAATGCTATCGTTTTCAAACTTAATACTTATCAATATTATATGCACTCGACTATCAGCCATAAGCAAGTCGTGGCGTCGAAACCATAGTTAAGAATGTACGCAGTTGGTATTTTGCCGATCGCTTAGAAAGGTTTTTCTTCTTATTTTATGTTTTTTTAATATTTATTTGAGGTATTTTTAACATTGTCTTTATTTTATACAATCCTTTAATCGATTACTACTTGGTGTAACGCATGTGATGACAAAACCAAAACTTGCTCAATACATTCTTCAGTCATGGCAAATGTATATTAGTGTGTGTAAACAAATGACCTCACATTGACACCTTCGTCGAACGACAGCGAAGCACAAAGCAATTTCGCTAACATTTGAAGAAAGGAGAAAGGATTTAGAAAAGCTTTCTTAAAATTTGGATTCGATTTTGCTCATTTTGAAGCCAAAATACCCTAAATTTTTAGCCAAGCACTGGTTTGCCGAGTTAGCAAGGTCAAGTGCAAATTGTTATCGCATTTGCCGTTTTTGTTCTTGCAAGTTCGATTGTTGTGGTGAACGAATGTGATGTGCAATCATGATTGCCAGTTTTTGTGGTTGTGAAAGATGAAAAATCAGAAAAATTCAAGCTGTCATTTCAATTCAATCAAAGCCGTTCCGCATAAGCTAATCAACTTTTTTTTGATGAATGATGTTTGATGTACAATTTTTGATGTTTGATGTATGCTGGTGAACAAGGCCATTGTAATTGCTTGATATTTCATTTGGATATGATACGCAGCATCTTTCGGTTTCAAGCCGCTTCACCCATTAACTCTCCCATTTTTTTTTTTGCGGCTTTTATCTTTCGGCAAAGTATTCAGGGCAAATAATTAATCAATTTTGTGACTTTTCTGATAAACTGTTAGAAATATCGATTGGCTCGATAATTTGTCAGCTACTATCGACAAACCAAATGGGAAACACAAATTTATCGCAAACTAAATTTGTGAATACTAAGCCAAATTTAAACCCAACTTTTGAAGTTTTCACAAATTAATTTGGCGTGTGACAAACTTATCAGACAAACTTCGCCATTACACAGTTAGAGTTACCAACCCTCGCACTTTTTTCTTTACTGTATGAAAAAGATTTCTTCTGTGAAACGAATGCATATTTTAAAGTCACTGAGAAATCCATTCTAAAGTTGGGTTTTTGTTCTAATGATAGAATCGCTTTGCTTCCAATTGTAAATCAGGCTGGAAAAAATCACTTGCACATTTAGGCATTGCGTGTGTGTGTGTGTAGAGCACACCCTAGAGCACATTTGTATGCACAGTAGATAGCGACGCTCCGGACTTTGTTGCAAATCAAAGTTCGCCTTCACGTCAGGGTTTGTGAAGTAGAGCGAGGCCAAAAAATGAGAGTGCATTGTTGTGCGATTATACAGCGACGTAAACTAGCTCTGACCTGCTTTTGTCGACGAAGGTTGTTTGCAAGTTAGCGGCTCGTGTCGGTGTGAATAGCGAAATGTGTTGGCTTTACGTTATAGCCAGTTGTTGGGATTAAATCATAAAAAATGTTATTGCATTTTCACATTCTTTAAGCCCCGTACACAGAACGACAGAATATTCCTTTCTTTACAGTATTTCTTATAATTAGAAACGCGTGCTTTGCTTTGATGCTCATGTGCTGTTAGAAAGTAGAAGTGTTTAATAGAATAAAGCTTTAATTACCAGAGATTAAAACCGAAACGAATAACGGTAAGAGTTACGCTTAGGGTTTCAGGTTACGGTTATAATACGGTTGTGAGATATGGGTAACGGTACGGGCTATGGTTATTAGCCTTATTCTGTTTCGAGTTTCGTCTACGGTTATGGTTATTAGTATAAAATATCACTTTGAAAAATTTTGAATCTCATTTATTCAGTAAAAGAACTAAGCTCAAATTTCTTTAACTAAAGATAACTAAAAGATAATAAACCACTTCATTCACAAAAGTATCATGTTAAGCTTAATTAACTAGATAAAATACATTAGTCAATATATATATATATAGGTACTATTTGTCGTTATGTACCTTTAAAAACAAAGGTTTATTCTCAGAAATGACATCTTAATCGAGACTGTAATTAGATCTAAATAGCATAATAGCGAAGATTCTTAATAAATTTTTCTTCTGAAAACAAACGCTCAACACTTACTTGTTTGGATGGTACTGCTAGCACAACTTTTGATAATTCAAAATATCTGGAAATATTGTTTAATTTTTTCGCACCATTCCAATGTCTACCTTACTAAGGAGTCTTTTTTGTTTAAATGTTTTAATGACGAGGTCAGATTATAGTAAATTAGAGCTGCTTCACTTTCGGATTTTTCAAGCGTCAAGTTTGGCTGAGTTGTTGTTTTCGATTTCAATTTTACATTGAATCCAGAAAGAATAAAACAACAAATTGACAGTGTAATATTATACATCAGAGAACTGCAACGAGCTGTCACGAATAAGCTCGTTCCCCGTGCTACAAGTGCAATACAAGTAAAGTCAACGCTCGTAGCCCGCTGAGCTCGTTCGAGAAGTATACACAAAAGATAAAATGTAAAAGCACTCGTGTATTTGCGTATAATAGTATACGCGAGCTAGTGTATTTGCAAGTACAAATACCCGCATTGACTCGTAGCTTCGGCAACAAGTCGCGGCGAGTACAAAAAAGCAGAGTAAATGCTCGAGTATACTTGAAAATATAGTGCTCGTTGCAGGTCGCTGATACACATGTATAGAGAAAGATGTGGAAGGTAAAGATTTCGGTTAGCTGCACTCTCTCTTTCTCGTTTGCTCTCTTTCCGTTAGTCCCCGTTAGCAACAGTGCGGCGCAATGGATGTATGTAAAATGATCATTGTACATTAGACCGTACCCGCCTTGAATTCTTAAAAGGTTTCTGTCTACATTGATAGCACTAGGAAACAAGGTCTAGTATATTGAAGGGTTGGTGGTGATTATAAGTAATTTTCTGTTTTCAGAAATGATCCATCACGTCGAGATTTTTAGTAAATTGACCTTAAAGTTGCAAAAAATGACTTTTTTACCCTCTTTGGTAAGTTTTGTGGAGAACCTATACAATTGTTTTGACTTTTTTTGATATTATCGTATTCTTTAACTTTGAAATAAACTATTCCAAAGAATTGTACGATTATTTTTAGCGAATGTATGTTAATAAAGGCAAAGATTTTTAGAAATTTTGTATGAGATGCGGTGTCTATATATGTAGTGTCTTATATAAAGGTTTAGGGTAACGGTTAAAAGAAAGAAAATTTTTTCGGTTACGGTTGAAGGTTTCGGTTTGGGTTACAGTTAAGGCTTTAATCTCTGAATAATAATAATAACTTGTTATCAAGAATATTCCCATGATATATTGTTATAGTTTTAAATACGGAACTTTTGTCTCATTTGCCCCTTCTCTCTAAGTGCGACATGCACTTAAACTCGTTGCTAGAGCTTTTGAAGCTGGATACGTATAAGGAATTTGTTTGATTTTTTTTTGTATGTCCGTCCAACAGTTTCGCAATACTTAGTATGTAAATGTATTATTTCAGCTTATTGAAACTCACTTGTTTGTTTATTCAATTTTTAATGTGACAAACATATCGTTTGCTGGAAATTTCCTTTAGCTTTGATCATTTGTATACTTTTGTTTTTCTGGTTATTTGGTTATTTTATTGAATGTTGGTTGGTCTTGTTTGTTTGCCAGATTAGCTTCTATCAATGATTCATAATTTTCTGTTATAACAACAAAAACAACAACAGCATCAGCAACAGGGCCACAAGCACATACGAATTCAATATAAAAATATTTAATAAACTTTAAAATGCGAGCAACTTTTTTGCATTGTATCAAATTGTACATTTTTTGATTGTATAATACTTACTATATTAATTATCTCTAAATATACTTATATATATTATAAAATGCATAAAAATGCCTTATCAAGAAATCCCTGACACAAAAATGCTGCCCCAGGGCAGCTTTTTAAAGCGCAAAAGGTAATATTTGAAAGCAGCTTTTTATATGCATATAAAACTAACCCAAAGCTAAATGCAAACTCTTGCCAATATTCTAACCAATCTGTTTCCTTTTGGCGCCTCTTATCTGTTGGAAGTGATGTGACGTTTCAATGTTCAGTTTTTTGTTTGATTTGTGTGATCCCCTGATTCATTCTTCCAATGAGTTTTACATACTATACTTTGGTTTTTATTTGATTTTGTTTTCAATGAACTGCGGTGAAATTGATAGAGTACCAAGAACCAATCAATCTACTGGACCCATTTGACCTGAATCACAGAATCCTTGCAGGCAGCAGTTTTCTCGCTCTCTCTCTCTCTCTCTCTCTCTTCTAACTTCTCTCTGTCTAATTCTCTTTTGAAATCTTCGTGACTAAATTTTTGTACATTTTTGTTTATTTGGTTTTTCGAGTTTCGTTGAATTTAAGTTGATTTAATACTACTACAACTTCTTTCGAATAATTTTTTGTAATGGTCTGCTGTGGTAAATGTGAAGTCTTTATGTTATATTCGTTGCTATAGATGCTCGCCCTGCTTCCCCTACACTGTTAGACAACACGGGCCATCCTGCCCCCGATCACCAAACGCAGGTAAATACTCTTTCTCTTTTGTTTTCTTTTTCTGTTTGAAATAAAAAAGTAAAAAAAAAAAAAAACAAACAATAAATGCTAAAAAAAAAAGATACCTAAAGAAAAAAGAGTTCAGAATACGCAAAATATGATCACAACAAGAGCTACAGCTACTACTACTACTACCTACTCTATTTAACACTATTTATTGCTGTACCTATCACTAACTTGCTATCCCTATCACTCATTTGTTTTCGGTACTCCCAAGCGCTCTCTCTCTCGCTCGCTGTCTCTGTCAATGAAAAACTTGTGAGATAGACGTGTTCATTCATCAGACCTTAGATGCAGAAACTGAGTACAGCTTAACCCTACAGATCAGTTACAGCACACAGTGTGTGCTCACTCACACACTCTCTCTCTCTCTCTCTGTCTGTCTATCTATCTGTCTATCTGTGTGTCTGCGCTATCTTTTTTTGCATACTTTTCACAAACTTACTCTCGTCTATATATACCATCCATTTCTCTCTCTCTCTCTCTATGTATGTAAAGTATACATAACTCAAACGCTTACAGTACATGAACAAATACCGATAAATATAAATACACACTATATAATACCAAATCATATGTATAGCTAGCAACATGATTATCTTGTAGTTAACATACAAAACATCATAAATATTCATACACAGCATCTTAGGGCTAAGATCTACCCGTCCATGTAAAGTTTTCAAAGAATTAATCTGCAAATGTCGCACCCGATCATAGTGTCTCGTGCACCTTGTGTGCCAATCTTAGCTAGTTTCCGATCCGATTTGGAAAAGCATACACCCACACATCAGCCACAACCTTTCACAGCACCAAAATCACATTTACACCCATTTCCACCACCAGTTTGATTATGTTTCAGTTTGATTCCTTTGATTTGTTTTCTTGATTTGTCAATACTTACTCAGCTTTATATAACTTCCCGGCTTGAACTTCGATTCTATGCTTAGACTGACATTAAATCCCCCAGAAAAGAAATGCCATTTTAAGTTTTGCATTTGAGCAACGGAATTTTAAAAAACCAAATGTGTAAATACATTGAGAACAAAATATTAGAGTATACTACCCATAGATGAAAACCAGATACAAAACACGCACTCAACAAACGTATTGCTGACCAGATGTGATAACCCACATCAACAATATATATATAAATATATATACATATCGATATATAAATCATTTTTAGTTTTTTTTACTGGCATACGCTACTAATTATATATTAATTGCTACCTAATACTACTATATGGAATATTGGATGTAATTGTGTAAAAATTTATATGTGATTCACTGTATGTGTAAACTTTTGCTTTTGATTTCGAGTCGATTTTAATCATTTGGCTTTTAAGTTCTTCTGTATGCCTTTTTTTGTCTTTGAATCTATTGCTTTTAACTACATGACCCCTCACTGAAAATCACGATTTTAGTTTTTAGATTTGCAATTGACCATTAACTTAAACTGAAAAAAAAACCCAAAAAAAAAAACATTTCGTTTAATTTTTGTTATTTACTGTAGGCTCTTTAGTCATTGAGTTATGTTTTTGAAGGATTTTAAACCGGTTCACATTACACAATCACACTTATACCAGAGTGCCAAACTCTATGCATCCAGATACTAGTGTACATAGACTTAGCCATGGGCCGTCCACCCTACGAATAAGTTTTTGACTAGACTTTCCAATTTTTGTTTAATCCAAATAATTTTACGCAATGTGTAAATTATGAAATTCGCCCTAATTTTAGTTTCGAAGAAGTGACTGAAAAACGCATTGAAGTAAACCGCTTTTGATAGTGTGTGTAAAATTACAAAATAGAATGCATATGTGAGCTTGACAATAGAATCTTCGTATGTGTAAGCGCGCATATTCCAGCATAATACCAAAAATTTAGGAAACCTACAAGAACTACATTGGTTGGCTATGCCCCAAGTCTGTGAGACAGTTGGAAAGCGGTTTAAAGACGGTTCAAAACTGGTCCAGAGCCTTTGAACTTGTATAAGCTGGGAACTTGGAATTCGGGATGTAGATTTTTGAAAACCTTGCGTAGAAGGAAGCATCGCAGACCACATAAAGCATATATATTCTTGATCAGCATGACGAGTTGAGTTGATATAGCCATGCCCGTCTGTCCGTCCGTCTGTTTCTATGTATCTTCTCACTTAGTTTTAAGCTATCTTTACCAATTTGTCGGAACTGGCCGGATCGGATGATTATAGCACTATAGCTTAGGAACAATCGGTTGAAAAACTAGATTAAGTTAAATATACTTTTTTGTTTTCAATGCAATCGTCCATAATCTTCGTATTTATAAGTTTTCTATGCCTTTTTATAATTCCACCAAGTTTGATCAAAATCGGACAGCTATTTAGCATAGCTTTCATAGAAATGATAGGTCAGGAGAATAGTTCTAGTGAGAAATGGTTAAATGGTACCGTCTTTAAACTTACCAGTTACTAATAATTTTGCCAAGTTTTATGCATATCGGATGAATATATCAAATAGCTGACATATAAAATAACTGGCTGCAAGGGTATACAAACTTTTGTCGAGCCAATTTTTATACAAAGGATATTATCAGGGCTTAATCCCGAATCGAATTTCGGTTCCGGTATTAAGCTCTGGGTATTATACTTTTGCGAAGAAGTTTGCAACGCATAGAAATATTCATTTCCTACCCCATAAACTATATGTATTCTTGATCAGGACGACGAGCTTTGAGCTTTGTCCGACCGTCTGTCTGTCTGGTTTTCCGCAAACCAGTCTATCAGCTTTATAGAACATTTTGCACAGAGTCTTCTTTTTACTTCATGCTGCTAATATGTCGGAACTGACCGGATCAGATGACTATATCTTATAGCTGCCATAGGAACCATCGTTTGAAAAATGGGTCTTAGTGACAAAAACTTTTTTGATTTCAATTTTAGCTTCCCCAAACTCAAACAATACTAATATTACATGCTTTCAAACAGATTTGCAAATTTTGGTCAAAATCGGATGACTATATTATATAGCTGCCGTAGGAATAATCGGTCGGAAAATGGGTCTTAGTGAAAAAAAATTTTTTGATTTCAATTTTAGCTTCCCAAAACTCAAACAATACTAATATTACATGCTTTCATACAGATTTTCAAATTTTGGTCAAAATCGGATGACTATATCTTATAGCTGCCATAGGATCCATCGGTCGAAAAATCAGTTTTAGTGAGAAAAACTTTTTTGTTTTCAATGTTAGTGTCCCCAAACTCAGCCAATACTAATATTACATGATTTCAAACAGATTTGCAAATTTTGGTCAAAATCGGATGGCTATATCATATAGCTGCCATAGGAATAATCGGTCGGAAAATGGGTCTCAGTGAGAAAAACTTTTTTGTTTGCAATGTTAGTGTCCCAAACTCGGCCGTTATTAACATTATATGCTTTCACGCAGATTTGCAAATTTTGGGCAAAATCGGATACAGCTGCCATAGGACCGATCGGTCAGAAAATGAGTCTTTGTGAGAAAAACTTTTTCGTTTTCAATTTTATCGTTCTTAAACTCATCGATTGTTAATTTTATATTTTTCAAAAAATTTGCCAAATTTGGTTGAAATCAAATGACGATCTGTCGGAAAATGGGTTTTAGTTAGAAAGTTTTTGATTTTAATGCGAGCGTTCTTAAACTATGATATGTATTTTAAAAACAGCATTTGCAAGGGTATATAAACTTCGGCACAGACGAAGTTAGCTTGGCCTTCTCGCTAATATTAACTTAGTTATTTGATTGGTTCGAAACGGATTTGGATTTTTTTTTGAATCGGTTCTAAATTTGCTTCAGAAAAAATTTCGTTAGTGAACTTGAAATTCGGAATGCCGGTTGTTTATCGGTGGAGTTAGATAACGAGTTCAAATCAGAGCCATGTCTTAGAAATAGTTTATAATTTAGGAGAATTAAGTTAAATTAAACATTTCACTGCAGCAAGACCGCTTGAATAGTTGTTCAGAGCCGCAAGACTTATGCTATCTGTTTGATATTCGTTGTGTTGGTTACCTTCCCGGTTCCAAAACCGATTGATCCGTTGTAAAAGGAGTTTAAAATTATTTCTAAGAAATTTTGTAAACTTTGATCTGGAATTTTGTAGTGTAGTTTGGCAATAAGGTAATAGACATTTTGCTGGTTCAAGACCGGTTTCCATCAAGAAAGTATCAAAGCCATATCTCAAAAAATACTTAAGCTATGAACTTGAAATTTGAGATAATTTTTCCTAGTATAGAGTTAAATATATTACTGTATCAAGATCGGTATTCAAGCTAATTGAACCGGTTGCTAAGTTGGTGGCAAAAAGGGAGTTCAATGTTTTTCCAATTTAAAACCGGTTCCCAGGCAATTTTGAGTGTTCCACTTCGGTCGAGCCGAAGTTAGCTTTCCTCTAATTTTTTAGGGTGAATTTCAAAAAATCGCGTTCTTCTTTTTGTTAATTTTGGTTTTTTTCTATGCCTCCGACCTTCCGTTTTGTTTCCAATTGCGTTGACCAATTCAGAATCGTTGCTAGTTCTACATCAATTTTTATTTATCCCAGAAATGGTTGACCATATGTGTATATTTATCACGTATTGTTACTGTTATACGTTTTGTGTGAAAGCTGGAACTCAACTCTACCACTCCGTCGCTCTTAGCCCCCGCCCTCTCTCTCTTAGTGGAGCTGGTGGCATCTGAGGAGGAGTCTGCTTCGGTTTATTGCAAAGTAGTTAACTTAAATCAAAAAGTAGTTGCCATTACTTACTAACCCAACTTCATACTCAGCAGCTAATACTCTTGGACGAGTCCAACTAACACACATACACACAAAATTTAGTTAACATAACTAACCCCATGCCAATTTCGAATATCCACTGCAGTGAACATGCAAAGCAAATCGATCAAAACTGTTAAAAACAAAAATCCCCATAATATACCAACAATATATCTATAAATATTTAAACAATTAGTTTGCCATTTGTTTGATTCCGTTTGTTGGCCCAATTCGAAACATTCGACTAACTCGTTCTCTTTGGTTTATTCGAAAACCGCCAACTTGCAGGGGATGATCGGTCGCGTTGGTAATGTGGGCATGCAGCAGCAGCAGCCGCATCTACAGCAGCAACAGCAACCGTACGGTCAGCAGCAGACACAAATGGGACAGCAACAGCAGCAACAACAACAACAGCAAATGGGACAACCTGGAATGATGGGCATGCAACAACAGCCACAGCAAATGGGCATGGGCATGGGTCCAGGACAGCAGCAGCAGCAGATGGGGCAGCAGATGGGGCAGCAGATGGGTCAGCAGATGGGCGGCATGGGTCAAATGGGCATGGGCCAGCAACAACCACAGCCACCGCCAGTTACGACGCAGGCCCCAACGGGTGGCCTGTTCTCCGGCGCGACTAGCCTGCTCTCTGGTGCTACTTCGGCTGCCACCGGTGGTCTATTTGGTACAAAACAACCGCCCAAAACGGATCCAATGCAACCACCCGGTGGTGTGCAGCCAACGCAGCAACAAGCTAACGCCTTTGGTGCCCCACAAATGCAGCCGCAAATGCAGCCACAAATGCAACAGCAAATGCAGCCACAGCAAATGCAACCGGGTATGCAGCAGGGCATGCAACAACAACAACAACAACAACAACAAGTGCCACCCCAAGCCCAGCCCCCGCCGCAGGGGCCGGGCGCCGGCCTGCTGGGAGGCCTCAAGGGCATTGCGGCAGCGGCGCCCGGCGGCGATGTGCTCTCGAAAGGCAAAGATCTCTTTGGCAAATTCGGGTTCGGCTTTGGCAAATAACCCCGGTCATTCCATAGGGTCCTGTTATATTATTCGTAGATTAGACTTATTATTACTATTATGATTATTGCTACGGATTACGATTACTAAGCTAAAGACATACACACGATACCCATCCCCCCAGTCCCCCCAATTCCCACTTCCCGCTCCCTGTTCCCTGTTGTTGTTATGATATGTGAATGCAACTAATAGAAACTAATGGTAATATTTTTTATTAATTAAATTGATAGAAATATTCTGAGTGACAACAACAACCAAGCCATCAAAAAAGCAAAAAAAAAAAAAAGAAACTGTTGTAAAATTCCAATTCAACTAAAGACAGCTCCACACACACACACACACACACACAGATACAGAAGGAAGTGGTAAATATATTATATACATATACATATACATACATTATATTTACAATTATTTGTTAACGCACATTGTTAAATTTGCTACTGTTGCTGACCAGTTTATAAATTATACTATATGAGAATCCAAAAGCAAACACACAAGTAAAACTAAACATAAAACATACACATACATATATTATATGTATATATTTAAAAAATATATTTCAAAAAGCAAACCAAGCTACACATAACAAATTACATCTATAAATAATAAAGAAAAAAAATGCAAAATCGCGAGAGGCAAGCCCAGAGAAAATTATGCAAAATTATACATTAATGGATACAAAATACCAAATATGATACATATTTACATGCATACATATATACGCATATACTATACATACATATACAGAACTTTGCATGCAAGTCAACCTCCAAGGGGGCATAATTTACTTTGTTGTATGACCCAGCCAGACAGCCGCCAGTCAGCCAGATTTTCCCAATTCAAGTGATACCGATACAAACACACACACACACACACAGTCTTAGCCTAAGAGTCCTTCGACTAATTGTGAGAAGAAACCAACAGAATTATGCAACAGACTGGAAAATCAGCTCCTTACTTACTTCTCTTCTCCTTCCCTCTCCCATCAATTTCTAACGCCTATTTTTCAGTATTTTGATATCCCCGATAAAAAATATCAGTGTTATTTGTAATGAACAAAGAACCAAATGAGAAGACAACTCACACGTCGTACTTGCGTACGTGTACATACATACATACATAGATGGATACCTTAAAAGGCATATTCAAAATACATAAAATAAGCTACAACACTTGAAACATGTTTTACTCGTAAATTGAGCCGCCCTTGCTACTATCTTTTCTTCTTACCGTTTTAATGCATTCCAAGGTGGTCCAACAAAATGATACAACATATTTTCACATATTCAACTATAACTCCTCCTTGTTCCTTGATTTTACACTCTTGGCACAAAGAAAACCTAAAATGTCGCCAGAGAATTCTGCACAAACACTTACACACTCAGAGTAAAGTCAAGAATTGTGTACTTGAATCATGTACAAACGGCGTCAATGGTACGGTAAGTACGAAAATACTTGATTCAAGTACAGAATACTTATTTCATGATACTTGATGTAGGCATTTATCAAATTATTTCGAACTAATTATTGTATTCTTTTGATCATACTTTTAGACTGTAATGGTCCTAAAGTCAAGCCCGATTAACTCTTAAAATAGGTACAAAATATTCTTCGTTGAAGTCTAAATAAATTCTAAAGTCAACCCCCAATACATTCCTTAAACCAAATAAATAAGGAACAAAATTTTTGCTGTTAAGTCCATACAATTTTAAAGCCAATCCCAGTGTTTTTCTGAAACGAGGTCTCTAATAGTGGGAAATTCCAAAGGAACTGAATTAACCAAAGACCAAGATTGTACACAGAATTGTGCTTGAATTGTTTGCTTAATTCAATCTTTTATAAGATTACCCCGGAATAAATGTAATCTTTCTTAGGATTTGAAAAAGCGGTATCAACTCAATCTTTTTTCTGATCGGGTTAAGAATATCCGGGACTACGTTGTTATACCCTTGCAAAGGGTATTATTATTTTGCCCAGAAGTTTGCAACGTATAGAAATATTCATTTCCGACCCCATAAACTATATATATATTCTTTATCAGGGGGACGAGCTGAGTTCATTGAGCTTTGTTCGTCCGTATGTCTGTCCGTCTGTCTGTCTGTCCGTCTGTCTGTTTCTACGCAAACTAGTATATCAGTTTTAAAGCTATCGAGCTAAAATTTTGCACAGAGTCTTCTTTTTACTGCACGCTGCTAATATGTCGGAACCGACGGGATCGGATGACTATATCTTATAGCTGCCATAGGAACCATCGGTCGGAAAATGGGTTTTAGTGAGAAAAACTTTTTTGTTTTGAATGTTAGCGTTCTTAAACTTTGCAATTATTAATATTAAATGTTTTTAAACAGATTTGCAAATTTTGGTCTAAATCGGATGACTATATCCCTTAGCTGCAATAGGAACCATCGGTCGGAAAATGGGTCTTACTGAGAAAAACTTTTTTGCTTTCAATGTTAGGGTCCTAAAACTCGGCCGTTATTAATATTAAATGCTTTCAAACAGATTTGCAAACTTTGGTCAAATTCGGATGACTATATCTTACAGTTGCCATAGGACCGATCGGTCGGAAAATGGGTCTTAGTGGAAAAACTATTTTGTTTTCAAGTAAATCGTTCTTAAGGTCGGTGATTCTTAATGTTAAACGCTTTCAAACTAATTTGAAAAAGTTGATCGACATCGGTTGACTATATCTTATGGTTGCCATAGAATCGATCGGTCGAAAATGGTTCTTAGTCAAAAATTTTGTTAATGTTTAATGTTAGCGTTATGCTTTCAAATATATTCGCAAAATTTGGTCGAGTTCGGATGACTATTTCTTAAGGCTGTCATAGGACCGATCGGTCGGAAAATGAGTCTTAGTGAGAAAAACTTTTTTGTTTTCAATTTTATCTTTCTTAAACTCGGCGATTGTAAATTTGATTCGTTTTCAAAAAGACTCGCGAAATTTGGTCGAAATCAGATGTTTATCTGTCGGAAAATGGGTTTGATTTAGAAAATATTTTTTTTTTTTTCAGCGTTCTTTAACTCTGTTATTTCAAAAACATCATTTGCAAGGGTATTGCTTGGCCTTCTCGTTTTCCTTACCGCTTGGGATTGATTTGATTCCTAATGGATTTTTTTTCGAGTGTATTAATGTAGTTCACAGATCTATTTTAAAGAACAGAATCAGAAGTTTGCATTGCAAGGCTTTTTGGTTTTCAATCCAAAATATTATACTCTTGAATTAAGAACGCGTTTTCTACAATTTTTCGGCTTACTGTAATTACGAAGAGTTCTTGGTAAATTAGATTAACAGTAGTTTTTCGATTCTTGAATGTTTCGTATATAATTTAAGTACATCCAAGAACAAAACATGTTTAAAATTATAAGTACAAAACGGTATAAATTATATACCGATCAATCTGGAACTCTGCTAGTCGCTTTTTTTCTGAGTATAGTTGGATCAAGTAACGAAAAAAAGATTTGAAAATTAGCTAAAAATAGTTCACTGATCATTGATCAAACTGGTCTGCTGAATGCGTTCACAACTGTTTTATAGATGTTAAACAATTTCGTCGCCTATCATTGGGACATTTAGTTCCTGTTCCAGCCTTCTCGTGCACATGTACCAGGGCGCTACCGATAGTCTGCGCAGTACTTTGGCTTGAAGGACACGGATCTTGTGTAGATGCATTGTAGCTGCAGTACCAAATACTTGCAGTCCGTATCTCCATTCGGGTGCAATGATTGCCTTGTAGATATGTACCTTGTTCTTTAATGACAATTTGTTTCTGCTATTTAGCAGCCATACCAATTGAGCAGCTCTTCTATACAGCAACCTTGTGAGCTGGTTTATGTACAAGCCAAAAGTCAGGCACTCCCAGGTACCTGTGTCTTTGATGATGGGCTAGAAGTTGATTTTCCACGATAACTCCAGATACCAATAGTAGTAGTAGTAGTTCTTTATTCATAGAATATTAAAGATATATAGGCTTGACATTTTTTCCGTTAGCCTTAAATTAAAATTATACAATTCACATATTTGAAAAAAAAACTAAAGCTACCGGAACGCCCTTCCTTCAGAGTTACACCACCTACGTTCACCGCTCGTCGCGAGATAGTAGATCTATCACTCCTCAGGATGCAGTCCCGGGCTCCACTATTTAATAAAAAACAATAAACATATTTCTCTTTTAGAATGTTTCCTGCAGGATGCTTGCCCTGTATTTGTGAGCATCCAGCATGTATTTTGCCAAGATTGCCCGTTTAGGATTTCTACAAGCTCTTCCAATGTACAAGATTGGACAGAATGCTATAAAGTGAGTCACATCTTCGCGTGCTTTCATGTTGTAAAGTCTGCACAGTTCACTTTCAACGCGTCTATGAATAGTATAGCGCCAGTACCTCTGTTCTTGCTCTGCAAATATAGGAAATTGTTAAAGTGTCATAGTCTTCCCTAAAGTAATTATTTTCTTGGAGCTTGTAACTTACACGCTTGCACATCTCTGGAGAAGTGCTTTTGAGGGCTCGCCTAGCATTTGCCTCACTCGTTCTCTCGTACATTGAAGCGAGTAGTGTGGTCTGACTCTCTTTCCAGGTGTTAGATGTCGGTTAGGTCTAGCTTTACTTCGTGTTCCGAGTACAGTTCTGTCCATTTTTGGAAGCACTGCGATGACGACGCTGTCAGTGCGGATAAAAACATGATTTTGTTCGTATATTTGAAATGAGCTTGTATTGTGTGATGGAACATCTTAGGTTGGCCTGTCTCCAAATGTATCGCATATGTCGGTGTATTGTTTGGGAGGTAAAATACCAGATACCAATACGGAACCGAATACCGAAATAATGTTTAAACCAACACAGAACCTTTTTCCGAAACATAAGTTTCGGTACGTACCAGAACTGGAACCGAAATACCATTCGGTTTGACTCCCCGTTGCAAACATAACATGGCCTCAAACCTACTAAAACTTGCTAGTTTGATTATCGCAAAGTTCGTTAAAACAGTCACATAGCCAAAATATAGAAACTTCCAAATTCCACTTCTGCATGCGCTGTCAGCTAACTTCATGTTAATAAATTAACATTAACAAGGTTCGCCTAGTGATCGAAATTCGTATTATTTTTATAGTAGTAGTAATTTAAAGTACATTTGACGATAATATGTCAAAAAAATCGGAAATTTTTATAGTTTTTGGTGTATAACAGAACTGGATCTGAACCGTGTTCAACACTGGAAACGCTGATTATGATACATACACAGAAAGTCATAAAAAACCGTTCTGAAAGCAGCTCCTTGCCTTTGCTTGGTAATTTGTGAAATTTTTCGATTTGCGCTTAACGGCTGGGTCATTAGATCGAAGGCCTTTAATGAGATTATTAAAAAACTGATTGTGTGTTAGTGCTGGCAAGACAGATTTTTCCAAGTGGCAAAACCGGTTGTTTAATTTGTACTGGAAAATAATGTCCATTTTTTAATGTAGTAAAAACCTGTTTTGGATATCATATTCAAATTTGGTATATTACACAGTTCAACAAAATCCAACTTTTTTTAAAAACCCGGCATAAGACCCTAAAATTATGATAAAAAGGACCTCTGTAAGCATCACCTCGTACCCAGTTTTACGAATAAAGCCCCGGTCTTTTCATAATATGAACTTGAGAAAAGCATTAAAGCTAAATTCAAGTTTTAAAATGTCAATAAAAGGTTCGACATACTAAATATGTAGCTTCTAGGAATGCATCCTCTTTCACAAAAATAATTTTAAAAAAAATTATAAATTTTAAGCGACTTGTTAAATTCACAAAAAATTACATTACAATAAAAACACTATTTCGACATTAGAACATATGTGTGAATGAATGAGCCTTTTTGCAGAATTTTAGGGAGTTGCACAATCTTCGACAAGCGCTGATTTGTTGAAGAAAAGTGCAGCTGATGAAGATCGATTGCACGCAGTCATCAATTAAATCGTTTGAATAAAAATATTCAGTATGCCAAATGAAACACCAAAGTGGTCGTTTTAGCAAGACAACACTCTTGAAGAGCGCTTCCTTCATTCGCTAGACATTGCTCCCTCCGTCCAACACTTGTTTCGGTCAATGAGTCATACCCTGACCGAGCAGCACCTATCTTAGGCAAAATTGCTAAAAATTTGCCCGATCGCCTCAAAGGCCAAGACTTTTTATAATGTGTACCAACATAAAAAATAAAAAGCATCCCGCCAAACTTAAAAGGTGACCTTTTTGAACAAAACCTGCTTTTTCCTTCTGTCATTCCCATTATATGTAAAAGTCTTAATTTCTATCTTCGCGGATCACTAAGGGAAACGAGCCGTAATTTTTGGGTACATTTATAACGATAGCACAGCTCCGTCAAATCATGTGCGAGCCTTAGATATTGCCGAATGGTTAACAACTATGTGGCCGGTTGTGGTGCAGAGGAAAGTGTGTTTGCCTTCTGTGCGGGGGAGGTCGTGGGTTCGATCCCGCCTCTAATAAAAAGTTTTGTTTTCTTTAAAAACTTTTACACAACCGGTCTTACATTTTATGTCTACACTCTGGTATTATGGTTACGATGGTTACTCCTAGCTGACCGCCGGATGGCTGAAAATTTGTGAGCGAGCTTCCGGTGTTTCTTTGCTGATCGGCCAGGCCGATGTTAACCCTTAGCAGACTGCCTTGATGGTTGACTATATTTGTATGACCGTCTGGGAGTACTGTGCTGAACGGGTCACCGAATGCTTTGCTTTCGCCAGCAGCAGGCACAAATAAAAACTACAGGGAATATAACGAAAATTAATTTCTATCTCCTGAAGTTATTTCCGGTTTAAAATGACTTGCGATGCAATGTGTACAACGTAAATTCATTGAACCGCAATCATAGCTTAGAAAATTTTGAGGAACAATAGTCAATGCACACTTGAAGGCATCTTCCAATTGATGAAAAATATTGTTAATGTTATAATGTCTTCGTCGAGCTCTTCTATTCCCAAAATCAGTCAGCATTTGTCATCGCGGCATTTGTGTTTTCAGCTGAAAAAGCATAACTCATAAAGATTTTTCATTTACCTTCGGAGATAAATAAACACGTTAATATCCAATATGTAGGCACATATGATTGCGATTTGCACAGTACCGAAAACCCCAATACAAATTGCTGATAAATTGTAAATTTATCAAATTTTCAAATAAAATTAACTATTTTTAATTTCTTCGGCAAGGCTTGGCCAAGCAAGAAATTTTCTCGTCAATAAAGTGTAGTATAAGCCATTATAAAACAATAAATAATTGCAGAAAAATGTAGATTTTGCCATTCGTCAGCTTTTAATACTCATACCAACAAATGGTATAAATCGTGTGTTAATTGAATGTGCTTAAAAGGGAGAAAAACATTTCTATGGAATTTGCTTAGCGTATTAATATATAGATGTTAATGCTCTGTTAATTGATATGATACGTGTGGAGGCTATTAAATACTTCTTCGTCTGAGTAAAGGCTATATCGAAAGCAGGCAGGGCCGACTTTAGTTTACACTCTCGTTTTAATTGTTGTGGTGTAGCGTGAACGGAAAGAATCTTTGCGTGAGAGAAAGAAGAGAAGCCCACATGCAAACATCAGGGATCGGCAAAGTGAGCAATGAAGTTGCAACTGAGAAAATATACGTATACACGTAAACAAAACGGGCAAAGAGCTTTCAAAAAAGTTACTTTTTTCTGCCGACGCCGCAAGTAGAGGCAAAGAATAGAGATCATTATAAGCTCGTTGAATCCACATGGCAACGTTTTATAAATATGAATTTTATTCATTTTTTCGGTAGGTGCACTTACATTTAATGCCATATCTCAATTCATAATCGTCAGATGGTGTCAAGCAAAATATGAATCGAAAGGCCATTAAATTTTCAATAATAATGTATAACATTGTTTTCAAATCGGTTTAGAAGTTTGAATACAATGACCAATATTTAAAAAAAAAATCGATTTTTTGCTTAAAAATACAACAAATTTCATTTGTAATCGCCTAGGAAAATTATAAAATAAATCAAAAAAAAATTATTTTTATTCTCTCAACATAAGAATCGTACTTCTACAAAGATAATAAGGTATTGATGAAGAAAATCTATGAATTAATATTGTAGCTGGATCAATTTAAGTGAAGGAACTAATAGTAAAATTTGAGTGTTTTAAATGTTTAGAACAATTTTTTTTACTATTTTCTTCGTCTTTTGGTCAATATTAGAAGTGGGCGAATAGTCAAATCAGAAAAAATTCCAGAACAGATCAAAAATCGAAGCAAAGGAAAATTTATTTTTAAAAAATCTCAAAAATACTACTTTTTCCAGCACATAATTGCTCCCAGCTCTTGAATTAATTTATAAATTTTGTTCATCAATAGCTTATTTTCTTTGCAGAAGTGCGGGCTTTAAGTAGAAAATAGTTTTTTTTTGAATTTTTAAATATTTTTCCCAGGCGTTTGGAAACGAAATTTATTGGGCAAAAAATCGATTTTTTTGAAATATTTTTTGTTATTGTTTTCAAACTACTTAACCGATTTGAAAATTGAGTTTTGAGCGATTATTGACCATTCAATTACCTTTCGATTCATATCTTGCTTGACTCTATCTGATGATTATGAAGTGAGATACGGCTTAGAATGCAAGTGCACCTACCGAAAAAATTAAGAAAGTTCATATATAAAAATCGTAGCCAAAAAAAAATTTTTGAGATCACCAATCCAAACTACACTTATAAATAGTTTCAGTAGAAATGGGTCCTTTTCGCTGTAAACTAGTGTAATAATTTTTTCCCATCACTATACCTTGAATTGGCTCCCGATAAGCGAAGTTAAATCTGTTCAGTCATATATAAACATATTCGCTTGAGTTAGACTTGTTCATTAAATGACTAAATCCCATACTAAGCCTCTAATTTCTAGATAAACCTTCTGTTACGGTACTTCTTGTACAAAAAATACTCTTTGTAACATTATATTTTTCGAACATTCGTTGTAATGTTGGTTCAGTTGCTGTTGCTGGAATTGGGGTTTCGTGCTTTTCAATACACTAAATTAAATATAAAACCCACATCGTCTGAGGTTACGATTTCAATATTGATAGCTTCACAAATATTTGGTACTCGACAATAACTCTTATCAAATATCAATGAACCCATCATCTCAATCATTGCGCTTGTGTGCGTAGCAGCGAAACACGAAGTAAACATCACATGAGCAACAATCAAAAGAACAAATGCCTCGTGAGAGAACAAAAAGCCGATCACGCTCTTTATAGAACACACGTATTCTCTATCTCTGTTATGAGTTCCTATCCCATGGGATAGGCTTTTGTCATTTTGGACACCACTAATCTATAGGTAAATGTATGTCTTCCATTATTAATCTGTTTGCCAAGTTTTTGTTGTACTTCTGATGAACTGCATTGAGATGGCGAAGTGATAAGGGTAAGGCATCTATCTTCAATTGATAATGCTCGGACTTAATATTTTGCAATACTTTAATGAACGAACAAATGAACCAATAAAGAAAGATCTGGCTTCGAAGTTCATTAATTAAGATGGTTCGGTGCCATCCCTAGTCGGTATCTTTCACATTCGTTAAAGGTTAAAAGTAAAAAATCGAAACAAATGCGTCCACTTACAACGCACTTTTATAAACATTCCCAATTGACATTTATGTTAAAGTAAATGAAATGCCCTTTTACTAATCGATGTTGTATCATTTTGCTAGATACCTTATAAGCTAATCTATCTACCTTATTGCTTATCTACATCTCTACCATCTACTTACTTAAATATGTACAATCAAGCTCCTTCGATCGTTACTTAAATTTGGCCTACAAATTATTGCCTACTCTTGGCAGGAGTACTTATTTGCTTTTGAATGGATCACAACTGTTTCCTAGTCTTTAAAAATTGCTTTATGACAAAAAAAAAAAAGAAAAGAAAAACCTAAACACAAACCAAGTTACATGCATACAAACAAAATACATTGCGTACCTCTTGCTTTACAAAAAAAAAAAAAAAAACAAAATACAAAACTGAAAGTATAAAAAATAACAAAGAAGTATATTAACAAAAATTTACCAAATAACAAAAATATAAATCAAATATTTAACGTATTATGAGGAAATGAATTGTGAGCGAATTATTACTTTAACCAGAGGATACACACACCAACACTCACACACACACGCAGCGTCACAGACAGACCGACAGACACACCGAAATGCAATTAAACTGAAAATGCAGCCCACATTATAAGTAGGTTGGCACTGTAAATTGTAAACTGGCAAATAGTTCTTTGCAGACACTACTTCTTATAGTAGCTATCAAAACGTACGTAGTTGGTATGAGTTCAGTAAGAATGTTGAATATCAAGAAGATGAAACCAAGTGTTAACTTTTCCCACGTAAATGATTTTTTAACTAACAATCAAATTACTTTATTATTTAGCTAAGAAAACAAAAACTAAAAAAAAAACACAATCCAAAACTTCGGTCCACCGAAGCTTCCATACCCTTGCGGCTGAATTGAAAACAGCAGGGGTATCCCACACACACAGACATTAGCAAACTAACAACAAATACACTCTGTAATCATTTAAGACATTGATTTCAATTGAACACCAAATACCACAAAGTACTATGCAATATATGAAATGGAGAAACAAAGGAACAAAAACCAACTAAATTGTTATACTGAATTATTATACTTTTTCTATCAATTATAATTTCCTTATTGAATAACAAAAAGCGAAAAGAAAACAAATAATTAAACAATTTCAAAGAAAAAAAAAACCTAAATTATGCTGTTTCAATACGGGGTGAAGAGAAAAAGTGAAAGAGAAGAATTGAAAAATTATGTTCCAAATTGAACTTATTAATTCTGGCTTCAACTTTTTTTCTGCCTTAGTCTTCGGCTTAAGCCTGCATACCAGGCAACATCGCTCCGGACAGTGAAATAGGTGAGTATGGCAAAATATGGAAAAAGTTACTAATGCAGAGCCACATCAATTGAGTGTTAAAAATGCTATCAAATTATTTTCCTAAAGTTCCAAAGAGGGCGTATTCGTTGTTGTGATGGACGTTGACGTACAATGCGCAGTACGTTCAAGTGGCCAAAACTTGTTACGCGCGATTCCCAGGCAATGGATTTGTCCAAAAGCGGCAAACTGATGTAGTTTATACTGATTTCAGCAAGGCTTTTGACTCCTTAAATCATGACCTTTTAGTACATAAATTGAGTTTGATCGGCTTCCCTCCACTCCTCCTCAACTGGATCAAGTCATATCTAAGCGATCGATCTCAACGAGTTCGTTTCAAATCTATACTATCCAGCTCCATTAATGTACTATCTGTGGTTCCCCAAGGTAGTCATTTAGGCCCACTACTATTTAACCTATTCATAAACGATATCCCACAGGTTTGATCCAATTCGCATGCATAAATGTATGCCGATAATCTAAAACTTTGTTTGTCGTATAATGACCCGGCGTCTCCTCTCCTCCTCCAATCCGATTTAAGCTCTCTTCACACCTAGTGCTCTGTGAATAGGCTTCCTCTTAATCTCAGCAGGTGTAAATGTATGACCTTTAGTCGTATCAGAGAGGACACAATAACCAGAGATGAATTCGCTCTCTTAAATTTAGTCCGAAAAAAACCATGAGGCTATCGAGGCTCTGGCAGTTTTCGGACACGAACGCACAGAGCGTTGTCTTTGCCCATGCTTCTTTGTTTTTATTTTTTGCTTGTGTTTCTCTCCTCTCGCGCATGTGCGTTGGTTTTTGTTTTTGTAATTTGCTAATGCGCTTGTGTAGTGACGTCAGACCAACGTTGCGAAGTTGGCACACCGAGACCATCGCTGAACTTCCCCTCTAGTACGGCTGGGTCAGTCACTCTATTTTCGTCAACCCAGCTTTGCTCTTTCTACGGTGATACGTCGTGCCGCCTGTCAAATTGTAACATGGGCCAAACGAGTGTCGAACGAGTGTCGCTAAAGTCTGCCCATGCATGGCATTGGGTCGAACGAGCGTCGCTTATGTTGCTTCTCTGCATGGCATTGCGTCGACCTAGCGTGCCTGGAGAGCCGTTTGTGCGGACATCGCCTTGAAAAATACGTCAGTTGAGCGTCAACGACAGTCACAAAATCGTCGACGGAACGTTGATACAGCGTGGGTCGGCCGTCCTAGAGGGTCGTTCAGTGGCTACACACATACATGCCAAGCCAAAATGTGATTTGGCTTTTTGTCGTCCCCTGCTTCAGACCGAAAACGTGAAAATCGTCAACACCGCAAATTTGCCATGCATTTGGCTGGTGCGCGCATTGCGACCAGCTTTGCGGCATTAGCGATTCAGCCGACACGACAAGTCCTCAGTGCGAATCTGCTGCGAGTTAAAATAATAAATTTTAAAAATGCCAAATATGAAGTGCTTGGCTCTAGGCTGTCTTGGAGGTGTCAAAAGTTTTCGAATTCCTTAAAACCGGGTGGGAGAATGGTGTGGAAATTTGCGAATTGACGTGGATAGCATCAACGCCCAATCGCGAATCTGTGAGCGCCATTTCACAGCTGTATGTCACTCTGCAGGCGGGCGTTGGCTCCGTACGGGATCGATCCCAACTATTAGTTTGGGTCATGCTGGACAGCCTGTACAACAGCCGTGTTTTGAATCATGGCAAAGATTGTGCTGTGTGGTTTGGTGTTTATGCACATCCACTCCATCTATTTTGCATGGCTTTCCCACTGATCCTCGGAAACGCGATCAGTGGAAACTAAACTGCAATATCAAATCGTCCATGCAGAGCAACGTGCCATCGAAAACGATCGATCTAAAAATGGATCTTAGTGCGAAAAACTTTTTAGTTTTCAATGAAAACGTCCTTAAACTCGGCCATTATTAATATTATATGCTATGCTAACAATTGGCCTTGAACTCTTCCCAGAACTCCTTTTTTTCACCTCAAACTTCATACTGAACGGATTAAAATAACGTTTGTCAGTGAACCCACCCCCGCAACCCATTTCCCAACATTTGAAATGATTTTCCAATCACGGGAAATCACATTCAAATTATTTTGCCTACTTTCCTTACTAACCGTGTACTAACTCATACGGATGAAAAATAGTGATTTCCATACAGAGTTTTTCGGGCATTTTCACACCCTGGGGGCGGATTATCCAACATCGGAAACTGAAATCACAAATTATTTGGCATTCTATCCTTACAAACCAAGTTTCAAGTCAACGGGATGAAAAATGGGTTTTTGCATGCAGAATTTTCCGGCCATTTTCCTCGTGGGCGAATTTTCCAAAATCGGGAAAACAAGTGTCGAACTATTTCGTGTACTATGCTTACAGGCCAAGTTTCAAGTCAATCGGATGGAAAAAATTTTCCAATACAAACTTTTCCGGCGATTCATTAATTAACTAATTTTTAAAACATTTCAATATTTTTCCCTTATTTAAATTCTTATAAAATAAAGTTTTTGTATAATTTATACTTTTAATTTTCACCCACCACCTCATTTTCCTATCTTGGGGAATTAATTTCGAAAATGGGGAAAAAACATATGTTTCGCAAACTATGCTTTCGGATGATAACAATAATTTTAGCTTGTGAATTTACCAAAATCGGAAAAGTTTCCCAAATTTTATTTCATAGTGCGCGCCTAGATAAATTAAAATAAATGCGAACTCGATAGCAGGTGCCATTCAACAGGCAACAGGTTGCCATTCGCTTAGGCAGTAAAATGAAAAGTCACTTTGGTGAAGATTGGCAACAATGCCGACAATGACAACATTACGAATTTCTATGCAAACAGTCTTGGCACATACTACATACTTACATAAAAATATACAAGATATACACACACAGAACGAAATGAAAGGCGCGATATACATGCCCTCCCTTTCGCTCTGGTGTCTTTTCTCTATGTCATTTGTAGCCAAAACAAAACAGCACGCAGCTGTTTGTCTTTGCTGACTCCGAAAACTGCAACGCCTCGATGGCTTCATGGTTTTTTTGTCTGTTAACTTAACAGTGAGAGCGAATTCATCTTTGGTTATTTTGTTCTCTCTGGTATTTGTGAACTTTTGGAAAAGGCGTTTATACCTAATAAATGGAAAAATTTCCTATAGTGCATTGTAAGACCATTGGGACACACACATATGTACGTACAAAGGCCACAGCCGCGCTGGCTCGTTGTGTCTGTTTTTGCTGTTGAGTCGCATTGGAGTTCCCAAGCGATTATGGCATTACAGGTATGAGGAGGGAGTTGTTTCCTGATAGTGGTACCAGGTGAAGGCCGCTGATGATATGATAGAGATACCATTGAAACAGCAGTACGGTCAACTAACCTCCTTTGTGGTGTGGTGTGTCCCTGTTTTAAACTTATCTACTAATACTAACATAACGAGACCTAGAGCCGGAAAAAAACTTGAAGTTTTAATAAATATTCTCGCAATTTCCTCGCTTCCTTTGAAAAAAAAATCATCGATGTTTGCAATTTTTTGAAAACATCAACACATCGCTAAGAACATCAGCTTCAATGTTAAGCGTATTCTTCCAGTTTCTGAGGAGCTCTCCCAATAGTGTGCTTACCAAAGCCGCAGAAGGGTTCCAAACTCATGTCGGTGGCTGCCGCTTGGAGCGAGAACTCATCTGCTGCTGGTTTTCCGGAATATCTTCTTTACAGTTAAGCTCTTGAACCTTTTCCTTTAGCGCCTCCACTTAGATACCACATTACTCATACGACACGTGCGCACATTTATAGCGCAATACTAATACCAATTTCCATGAAATATACAATATAGCTTAACTTTTTCTCACGCGTCACACGCCATGAGATCGGTATGATCGCTGATCAAATAGTGTAAATCCGTTGGCTTTATCTTAGATTCGAGAATACCCGTGATTATCTTTATTTCGCACATTGTGCCGGCTGACGTACATTTAATTCTCTGTTTACACACTCGTATAATAAAACTTATTTTAACCCAAACACACACAACAATAAAATAACACAATTAAGTATTTACAAAGATTTGACTTTAACTAGATCAAAATCGTTTTAGCTACTCGTATCTAGCGCACAGTTGCGCAACTTCCGCCTCCAGCCAGATAGTCAACTGGCCTCCACGTGAGTCAGCGACTAGTGTTTGACCTCTTTGCCCTGCAGATGGCTCAATAGTTCTCCATCCTCGCCGCAGAAACGTAAATTCTCTATGACCGGCAACATTTGCTGCACCTTGAGACTCATATGCTGTAGGATCAGCAGGACATCATTCTCGCCCAGCTCCTTGGCCACAGCGTTCAGCATCTCAATGAAGGTGGCATCGAATTGCATAAAGCGGCTACAGTCCAGGACAATGGGAAAGTCATTGCGATAGAGGGAGCAGGCGGCACGCAGCTCGTTCCGTAAGGTGTCCACACCCGTGTAATAGATATCGGACTGGGGTACCACATGTATATAGTAGTTGGACTCGTGCTAAAGGAAAATAATGGAGCTTTAGTTAAATATTTATTCGGCTCGTGGAACAAAAGAGCAGCTTACCTGCTTGAGAGAGATTTCGATCTTGGGATTGCCCAGTCGCAGCAGAATGAATATCATGCTAAGAATAATACCGAACAGTAGACCCCGTTCTACACCAGCCACCAGACAGATGATGAAGCTACCCACCCAGGCGAAGAAGTCCTTTTTATTGGTTTGCCACAGATCCTTGACGGGGGCCAGGTCAATCTGTAAGAAAGATGGCTCATGACAGAATATGGAGTTCAACCAGCTTGCTTCTTCAATCTTACCATAAAGACCACAGCGGCTATGAGGACAGCCGACAGTGAGGATTTGGGTATGTACTGGAAATAGGGTGTCAGTATGCTAAGGGCGGAGAGCACTATGAGTCCCGTATAGATGCCAGCCATGGGTGTCCGCACGCCGGAGGCTTGACTAACAGCCGAGCGGGTGAAAGCTCCGCAGGTGGGCATCGCACTAAAGAAGGAGCCCGCCAAGTTGCACAGTCCTAGGGTAAGCATCTCTTGTGAGGCATCCAGATTGCCATCCTTCACTGTCAATGTAGATAGAAATTAATCGAAATTGAAATCAAGCGCATTAATATCAAGCATACGCACCGAAGGCCTTGGCAATGGCCACATTAGCCAGTACAGCAACTATGGGCACTACCAAAATGCCACTGCCCAGTTCGTGAAGAATATCCGTGAACACATAGGTGCGATTCTCGTATTCAAAGGCAAATGGAGGCAGCTTAAACGTGGGCATGGCCGAGGAGACTTTCGCGGAGAGAGCAAATGGTATTGCCTCCATGGATCTCTTCTGTACCCAGATGTAGACAAGCAGTCCAGTGAAAAAGACCACTAAAGCATTGCGTGAGATGCTGATGTACCACAAAATCTTCTTAAAGCGCTGTTTCAAGGGAGTATCCTGCTTGAACTTCACCTGGGACAGCAACTGCAAGGAAATTTTCAATTAAAGTGACAGAGGCAAAAAGAAGATGTGAAGAGACAGTAGGGTGTGCCAAAAACAAATTTTTTTTAATTTTCACGGGTGCTCAGGGATTTTTTGAATGCTTTTAAGGGTAAGTATTTTTGAGTTTTTTTTTCAGATTTTTCCGAAAACATTTACAGGTCACGCAAGTCGAATTTTCCCCAAAAATCGTGTTTTCCGTACTGATTTTGAACTTTTTCGACCGATAGTTCCTATGGCAGCTATATGCTATAGTAATCCGATTTGGATCAAACTTGGTAGAATGTAGTAGCATATAATATTGATCAGTAAGAAGTTTGAAAGAGATAGCATTGAAAACAAAAAAGTTTTTTCTACTATTTCTACTCTTTTTCAGACATAACTTTTGTGTGGCAGCTATACTATATAGTTGGCCGATTTTCATAAAACTTGGTGGAATTATGTGAAAGCATAGAAAACTTATAAATACGAGGTTTGGCCATGTTTGCGTTGAAGACAAAAAAGTTTTTCTCACTAAAACAACATTTTCGACCGATGGTTCCTATGGCAGCTATATGCTATAGTCATCCGATTTGAATGAAACTTGGCAGAATTGTGTGGTAGCATATAATATTGATCAGTAACAAATTTGAGAGCGATAGCATTGAAAACAAAAAAGTTTATTAGTTATATTTTATTAGTTTCATGAAAGGGGTACAAAGTTTTAAAAGAGTATAACTCTGAAACGGTGAGGGCAAATTAAAATGTTTCTTTATTTTAATAATTTAAAAATTTACCCATCTTTTAAACTGCATCACTAGTTTTTTTAATTTTCATAGAAATTTTAAGATTTATAAAGCGTTATTTACAAAATTTATGCAAAATTTTCGAAAAAATTTAAAAATGGTATCTAAATGAGCAAAAGCATAGCCAAAACTTATCGTTTATGCTCATAAAAGAAAAATTTTGACATTTTTCTTTAAAAAACTAAGAAAATCGTGATTATTGACAAAGTTATAAGTAAAATTCAAAAACAAAAGCGCGACCTCTAATCGTTTTCCGTTTTCCTTAACCCTAAAAGCTTTCAGTAAATGCCTGAGCAAAAACAAAAATTTTTATTTGGCACACCCTAGTGGACAGGCTCCTAGCCCTTTTCCTAAAGAAGGTATTGTATTTGAAGCAACCATACAAAATGATAATTCTAAAATTTTCCCTTGTAAGAACTCGGAATTGCCGCAGACAACGTTGCAACAGCGTTTTGAACAGAAGCTTTACAGAGAACGGACAGACGGACATGGCTTTGTCAACTCGGCTGCTGATGCTGATCAAGAATATATATACTTTATAGGGTCGGAAATGATACCTTCTCCCTGTTACATACTTTTGCACAAACTTAATATACTTTGTTTACCTTTAAAAATTCGTTTCTTAATTATGTTCCCACAACCCTTTGATGATTGTCTAAATTGTAAAGCAATTTCATATTTAAAATTCTATTACTTACCCGCAATGCGAGCAGCACACAGATACAGGAGATACCCATGCCGGCGTCCGAGGGTCGTATATGACTGAAAAAGTCACCAATCGAAGGAATTCCCTTTAAACGCACACCCAAAAGATTCTTGAGCTGTGCCAGCACCACAATCACTGCAGTGCCGGAAGTAAACGCTTTCGTCACGGGTGCCGGAATGAAACTGACTATGAATCCCAGCTGAAATACGCCCATGGCTAGTTCGACCAGACCGGCGAGAAACGCTAGGACAATGACCACCTGCACCGGTTTATCCGCACAGAATTGCAAAGTAAGTATGGCCATCAGGCTGGTGGGTCCAATGGACACCTGCGGTATGGTGCCAAAGAATACATAGATAATGGAACCAATGAATGCCGAATACAGTCCATATTCCGAGGAGAGACCAGCCAGGGCCGCATAGGCTATGCTCTGTGGTATAATTGTAAGACCCAAGGTAATGCCTGCTATGAGATCGGCTAAGGCCTTCTCACGATTGTAGCTCCGTATCCAGCTGAGTATGAACAGGCGGCGCACTAGCCAAGGCGCCTGTTTGGCTTTACTATACTTGCTCTGCATATCCATGTCCACGGTGTGAGCCAGTGGATCATTGTAATCGTCGCCGCCATTTGCCGCCGTGTACTTTTCCTTCTCCTCACAACTGGCTGGAATGTAAAGACAAATTGAGTTTGGGGTTAGACCGAATTACTGTGATCTTACGATCATAAATTGTGGCTATGGCGGTAGGTGATCGACTCTGTCGGCATCTACGCTTTTCAGCCCCCAGACCAAGAGTGTGCTTCCACGGCCAACGCATATTTTGTACTGATTTACAATTTCGCTAATGGCTTACGGCAAAACGCTTTCAACCGAATTTGTTTGCCTTCTGTCAAGGGGGATTTTTTTAGCTAGCCGATCCACCGGTCACAGTCTGGCTTGGGCGAAACATCAAAACAATAACAACCACAAAAACAAAAAACAGTAAAAATCAGCACAAAAACTGAATTGTGTGAAATCGTCATTAACTTAATAAACACGTAGAGAGCCAGTTGCGAGTATGGATAGAGCACATGCTATATTTATAAATCGAGATTCTTCAGTGCTATTGAAGTCTGATTACATTGGCGGAGAGAGGGTGGAGAGGTTATACCACAAAACCAGTTTACACTTCCTCAAAATAATATAGTGGAAAATTTTTAATATGCAAACATGAGTTTTTTCTTTTTTTTTTTTAGCAATTTTTAGCAATTAAGTGAATCAATTGTTTCCTCAAATTATGTCCCATCATCTCTCACATTTAGTTAGCAACTCCGAATATTTGCAGTTACTATAAATAGTGCGGCTGATTAGTCACCCCTGCCGTGAAAAAAAAACCAACCTGCACCCAGTTTTAGTCATGTCCCATCCTAATTTGTACTAAATGATTGTATAAACTGTTTCATTATCATTATTTATTTTCGCGCAAAGAGTCTAAGTAGTTAGTAATAATATTTTATAGATACTTTTCCAACAGCGAAACTTTTGCAGCAGCTTGGAAGATAAAAGCTTTGTCTGAAACTCATTCATAAACTTTGTAAGCTATTAATAGGCTGACAAACTATTCCAAATGCAAAAACTGACAAAAAAAAGAAACCACGAGATAAGTGGCCAAGTGAGGGCGTCTCTGCCATGAGTGCTGGTGAATGGGATGTAGTTGGGCAAGAAAAAATTAAAATCCAAATATGCCAAAAATCAGAACTATTTATGATTACATGATGATCGCCAACTTAATTCAGTAAATACACCTCAAACATACCGAAAGGAAATGCAATTTCCTTAAAAGTTAAGATCATTCAACCTATCCCTAAGAGAAAGAGACTATTTCGTCACTAGACGTAGCATTTGAGCAACTGGTAGAGCTGAAGCCCACGACTTGCAGTTTTACTTAGAGTCGAAACTTGACAGCGACGCGAGGAAAAGGAACTAATGGAGTGGATCAGCCAGCCAAGCCACAGATTCAGAAATCCAATGATCAGTGTTTGGAAGTACCTTGGTACAAATACCTAGGTACATACCTAGATACATATTTTGTATACCTTTTTCCTTACCTAGGTATTTTCAAATTCGAGTTCCTTACCTTACCTAGGTCTTAATTTTTATTTACCTTGTCAACATGTAAGATACTAGGTACTTTTCATACTTGATTTTTGTTCGCTCCGATAACATTATAGCAGAGATGCTGCCGCGCCCCGCCATATTGAAAAGAAAAGTATTAGGGAGCTGTTTGTGGCCTTACCATGCTAAATAAGAGGAAGGCGGCCGTGCTCTGCTTTGCTATATTTTGGCAAATTTTGTACTGAAAATCGGTTTTAAATCGCAAAATTTTACATTACACAAGTGAAAATGGGAGCACGGCTGTATAAAAACAAGAAAGAAAGTCGGTCAAGCCCGACTATAACATACTCTGCACCCTTAATGTCGCAGCTCGCATTTGGTCACGAGTCTGGCCGTTTGACTCGGTTAACACACAACGCACAACGCAGTGCGCTCTCTAAGTCTCTCTCTCTCTCTCTCTCTCTCTTTCTCTCACTAAGATTGCTTCTGCTGAACGCAATGCCTAGGTTATGGGTGGGGTGGGTGCTCATAACTTGAGTATCGTTCATCGGATCTTCATCATTCCTTCAGCAAATCGATAAATAATTTTGAGTACTAGATATCTCTAGAAAGTACGAACCTTCTATCATCAAAACTGTAGGAGATATGACGTTTTTTCCAAATTGCGGGGGCGCGAGGGGGCGTGGCAAAAATTGAAAATAAACTTGATCTGCCTGCAAGTATAAGAAATATATGTCCCATACATGTCAAACCTCTATCTCTTACCATCTCTGAGATCTCTTCGTTCATACGGACGGACGGACAGACAGACAGGCAGAGAGACAGACGGACAGACGGACATGGCTATATCGACTCGGCTGTTGATGCTGATCAATAATATATATACTTTATAGGGTCGGAAATGATTCCTTCTCCCTGTTAAATACTTTTGCACAAACTTAATATACTCTATGTACCTTCGGTACAGAGTATAAAAAAATAGAGGAAAGCCAACTTCGGCTCGACCGAAGTTTATATACCCTTGTAGCTTGTATGATTTATATAAATTAGTAGCCTGATTCCACTGACACAAATATGTACATTCGGCCAAATGTATATATTTTTGACAAGGCCTCCTATATACATTTTTTAACTCCCAATTTCTATGGCAGCTATACCATATAGTTGTCCTATCAAACTTGGTGGAATTATGTGAAAGCATAGAAAACTTATAAATACGAGGTTTGGGGATGTTTGGGGACCTATGGCAGCTATATGCTATAGTCATCCGATCTGGTCGGTTCCGACAAATGTGCAGCGTATTTGTACCAAAAGACTTCGTGCGAAGTTTGGTTAAGATGGCTTCAAAACTGACGGAGGAGATAGCATAGAAACAGACGGACAGACGGACGGACAGACGGACATGGCTATATCAACTCAGCTCGTCATGCTGATCAAGAATATATATACTTTATGTGGTCGGAGATGCTTCCTTCTATGCGTTACAAACATCTCGACAATTTTAATATACCCTCTACAAGGGTATAAAAAGGTATAAAGGTTCATGCAGCAGATGTACAGCGGAGTTTGGGCAGCAGAAACAGCAGGCTAACAGCAGACTAACAACAGACCAAAAGCATAAGACTAACAGCAGACTGGCAGCAGTACAGCAGACACAGCAGATGAACTGCCGAAACACAGCAGAGAAGCAGCCGTGAAAAAGGGAAGTGAAACAAAGTCGAGCAGAAGAGTCTAGAAGCCGCAGCCGAACATAAAACAATTAAAACGCCGTGTGTTAAATCTAAAGCTGAACTATTTTAATCACTTATTACTGTTAACTGTAAATCTAATTATATATTTTCCATAAGAACCGTAAATAAACAGAGCAGATTAGTCCAATCCGCTCACATATATAAAATTACAATACAATAGGTATACATCTGACGCATAAATACATTGTAACACTGTAAGACGTCGATTATAATTGACGTGAGATTGGCGCTCGTGTGCTGGATATGGACTTCCTTCATGTAAATTCTCATGCTTTCTCGTATGCACTTTAATCAGTCTTTCACTCACAAAATTGAGCATCGATTGGTGTTTATTCGCCACAGTTGGAACTTTTTCTCACAATGATTTAATCAAAAATGCCTTTATGTTCTTTTAAAAGTGCCGTGGCTAGTGTGGCCAATTTCCACCAAATATCGACTGTTAAAAATGCTAAAACAGCATTAAAAAAAAACTAAGAGAGCACATTTCACTTCTGGTGGGGAACCTCACGGGTCACTGTCTTATTGGCAGACACGCAGCACGCCTATAGGCGTCACGTACCATGACTTCTGTAGAAGTTGCAGATATGAAGAAGAGGAGGAAACGGTACAACACCCTCTCTGCCACTGCCCCGCTTTAAGTAGAAGGAGACTTAGGACAATTGGTCAACCTCTCGGAGATATCCGGGATAGAGATCCCAGCTCTACTAAAATTTATTCTGTCCACACAATGGTTCAGTACCGAGAACCCCCCTCAGTCTTAAAAAAGGCTAACAGGGAATAAACATGGCATCGCAATGGGCCCAAAGTGGCCTAAGTGCGAGAACGACTTGTCGTTCTCAGCCATCGCAACCTAACCTAACCTAATATTCATTACTAATTAAAATGGATGAACCATGCTTTTTAATTTAAAAGAACCTTTTTGTACCTTTACCTTTACCTAGGTACTGGAAATTCCGGATACTTTCTACCTTACCTAAGTATATATTTTGACGTTTACCTTGTACCTTACCAAGGTAAGAAAATTGGGTACCTTTCCAATCACTGCCAATGGCACCGCAATGTGGCTAACTGTATCTTTGAGCCAGAAAGTAACAGCAAATGCAGTAACCACACTCAGAAAAAAAACCAAGAGCTTTGTACTTGAATCAAGTACAAACGGTGTCAATAGTACTGTAAGTACGAAAATACTTGATTCAAGTAAATAAGTCTTATTTCAAGTATGACCCTTAGAACTTTTTAGCAGGCTCTAGGTCAATAAGTTATGATTTTCATCATAACGTTTCTAAAAACATGACACGCACAACACCACAAAGAAGGCTGGTTGATCGTATAGCTATTTCCGAAAGTTCCAACAGTTCAATCATCAGCGCTCTTTTTGCCCAACTTCAATGAGTTGGCAGAGGCTTCCTCATGCCAGAACTGCTAAGAACGCTTGGGAATCCCAAGTCAGACTTTTACTCCAAGTCACAGAAGCTTTGTGTATGTGCATGCCCCGTAATCGGCCCTTCTGTTGTTAGTGGGGGAAATGTTCTCCCCGCAGTTAACACAGGCGCCAATTGTTTGAATTGGCCAAATGCAATCAAACAGGGGATTTTGTTGTTTTTTAAATGAAACTATATTTTGTTTAGTTTTTAAAAACACAATGTGACTGTTTTAGTGACCTTTGGATTACACTAGTTTACAAAAAAAAAAAGTTTAATGACCCATTTCTACTGAAACTATTTTTAAGTGTAGTTTGGATTGGTGATCTCAAAAATCGATATCAAAAATTTTTTCATGGCAACGTTTTTTATACCCTTGTAGAGGGTATATTAAAATTGTCCAGATGTTTGTAACGCATAGAAGGAAGCATCTCCGACCACATAAAGTATATATATTCTTGATCAACATGACGAGCTGAGTTCATATAGCACTGTCCGTCTGTCCGTCCGTCCGTCTTGTTCTATGCTATCTCCTCCGTCAGTTTAAAAGCAATCTTAACCAAACTTTGCACGAAGCCTTTTGGTACAAATGCACTGCACATTTGTCGGAATCGAGCGGATCGGATGACTATATCATATAGCTGCCATAGGAACCATCGGTCGAAAAAGTAGTTTTAGTTAGAAAAACTTTTTTGTATTCAACGCAAACGTGCCCAAACCTCGTATTTCTAAGTTTTCTATGCTTTTACACAATTCCACCAAGTTTTATGAAAATCGGCCAACTATATAGTATAGCTTCCATACAAAAGATATGTCTGAAAAAAGCCTTAGTAGGAAAATCTTCTTTGTTTTCAATGCCATCGCTCCCAAGCTTGTTACTGATTAATATTATATGGTACAACACAATTCTGCCGAGTTTGATCCAAATCGGATGACTAAAGCATATAGGGGCCATAGGAACTATCGGTTGAAATAGAAGTTCTAATGAGAAAAACTTTTTTGTTTTCAATGGTAGCGTCTTTATACCTTCCAGTTGTGAATATTATCAGTTTCCACACAATTTTGGGGAGTTCAGTCAAAATCGGATGAATATATCGTATAGCTGCCATATAACAAACTGGGAAGTAAATGTTCAAAGTAGTGGCGCCATCAAGCTGCAAGGGTATATAAACTTCGGTCGAACCGAAGTTAGCTTTCCTCTTATTATTCAGCTGAACACGACCACTGTTTTGCCGTGCTCTCCTATTCAACTTTCGCATAAATTTTACGATTTTAAACCGTTTTTCTATTCGATGAGGGAAGAGTAGGCAGCTGAGCATTTTCTAAATGCTCCTGCTAGAAGAGTTAGCAGAGAGAATACAAACTATTGTTATTGGCTGTAACTGTAATTTCCAGTTATTTTTATGCCAAAAATGCGATACAGTTTAATAAAACTGAATTAATTCATATAAATAAAGAAACAAAACTAACAAAAAGTACAAATTTTTAAATGGGAAACAAAATGGAATGAAACAAAACATTCTTATCAATTATCGCGAAAGTAAACGTTTGCAACACGTTTTCGAATCCGTTCTCGACACTTTCTCGATAGCGAAAACGTATTGGAAACGATTCAGTTTTCGATCAGTTTTCGCTGTCGAGAAAGTGTCGAGAACGGATCCGAAAACGTGTATCGAGAACTTACGTTTTGCTGCCACAAAGTGAGCGACAGCTTATACTTTTTCGGACCGAAAACGGAACACATTCTCAATAGTTTTGTTAGAGAAAACTTCGAGAAAACATTGAAATCGGGAGAGAGGAGAAGCGCCTTTTCAGAAGGAAAAAGAAGGAGCGAGAAAGGCGCATGCGTGAGGAAGTCGAGATGCTATTCGGCTCGGGTGAGTCTCGAAAATTCTATCGAAAGATTAGACGACTAACTGAAGGTTTCAAACCCGGAGTTACACAATGCAAGGACGAAAATGGAAATCTGGTCACAGATCCGCAAGTGGCGCTAGACAAATGGAGAAGCTATTTCGCCAACCTGCTGGGAGGCGACAACGAACACAATACCGCCTCTGGAGAAGTAGCGATGCCACCAATTGACAACATACCCACCGCATGTTGATTATAAATCAGCCTTTGACACACCGATAAGGTCAAGGTTCTTTGACGCCCTGTCTACCTTTGGTATACCAGCAACGTACGTTCGACTTTGAATGATGACGTTGAGAAGCACTCGAAGCTCCGTCAAAATAGGGAAGAACCTTTCCGAACCATTTGATACCAAGAGAGGTTTTAGGAAGGGTATGATACCCTATCGTGTGACTTCTTTAATCTACTGATGGAGTATATACTGCGCCAGTGCCCAAATGCCAACAGATCGGGCTCATTTCTTTATAAAGATCTAATGCTACTCGCATACGCCGATGATATTGACATTATCGGTAAAAACGAACGGGCGGTAAGCAGGGCGTTTTCAGAGATTGAGAAGCAGTCTAAACTGATGGATGGGCTTAGCGGTAAACGAGGAAAAGACAAAGTACCTAGTATCCACGGACAAGAAGTCTACGAGTCTTGGACAATTTGTTACTATGGGGGAGTACAACTTTGAGGTTGTAGAGGATTTTGTCTACCTCGGGACGATGATTACCGGCGACAACAACATCAGCCTGGAGATCCGAAGAAGAATTACTCTTGGAAACCGATGCTACTACGGGCTCAGTAGGGAGTTCAAGAGCAGAGCCTTTTCTCGAAGAACGAAAATAGCGCTATACAAGTCGCTCATCATCCCAGTCCTGCGACACGGCGCAGAAGCATGGACAATAACAGCAGCGGATGAGGAGGCGATTGGCGTGTTCGAGCGAAAAATCTTTCGGAGGATCTATGGACCTTTAAAAGTTGGCGATGGATACCGCATTCGAATGAATCACGAACTGTATGAGCTCTATAGGGACATCAGTCTAGTCAAGCGCATAAAGCAACAGCGGCTTCGCTGGTTAGGACATGTAATCCGGATGGATGAAGAAGCTCCAGTAAAAAAGACGTACAAAGCGAAGGCGGCTAGCTGACTGACACCACTAAGATGGGATGATCAAGTGCGGAAAGACATTTCAAACCTTGGTGTGAACAACTGGTGCCAGCTCGCACAATGCAGAAGCGAGTGGAGGGCATTCATTGCAGAGGCCAAGACCGTTAAGCGGTTGTGATGCAACATCGGGCCAATAAAGAAGAAGAAGATACTATAAATTATAGTAATAGTTTAAAACAAATTTCAGTATTAAACTTATACTTTTGAACTTTTCAACAAATTGTTTGCTTTGCTAAAAAAGCTCCAACGAGAAAAAAGAGATCCTTTTGCTCCAAAAGTGGCAACGGTGAGCACAACTACAACTTTTGACTAATTTTAAAATACAAAGTCAACAACCTTAATGAAAAATCGATTTCAAATTGTAAAATATTTTCCAAATTGTATTAACCAAAACTTTGTAAAAGTTTAAAGTAAGAATACGGCAGGACGCTCCCTCTAAGTCTACATGGAAGACTCTCTACTCTAAGAAGGACATGGATTTGCTTTCTCCTGGGCAGAGCGTTACTTCAAATGATGAATAAAGACGACGAAAAGTTTTCGCACAGAATTACCTTTTCCATTTCCCATTCCAAGCCTATCTGAATCTATCTAAATCAAAATAAATCAATTTGATTTTGTAAATTTATGAGCTATAATTAAGGGAAAAATGAATAAGCTGCAGATTCTGATTGTGTGGTTTTTGATGAGGGTGGGGCTTGATGTCGGCCATTACCTACCATCGAAGGATAACTTTTTAATAAACGACATTTTCACGTATCCGTATTTGTTGGTTTGGGGGGGGGGGCACAATTGAAGGATATCCAAGGATGTTTTAGCGCACACCGATGTAGCCCAAGTGCTCGGCTTCACAATCTAATGAAAACTGCCGAATGGAATACTTTTGGAATGATAAATAAGAGAAGATGAGCAGATTTTTCTGATAAACAAGAAAAATGAAAAAAGTCAAGAAAACGGCGACAAACAATTTGCGCCTTATTTTGGTGACTTTTTTGTTGTTGTTGTTGTTGTTGTTGCTATTTGTTGCTCCGAGATCAGCACAACAATGACATACTTAACGCGCATTCGGCAGAGGCAGACAGATGACAGATGAAATGCGATGGGCAAGCAAACAAGTTGAGAAGGTGAAGGCGGACGGGAAGGTACAACGATATGACTTTTGATAGAGGCTAGTAATTCCGCCAGCTGATAAGACACACACATCGCCAACGTCAACCCTGCGGCAAAGTACATTTTGGCTGACAAGTATTTTTCCATTATTATCAATCAATAATTCCGAAATTGGATTGTTAATTGGATGGATAATATTTGAGCTAGAGTTTAGACTCGGTGGTAATCAGACATGTGGTGATAGCCTTTCCACAATGTTCCGTCCACTTTGGTTGTTTCTTTTTGCTAAATTGGGTGCGAAAAGTAGCTCGTGTCGAATTCCGACAGAAGTTTCCGTCTAGTTTGGGTGCTAATTATCCGCTTACATACTCGAGCCAAAGCGGGCGTGTGCATTTTTGACAGATATACAGCGATCTCATATAGTTAACCCTGTCACTTTATGGCAGCTGTAATTGTAATTAAGTCGTAATCTTTTCGCTAGATAAGAATGAGAGCAAAATGAACTCTTTAGACTTGACCAAATTCTGGGAATTTTACTTGCTTGACAGGACTCAGCTTCCTCTTACACCACAAGATAATGATTTCGTCAGATTGTAGATCTTATCGGACGCTGCAGCAGATTCGTATCTACAGACGAACAGATAAGCCATAAGCTTTGAGCTATAAATAGTTCTATTTATGTCTTGGCCTAGTCTAACGATAAACATTTGTGCATTCCTTGACACTGCGACATTTGTTTAGGCATTGAAAAATTACGTCAAGCTTCTCTTAATATTTGTTTTGTTTAATAGTTTTGAAAAGTGCGCGCTAAGTTCCAGTGGTGTTAAATGAATAAGGAGCCAGTGCTGTGAATCGGAGTATATTTATCGAAACATACTCGATAGTTCTCTCATCTCAGTGCTGACCATTTAGCTAGGCTTCGGCTATGTCTGCTATGATTTCAAGCTGAAAATTAGCCACATCAAGTTGGGAATAAAATATAAGAATTACATAGAGCGCCATCAACATTTGTAAATTTGTAATTGTAAATGTGATTGAATGCTGTTTTGGCTTCCCTTTTGCGCCGACATTCCGTTGCTGGTTTTCTATGTGACAGGGATGCCAATTAACGAAATAGAAAGTTGGCAGGGCCATGGCTGCTATCGACAGTGTTGCGCAGTGTTGGCTAGAAAAGGCCACTTTTTTAGCCGGAAAAAGGTCAAATTGTCAGCACTGCTTTTTCACCCGTTTTTTTTTTGGCAAAAAAATATCTGCAAAATCAGTGATGACTGGATTGGTTGTTGCAGTGTTGCCAGTTTAGCATTTTTCACACCAGATTTAGCTTTTTCACACCAGATTTATCGAATTCTCGATAACGATATTTGGTCGCACTATTAAACCGTATTAAATTGTGGGCGGCGTTTTGGACAATTTTGTGTGACTAATTTTAGGACCGGTCTTATTCCTATTTTACATTTTATGCGCCTTCCAGGTGGTCCTGGTCCTGTAAAGAGCTGCAATTAATTAAATTTTATACACTGAAGGCGGCCAACAACTTGGTGCAGCATTGAACATCAACAGCGATCAGCGGTTTGAAACAGACGGTTTATCCCAAGACGTATTTAGCTTTTTTTCGCTTAGCTGGCAACTCTGACTCGTATTTTTTTTTTATCGCTGTATCGATAGTAAACACTCGATAGGCACTATTGGCTGGTAGAAAAAACGCATCCCTGTTTCTCATTAAAAAAAATTTATTAAATAAAATTTAATAATATTAACCAAAATTTAGTGTAATCACTTCACATGCCAATCGCGAGTGTTTACGGGTGTTAGTTTGAGTTTGGATTTGTTCGTTCGAGCTAGGGATGTGCAAAACATCGGCGACAACTACATCGACAGCAAGTCAGGCAAAAGCAACCTTGCTCCCCGTTATCGCTACAGTACGCAGGGAAAAATAAAATTAGCAACAATAGCAAAGGCATATTTAGCTAAACTGTTACTGTGCTAAACGCCGACGACAACCATATTTATTTGCTTTTCTCGGCCAGCTAGAGCCTAGCGCCTGCCGCACAAGCAAAAGGAAAGGCAAGGCGAACACCAAAAACAAAAGTTTCGTGCGTTTTCATCGTTCGTCGACATCGACATCTTCTGGTGCTGGTGGCTGGCAATTGGCTTGCTCCCCAATCTATATCTATTATGAACAACAATAGTAAGCGGAAAACTCGACCTAGCGGAGGAGGAGGAGGTGGCGGGGGTGCCAGCGGCGGCATCTCAAGGTAAGAAGAAGCAGCAGGCCAGCCAGCTGCAGTAGAAAAGCGAATGCAAAAAGACAAAAGAAATCAAAAGCAAAAAGAGAAAAACACACACACACACACACGGTTGGCAGTGGTAGTGTGTGGGGCTTTGGCTGGTTTGCTTTTTGCTGCTGTTGCCCTGACAAATTGAAAAACCGCGACGACCAACTTAGTCAGCCTCAGCCAGCGAAAAGAGCGCCTCTCCGTGTCCGGTCCGTACGAGAAAGGTGAAAGCGCGTCTCGTAGTGTATTATTATTATTGGTGTTATTTTAGTGGTGATTATTGCAGCAACCTGAACGAGAGGAGCTAAATAGAATTCTTGCACCGAAAAAAAGAAACAGAAATCGTAAATGCAAATGGCGCTTATATAATGGGCCAACTTTTCTAGTGTGTGTGTGTGGTGTGTGTGTTTTTACTGGATCTTCTGTATAGTTTCAGTTTCGGTATCATATTTTTTTATGCTTTGTTTACATATTCCTTTCACAACCAGCGACAAAGCGAAAAACATAATTTGTTTAAAGGTTTCCGTTTGTCGCAGCAGCGCACCCCCAATTCAAGAGAGGGGGGCACACTCTGCCCCTCCCTCGCCATCGCTTGGTGTTGTTGCTGCTGCTGCGCCCTTTATATTTTCAATTGAAATATGACTGCAGCGCACACACATTCCCACATCCGCATTTGCAAACAGTGTGCGACAAAAGTATAAGGACGTGATTTCATTTCCCAACTGAGAATTTAAATTCAAGTGCAAGTATTTATTTAAGTCTTAATTAACTAAAAGATTTCAGTTTAGTTTGGTCAAACAAGACAAAACAAAAGCTTACAAATCAATTATAAAGAATCGATGTCGCTTGACCTTAAGATTGGAAATCAAACTCCGAACCACGTAAAATGTTATCTTTTCGATTTCGGATGTTTCACACGGCAGGATAAACGACGCATTTAAAATATTTGCCCTGCTTATAATATTCTCGAAAATTATATTTTTTAAACAATATTGTATTATCATTATTATAATCCAATAGATCATTCTTCCAATGAAAACCACTTTTGTTTATAGATTAAAAATATTGTTTAAACGTTATATTAGGGTCTTGTAAAACTTTCAATCAGGTCCGACAATATATATGTCACAAAAATAACACAAAAACAATTTTTTCCCCACCCCTCGAACCATTTTTTTTATCCCCAATCGTACCAAAGGTACAATAATATTTTTTCGGAGCTCCGATTCGCGAGTTCGAACCGAAATTTGCCAATGGTTAATGTTCGGGAATTTTAGGTTCGAGGTTTTTGGGCGAAGGTTTTGGTTCACACCTTGGTTCGGCACAAGTTTTACGCAAAATTTAATAGAAATCCAATTTATGTGATTAATATTCAAAATAAAGTTAACCTTCCATATAGCGAATTTTAACGGAATCAATAAAATCTTTGCTATAAAGAAAAAATCGTAATATAAAAAAAGAAAAACGAAATTGCAGTGTTCAGGAATCAAATTCGTTACTTAGAGAACTTCGTTGTACGGAAGCTCGTAATAAAGAAGTTCGACTGTAGTATTCAGAATTTCTGTACTTTTGATAAGACAAAACAAATTTTAAGAACAGATCAACTGAGACATCATGGTATTGATAAGACATTAAGTTGTTTACATTAATAAACTTTTGTTAAAATCTTTAAAAGGTTTGATTTAATCGGTTCTCTATTTGTGCCATCAAAGACTCTTATTTCTATTATTACTTATTTCTAGAAATTATTTTGAAAATCCTTTATACTTTCGTTATGATTTCGAGTCTTTGTTGAAACCAAAAATTTAGGTTCGGAAGCGGTTCAGGTTCAGCAAAATTTCTGAACTTTGGTTTGGTTTAAGGTTCCGTTCACAGTTAAAAAATGTCGGAATTCCGGTTTCAAACCGGTTAGCAGCCCTGCACAGAGTATATTAAGTTTGTGCAAAAGTATGTAACAGGGAGATGGAATCATTTCCGACCCTATAAAGAATATATATTCTTGATCAGCATCAACAGCCATGTCCGTCTCTACGTCGGTATGAACGAAGAGATCTCAGAGATGGTAAGAGATAGAGGTTTAGCATGTATAGGACATAAACTTCTTATACTTGCAGGCAGATCAAGTTTATTTTCGATTTTTGCTACGCCCGGTCCATTAAAAGTTTGGTTTGTAGGTATACACCTACATACATGCAAAGACTTGTGGCTCTATCTCTTATAGTCTCTGAGATCGACGTGTTCATACAGACAGACAGACGGACATGGCTAATCGACTCGGCGGCTGATGCTGATCAAGCATATATATATACTTTAAAGGGTCGGAGAAGCTTCCTTCTGGCTGTTAAATACATTTGCACAACTTCATGTCCCATTTTCACATTTTTAATGTGAAAAGGTTATAAAAAGATATAAAATGTTACTCATTTTCCAAAAAACAATATTTTACTTTGAAATTTTTTTGATTTTTTTTTTGTAAGATGTCTTGACCCACTTTTTCGAGAACTATTCAACAGCTAAAACACAAATGCACTTAATTCGTGTTACAAATCTATTATAAATCATTTTTATTTTATCGAAAACAGTTGTCGAAACTTGAAAATGGTAACAAAAATAAAAGAAGTGAACGTTGACCGATTTTCAAATTTATTTTTTACTCCTTCTACCCACCATTCTGCTTTGAACTGCGATATTTATATCGGAGTTAGGACCAATAAAGGGGGAAAAAAGGTTATTTTCGAAATTTTGACTTTGAAACCCCATAAGTCAGTTATTTATTAAACGTTCCCATATATCCTAGTTCAGAACAGAATTACATCAGTTCTTAATAAAACCCCGTTATCATTTATACTTTCACATAACCCATTCTCAAAAAGTTTTTGAACCGTGGGCCTATTTTTTAAATTTTTGTTAACTTTGAACCGGAATATAAAAACAAACGCAGCAAAAAAAAAAATAAAATAAAAAATCCTAAACTTAATTTGACCAATTGCCTATCCAATGAATAAACCGCTTGTTAATATAACTTATAGTTTTTGTATAATTTAATTTTTTCTGAACCTTTAAAAAATGGCAACTGTAGGTATACAGTACCCTTAATCAATATCAAATTTGGGAGCGTCAGACCTACCTCTTGTATGGCAGCTATACTATACAGTTGTCCGATTTTTAAAAAACGTGGATGAAACTATGAAAAAGCATAGGAAACGAATAAATGAGAGTTTTGGGACGATTGCATTAAAAACCGATCCGACCGATCACTCCTATTGCAGCTATATGAAATAGTGATACGATCCGTCCGGTCCATTAAAAGTTGTGTGTGTATTTGTACTAAAAGATTATATGAATTATATTTGGTTGTGGTACTGACGTTCGTGCCAATAACTCTTTCAATTTCTTTCATTTGGTGTTTGGTTTGTTGCAAAAATAACTTCAATACTCTCGTTCCATCGCACAAGATTTATATTCTTAAGCTTCTTTTTCCGCTTTGTATATTTCACTCACTGAGTTGTTTACCTTTCGATCTCTTCTAGAAAAACAGTTTGCGTTTTCATAGTCTTAAACAGCGGCCCAACAACCGTTATCAGCGAGTTTCGATCGCACACACTGCACCTGTTGCGCCTTCTGAGTATGCGTCTTGCCGTCGCCGTACTCCGATTCTCTGGGACTTTATTGTTGTTCACACTTCGAACGGAGTTAAATGCGACACAATTTATTATGCGTCTGTGATTGACGCCAGTTGCCGAAAGAAAAGTTTCGCAGCAATGGGGGGCGTGCCCTCCGTTGGTCTTAATAAGTGGTGTCCAAACTCGCACAATCAAGCATTGCGCTTGTGTGCGTAGCAGCGAAAAGCGAAGTAAACATGTTGACATTTCAACATGAGCAACAATCTTACGAGAGCTAGCCGCCAAGCGTGCTAATTATAGAACACACGTATTCTCTCTCTCTCTCTCTCTCTCTCTCTATACGTGTGTCGGCTGCGACACCGGCAGAATTATAAGTTCCTATCCCATGGGATAGGCTTTTGTCATTTTGGACACCACTGCTAAACTGCATTTGCTCGGCTGATGGGTTTCCATACAAAAGTTTATGTTCACAAAACTACACAGCGTATGAACCTACATTTTAAAATCTATCAAACAAGTCCTTTTTACTCATTAAATATTAATGTAAAACAGAGTTCCCCAGCCCTAGCCCCTGGTGTCCGAACATACTCGCCAATTCACACCGAAGTCATGCAACACTGTGTGTTAGAGAGAGAAACAGTCACAGTTTTCGAGCTCTCTTCTTGAAGAACCCTGACGTAGAAAATTCTTCGTGCTTTAAGCGTACGGTCTCCCAATGTGACTGTCCAACAGCAAAATACCACCAAATGTGATACGGGCAAACTGTATTGTCACCTATGTTTTGCTTGTATTCGAATTTGGTTAATTGTTTTTACTTTTTTAAATATTCGGGCATATTTGAAGGATATATGTAAAGCAGAAGCAGAGAAGTAATGGAAAATCTTACAATTGGTTTCAACTTACGCCAATCGATGATTTTTTGTCGTACTTTTACTGCTCACAATAAAAAACAAACTATTCTTTCTACACATTCCCCATCGGAATTGAATCAGCTGTTGCTGCCTGTCAAGTTAGCGGCGCCATGAGCTTTCCGGTGGGTATGATCTGAAATTTTATTTTGCCTGAGTTCGACCCAGCGTAGAGAAGCTGGGTGAACTTGACACCCATCGGTGTCGATTTAGTTTGTCTCAATACTTTCAACGACAAAAAAAATCATATGTTTTTGTATTGCAATGAAATTTAAATATTAAGGGACGCATAATATAAAGTTTGAGGGGACCTATCATCGTAGAAGAAAGGTGTCTTTAATGACCTGGTTTCCTTATCTCAGCAAAGACCTTGGGATGTTTACCATTCACAATAGATAGTCCCATTGGTACGAAGTGTTTCTAGGAACAACTTTTGTTGAATTTAGCTTATCTTGGTATACCAATACAATCTATTCGTCTGCTTTGCAAATATTATGTCTTGAGCAAGGCTGCAAACCTCAAAAATTTTGCAGAAGGTTCGGTCCGGGGTTCGAATCCGTTGTAAAGTCTAATGTTCGGTTCGCGGACCGGTTCCTGAACCCCCGGTTGGCTTGAACATAAAAGAATAATTTCGATGTATTCCATGTGTAGAAGATTTGTAGAACACACGGGATTAAAATTAATTTTTAAAAATAATCAGGCCTGTTGTCGTTTCCGTAAGAGTTGTGATTTCCCAGAAAGGATTAAGGAATTCAGTTGAAACATTTTGTCATCTAGGGTTTCGAATGAAGATAAATGGAAATTTTGATCTAATAGCCGAAATATACAGTCGGTTTTTGGAAGCGGGAACCTTTAAGAATACCTATTCCGCATGATTTGATTGAAATAGGAAACTGGAACAGGCCTGAATATTCTTTATTTCAATAATGTAATTTTAATTATCGAATTCAATAGCTGAAATTTACAACTTTTGAGAACTGCTTAGTTAATGATTATTATATCTTCCAAGAGCTGTTCATCTATACTAGCTCATAGATAGATTAGAAAGATCCAATTTAAGTGTTAAAAAAGTCTGATTATTCGATTTTTCGATAGGGCGCAGAAGATCGATTGTGCCGTGCGCTGTGTGGCACGTAGCGCCGTCTTGTTGAAACCAAATATCGTCCAAGTCTTCCGCTTCAATTTCCTCGAAGAACCAATCACTTATTCAACACTCAACATTGCGCGGTAGCGCTCACCATTCACGGTCACGGTGGCTCCTTCATTTTCCAAGAAAAATGGACCAATGATGCCTCGAGACCAGCTCATAGATAGATTAGAAAGATCCAATTTAAGTGTTAAAAAAGTCTGATTATTCGATTTTTCGATAGGGCGCAGAAGATCGATTGTGCCGTGCGCTGTGTGGCACGTAGCGCCGTCTTGTTGAAACCAAATATCGTCCAAGTCTTCCGCTTCAATTTCCTCGAAGAACCAATCACTTAATATTCAACACTCAACATTGTGCGGTAGCGCTCACCATTCACGGTCACGGTGGCTCCTTCATTTTCCAAGAAAAATGGACCAATGATGCCTCGAGACCAAAATCCACACCAAACAGTGACACGTGGTGGGTGCGTTGGCTTCTCGACGACGATATGCGGATTTTCTGTGCCCCAGGTGCAACAATTTTGTTTATTAACATAAACACCTAGGTGGAAATGTGCTTCATCCGAAAAGATGATTTTTCGGTCAAATTCACAATCTTCGGCCAAACGATCTTCCGCCCAATTTGCGAACTGTAGACGATTCGGATGGCCAATTGGCTTTAGCTGCTGCACCAATTGAACTTTGTATGGCTTCATGGCAAGGTCTTTATGAAAAATCAAAGAAGTGCGCGAAATGTCCACTTGTTGAGATCGATGGCGAGTTGACGTCGATGGTTGTTCACGCACATTTTCAACAACCGCAGCAATGTTTTCGGTCGAGCGCACCGGACGAATACGTACACGGATTGGTTTATCCACCAACATTCCTGTTTCACGAACTCGCTTCACGAATTGATCTACAAATTGAGCTTTCGGAACATTTCTTTTGTTAAATAGTTTTTTTCAAATGTCGCACAGTTTGAGTCGAGGACTTACCACTTTGGAAATATGTTTTTAATATTTCCCAACTTTCTTCAAGCGTATAGCGACCCATTTCGTAAATGTCAAAGTTTTAACTAAATATTAGTCGCTTTCCGAATGACATTTGACGTTTTTAAAGTCAAATTATGAATAGTTCAAATTCCAGACATTAGATTGACCACCCTGTATCTTGTTAGTCCTCGTTTTTTTGACCTTTCCAAATTCTAAGACATTTGTCAATGTACTGAAGAGTTAGTAAACGTTCGCACATTGGGTAGGTTGGGTTTCATCGTGTCACACAGTCTAGTACTGTTTTCTTAAAATTTTTCTATATGCAATAGATTTTATTTAGTGTGAGTACGAAGTTTCTTATAAAGTGTGCGAACTATAGTAAAGTCAAACTGAACTTTCCTAAAAAAAAAATCGTTAACTACTAAATTTAGCACAATGAACTGTAATTATAGGGTCCTCCATGGAATCTATTGGGGTAACATGGGTCATCGTCCAAATCAAGAAATGCTTTTGATTCACATGAGCAACCTTCATCAACATTACATTCTTCATAGTTGCATTCCTTTTCGAATCTACAGTTATCATTTAAAAGTTATCCTACTCGAACTATCTTCAATCCATTATCGACGGTTATAGTATAAATCTAAACTAGAGAAATGTCGTAGGATTGGAGAACTTCTTGAATGATAGCAGTCAGATTACAAGGAATTGTTATATTTCCTTGTGTGTCGTTGGGCAAATTACTTAATTTTGTGAACCGAACCTATTTTTTCGAAAAAGTGGTAAGGTTCGAGGAGTCAAAAATTGTAGGGGACCCAAAAAACCCGAACCGAACAGGTTCTTAGGGGTTCGGTTCGGGACCGGTTTGCAGCCTTGGTCGTGAGACCTACTTTCATTTCGTAAAACTAGCCCTTTGCGTTTCTAAAACGAGTCCAAAACTTTTATTTTTGAAAAATTAAGAGAAAAAAACCCAAGTGATTTTTAACCGCATTTTTATTTAGCAATTCAAAAACAATCGACTCTCGTCCTACATTTAATTTAGTTTCACCCAGAGAATACCCCCGGGTGGTGAAAAGAGTTTTTTTAAATATGTATGCGCACTTACTTATGGCAGAGACGGTGCCATATGTGTACGTTTTTCTTTACACATTTGCCTGAGTGCGCATTTTGTGGGCATAGTAGAGGCTCTTGGGGGTTTGCTGCCCACTACTATGTTGCCTACAACGCACGCACACTTGGTCAGATTATATTTGTATACACTTCTTTTCCTCCCCGCCGCCTGCCTTTTTCTTTTTCGTATGCACTTTTCTTGCATTGTCAGCATTTTTTTTTTTTTTTGTTTTGCAGTTTTCTGTGACGTGCGCCGTCTGTGCTGCGCACACTTCGTTGCTCCATCCATCCCCGCCGCTGGGCTCTCTGAAATTTGGGTCACTTTACAATTTTGCTGACCAAACGAAATATCGTTGTTCTTGTTTACCATTCCGCTTCTCTATTTATTTGTGCCACCTCCGTTTCAGCCTATTTCTTGCACACGTTGCACTCTCTCCCTCTCGCTTATCAATATGATGGCGCCCGCAACGCATGATTCACTTTTTGAAACGCAATCAATTATTTGTTTTCATTCACGAAAATGTGCGCAATGCACGCTCCTCGAAGCGGTCTTCCAACTCCAGCTGCCCACGCCTCTTCGGGCTGTACGAGTTCATTGTGCGTTGCGCATTTCACGGTCGTCGATCCTGCACGCAATCAAATTACCCCCAAAATGTTGTCCAGCAGAAAGCTTTTGTTAGTGAGTTACAGTGAAGCACCACTTGGAATGAACACTTCGGCTCTGTTTTGTAGGTAAACTTTGTTGGGTCCAAGTCAATTTCTAGCTCAAGTAAATATCGATTTCAAACATTTTTTCAACGCAACGTTTTTTAAATATGAATTTTTAAAAAAAAAATTATCCTCGTCTTTTGGACAATATTAGAAGTTACTGAATAGATAGAAAAAAATATTCCAGAACAGAACAAAAGTCGAAGCAAATGAAAATTTTTTTTTTTTCAATTCTCAAAAATACCACTTTTTTAGCACTCAATTGCTCACAGCTTCTGTATTTCTTCATCGATAACTTATTTTCTTTGTAAAAGTGCGTTTCTTAAGACGAAAAACAAAAAATATTTTTTTTGAATTTTTAAATATTTTTCCTAGGCGTTTGGAAAATCGAAAATTGCGTTTTCGAGCAAAAAATCATTTTTTTTTTTAAATATTTTGTATTATTGTATTCAAACTACTTAACCGAGCTGAAAAAAATGTTTTGTGGGATTATTAACAATTCAATTACCTTTCGATTCATATTTTGCTTAACGATTTTGATGTGAGATATCGCTCCAAATGTAAGTGCACCTACCGAATAAGAGAAAAAATTCATATTTAAAAAACGTTGCCATGAAAAATTTTTGAAATCGACTTTTGAGCTCACCAATCCAAACTACACTTCAAAATAGTTTCAGTAGAAATGGGTCTTTTTGGCTGTGAACTAGTGTTATTGAAGAAAACATCTCTTCAACCTCCCATGACCAAGTGTCGCAACAACTACATCTTTTTATACCCTTGAAAAGTGTATAACGATCGGTCGGAAAATGGGTTCTAGTGAGAAAAACTTTAAGTTAGTTTTTTAAGTTAGCGTTCTTAAACTCGGTTATTATTAAAATTATATGTATTCAAACTGATCTGCGAAGTTTGGTTCGGTTCGGTCCCAAGGTTTTCTTTCGGATCTGACCTCGTAGATTTTTAGATAGATGACAAATTTTTGGCTCTACTTTCGTCCAAAATTTAGACCAGATTACCGAGCTCTATTTAAGTCGAATGACCTTATTGTTATATTTATTTATTTATTTAAGTTTGACAAAGTTCTGTCAACATTGCAGGGGTCGCTTAAAAAAATGACAGTAAATTATTTCTTACATCTAACACAGAAGAGTGAGCAGAGAAAAGATGGTAATACATATTATAGTTAAGACACAAATTTCGGAAAGGTTCATAGTTAACATAATTTGTTAGGCAATGCTGTAGATAGATCGGAGAGAAATTTCTGGTAAGACGCAAAGGAACAGCAAGATTTATTTGGCTTAACAGAGCGCAGGAGTCAATATCACATGATAAGAGTTTGTGAATGAAAAGCACACAATGGCACGTACGGCGGTTCTTAAGAGATGTAAGATCGATTAAGAGTAGTCGATGCTCGTAAGATGGAAGATGGATGGTGGGATCCCAGTTGAGGCCACGGAGGGCAAAAATTAAAAACAGTTTTTGAACCGATTCAAGTTGGTCCTGATATTTTTGGTAATGCGGTGACCAAACACACGACCCATATTCAAGTATTGGTCGAACTAGAAAGACGTATAAATGTTTAGTGAGATACGGATCGTAAAATTCCTTGGACCATCTTTTGATAAACCCAAGAGCACCCATAGCTTTATTAGAGAAGATAGGGACATGTCTATTAAAGCTTAATTTGGGGACAAAGCGGACGCCTAAATCATCAACCTCGTAAATGCGTTCAAGAGGATTGTCATCAATCGAAAAGTCGTATAAATACCTTTATATTTATAGTTCCATGAAAAAGGAACCTGCCTCAACTTCCAACTTGACTTATGTGTTATTTCGTTCTGAAAATCTCAATATGATGTATTTGAACTGGATTTCCAAAACATAAATATAAATATCACTTTAAGCAATTCTGTACTAAAAAATTATTTTTCCGCCCCAAATATTGATCAAGCTTTAAAGTTCTTAAGAAATTGACTTAAATTATTTTTTTAACCGAATCTTTTATTGTATACCGGGGGTTAGGTTCGGGCTTAGGCTCGGGAGGTTCATAATCCCTTTCGAGGGACTCAAAAATTTCGTTCCGAACCGATTCTTTGGGGTTCGGTTCATGACTGGTTTACAGCCTTGATTAAAATAGCAAGACAAGGGCTGACTGAACGGTAAGTTGACAGATCTGAAAAAGTTTTTTGAAAAAATGTGAATAGAACGGAATACAAATATTTGCGCCTGGATTCACATTTTTTTCGATTAAAACTTTGGTAATGCCAGTTTCATGGACTTCGTTACGTTAGATTAGGTTAAGTTGCGATGGGTGAGAATGACAAGTCATTCTCCCACTCAGGACACATGAGCCCATTGCGAGCCCATTCCCTGTTAAACCCTAGGGTGGTCCTCAATAATGAACCATTTGTGTGAACAGAATGAACTTAAGTAGAGCTGGGATCTCTCGAGAAGTTGAGAAGGTGGGGTTGACCAATTTACCTATGTCTTCTCTTACTCAAAGCGGGACAATTACACAGAAGGTGTTGTATCAATTCCTCCTCTTCCTCATATATACAACTTCTACAGACAACTGCGTGTCTGCCAATAGCGATCTATCCTCAGACTCGTTTCCGTTTATGTTTCGGTGTCCAGGCACCCATATCAAGTGAACACTGAAGTGTCGACCAATGTCGTTCAGGAATGAGCTCCATTCAGTGAACGTTTAAGCATTATTTGTGAATGAGTCTAGTTCCTTAAGAGTTACTTGACTATCGGAGTATATAAATACGTTTTCTTCTTTGACCGTGAGTGTGCTAAGGTAAGGTGCTTTTTGATGGCTACTGCCTCTGTTTGGCACACACTGCAGTGATCAGAAGGGAGGAACGATAAGCTCACATGTAGGTAGGGGGAGAAGACACCATCCTACTACTTTTTCGTCGAGCCTAGAACCATCCGAGTAATTATTGGTGGCGTTAACTCTGCTGTGAGGAAGGTTGTACCTCTTATGACGCGTTTTCGAGCTTATTGAAATCAAAAGAGGGTCTACACATTACTATACCCTTGCAAATGTTATATAATAATTTTGACCAGAAGTTTGCAACGCATTGAAATATTTATTTCCGATCCAAGGCGACGAGCTCAGTCGATTGATATCTTTCCGTCCGTCTGTCCCGGATTTTAAAGCTATCGAGCAAAATTTTGCACAGAGTAACACAAATTTTGTAGTTTTTCAAAAAGTTTTTCAAATTTATTCAATAATACCTATTTCGTCCCTTTCAAAATATTCCCTATTGAATATATTATATTTATGCCAACGTTTCTTCCAATCCTTGAAGCTCTTAAAAACATAAATTTTTTCTGACCTTGTTTAGCTCCTACTTCGATGCCGTTTTTATCGCCTCAATCGTGTCGTAGCGTCGTCCTTTCATGCATCTTTAGTTTCTAGTTTTGGGAACAGAAAAAAGTCACAGAGGTCCTGGTCGCGGGAATACTGTGGCAGCAGCATTATTAGAGTGTGGGTTTCGCCAAAAAAATCTCGCACAAGCAACGACTTCATTTTTTGGAAGAGTTAAAAATCGAAGATGAGCCAAATAATAATAAAATTAACATCCATATACGTAGCCCGCGTAAATATGAAATTTGCGATACTTTTTGAACAAACCTCGTATGTCCAGACCGTCCGGATCAGAGAACTATATATCAATGCGGCCATAGAACCAACGCAGTTTATTTTTGATGTTTGGGAATAAAAAGAAATCATTGGGTGCCAAATCAGATATGTAGTACTCAACGATTTGGCCGGTCAAAAAGTCGCTTGTGTGAGAGCTCGCATTGTCATGATAGAGAATGATTCGTCTTCGGCGGTTGGTTTAGCAAATTTCTCCGAAAACTTCCGTCAAACAAATTGTCATTCGTGCGAAGAAACAGGTGACCATTCGCTTCGCAGTGCTTCGTGCGTGAACAAATTTTGTGAAATTTGGCTTCTAACCTGTTACGATCTTATAAACGTCTTTTGAAGCACCGCGATCGAACTTTTTCAGCATTTCTTTGCACCAATCCACACGAGCTGAAACCAACGCGAACAAACCTTGTTTTTACATATGCTGGTGGAACTAATGTTTAAGGATACCTCAATCTCACGGTATGTCACATGACGATCTTGCATTATCAGTTCACGCACAGCATCGATGTTTTCTGGCACAACATCCGATTTTGGACGACCTCCATGGAATTCGTCGCTGAGCGAACTACGACCACGATTGAATTCACTATACCAGCGATATACAGTGGTTTTTGATGGTGCTTTATCGCCATACAAAGAACTGACTATCGACACACTCTTGTTGAGATAATCCACGTCGAAAGTTGTGAAAACTAATCCAACGAAAACGTTCTCTTGAAATTAACATGTTAAAGTCAAATTGATTTTTTCAACTCACTGTGAACAACGCAAATAGCGCTAGTACATCAAAACGTTGTGAGACCGTCGTGTATGCTAAAAACCGTTTAACTTTATTTTGGTATTAAGAGTTTTTCACTATTGACATTAGTGTTCCCAGCTGCCATAGAAAAGATCGGTTTGAAAAAAAGTTTTAGTAAGAAAAACTTGTTGGCTTTTGTTGCTATATCTCTCCCAATATTGATATTTATTAGTATAATATGCTTCACAATCGAAAGAATATATCGATAAGCTGGAATTAGCCAGAATACAAAATTTATTTTTGTTTATCAAAAAGCTTAAAGTTGATAGTTTAGACAAAAGTTGATCGCTGTTTAGTTTTACCCACAAATAAATTAAGCAAAACCATCATTTCCAAGCGTTGCCGAAATGTATACAATTAAAGCTTAGTAATACATTGTTAACAATACTGCTAACCCAAACAAAAATTGGAGGCAAAAATTTAGTTTATTTAGCAGTTGTGGTGAATTGAACGGGAGGTGCCGATAAGCCGAGAAATTCGAAGAATTCACTTTTTTTTTATAAAATGTTCCCTTTGGGGTCGGTCAGCCTCTGTGTGGCTAACAAATGCGATTAAAAAAACACAAATCTTTCATCATTCTCACAAAAAAAAAAACATAAAGCTCGTTCGCAGCGGTACAGACGACGCTCGTATGGCTATTCGTCGCCTTTTGTCATGCATTTCTGAGCAAATCGGTTACTAACTTGTGCTTTTGCAGATACAACTCCAACGACAACAGCTTGAGGCCAGTAAACAACAAGGCAGCTAGTGGTGGTGGTGTAGGAACAGGAGCAGCAGCAGCATCTGGAGCAGCACGACCACTGACGCAGGGCGTCTACAATAATACCTTTTTCATGCACTCGGCCACGGCGCTGGTGGGCAGCGTAGTGGAGGTGCGCCTACGTTCGGGCAATATCTACGAGGGCGTGTTTCGGACATTCTCGGGCAACTTTGACATCGCACTGGAGCTACCGGCGTGCATTAAGTCCAAGAATTTGCCGGATGAGGGCAAGGTGCCGAAACACATTATTTTCCCGGCCGACACCGTGGTGACCATTGTGGCCAAGGACTTTGATTCGCAGTACGCCACAACGGGCAGTTTCCAGACGGATGGCGCCATCTCGGACAAGTGCAATGGTAAGATACATCCATGTTAAAGTTGACCCAATTCACTTACATACCATTTCCATTGCCAGGTGCACGTTTGGATGAGAAGGAGCTGGAGCCGTGGGATTCGGGCGCCAATGGCGACATCGACATTGAGCTGGATGGAGCTGCCAATGGCTGGGATGCCAACGAGATGTTCCGCAAGAATGAGAATCAGTTTGGAGTGACCTCCACATTCGACGACTCCCTGGCCTCTTATACAGTGCCTTTGGACAAAGGCGATTCACTGGAGTTCAAAGAGGCCGAGGCCAAGGCCGAGAAACTGGCCGCTGAAATAGAAAATAATCCAACCTGTCGCGAGCGTTTGGATTTGGAAAATGGTGATGAGGAAGCCTTGTTTGCTGCCGTCGAGCGTCCAACGCAGCAGGAGCAGGAGCCGCCGCAGCCGCAACAGCAGCAGCATCGCTCTGCTGACAGGGAGCGTGAAAGGGAGCGCAACGAACGCGAAAGGGAGCGTGAGGAGCGGGACAGGGAGCGGGAACGCGATCGCGGCAACAACAAGCCACGTGGTGGAGGGGACTATCAGCTCAGGGAGACTATGAGCAGTGATCGCTATATCACCAAGCAGACGCGCAGCATTACCGGACCGCCGCCGCCAACGCATGTGCAGGCCACCGGAGGACGCGATCGGGGCGAGAACAGTCTGATTATGCAGCAGGCTGGTGGCGGCATCACTGCTGGCGGGGCTGGTCAAGGCGGCTCTACGCAGTCGACTGCAGCTTTGATGCTGGCAGGCGGACTGAAGAGCTCGGGGCCAGGCTCAGCAGCCAGTGTGGCCACCGATGCGGGCAGTAAGTATGGCGGCGGCGGTCCGATTGTAAAGCGCAAGACTGTGCCCCAAGGGGGCAAACCTATGCGTGGTAATGCACCCAGCGGCAATGTTTCGGTGTCCCAAGGTGGCAGTGGTAGTTCCGTAGGCCAGGGCAAGGGGGGCTATCAGCCCTCCATGGGTATGCAGAGCCAGTACTCGTATCAAGGCAACTCGCAGTTGATGCACGGGTAAGCGAGGGAGATATTTTTCAATCCTATAAGGGTGTATCATTTCGTTTGTTGCAGCTCCTCACAATATCGCCAGCAATCTCACATGGGTGGTGGCGGCAAACTAAATGGGGACGCTAACTCCAATGCCAGCAAGTCGATGCCTCCACGTCAGATGCGTCAATATCAGGGCTCACAGAGCAACTCGTCGCTGAATTATGTTGGCGAATCGAAACCTATGCATAGCTCACATGGAGGTCACTCGGGCCAGAATAGCAACTCGCCGCCTTTGCAGACAGTCGGACAACAGCCACAGCAACAGCAGCAGCAGCAACAACAGCAGCAGCAGCAGCAACAACAACAACAACAACAGCAGCAACAGCAACATCAGCCGCAGCCTCAACGACAAATGCGATCACGTGATAATCAGCTGCAGGATCTACGACAATTTGGCCAGGACTTTCAACTGGCGCCCAGCAACAGCTCGCCACAACAACAGCAGCAGCAACAGCAAGTACAGCAGCAACAGCGAGCTCTTCAGCAATCAACCTCGCCACCACAGCAACTGCAGGCTCCACCTCAGCCTCAGCAACAATCACATGTGGCCATGCAGCATCATGTGCCACCGCCTCACCACCAGCACCAGGCGCCACCCTTATCACAGCCACACTATGTGCCTCAACAACAGCAGCAGCAGCCGCCTCCACAGCAGCAGCAACATGTGCCGCCGCATTTGCAACAAAAGGCTCAGCAGCAGCAGCAACAGCTGGTGCAGGAGCCGCCGCAGCAGCCACAGCCCATTTACCATACCATGCCGCCGCCACAGACTTCTCCAGTGGTGATTGCCTCTCCCGTTTTGCTCGAGCAACCGCCCCCGCCTTTGCAGGCACCACAGCAACAACAACAGCTGGTAACACCCAAGGCCGAAGTTTTGCCGGCACCCAGCAGCATAAGCAACACCACCACACCCACTGGCATAGCCAGCACATCAACAACAGCGCCAGTCACGGGCTCCAGTAACGGCGGCTCGGAGAAGTCAGCGCCAGCGACAGCGGGTGTCAGCACTGCAACTGGAAATACCGGAACCAGCAGCAGCTCGAGCACCGGAACCAGCGGCAGCACACCTGTGGTGAAGAAACCACATGTGCTCAATCCCTCGGCCAAGCCGTTCACGCCGCGTACCCCCAGCACACCCAATCCCTCGCGTCCACACACGCCACAGACGCCCGTGCCCATGACGAGCATCTATGCGACCACCGGAGCCCATCTACCGGCGGCGGCGTCCAATCAGCAAGTCTATTTGCTGCAGCAGCAGCATGCATTCCAGGCACCTACCCACCCGCAGGCCGGTCAGCCCCAGCGCTTGCGTCGCGGTAACTATGGTAAGTCATGGTCACGAATTGGTTAATCTGGATTAATAATCTTCAACCTTAACTCATTGCAGCTCCCATGCAAGCTTCGCAAATGCATGTGTCGGCCACCACGGCCACTGGACAACCTCTGCTGGCCGCCGGTCCCATGCCGCAGTTCATACCCGCTTACCCGCATGCACCGCATCCACAACATTTCCAATCACAGACTTACCCCATGCAGATGCGCGTCTATCCCGATCAGTCTCAGCAGCTGCAGTTCCTGACGGCGCAGACACCACCGTCGACCACACCATCGCCGGGACAGCCGCATCAGACGTACCACCCGCCACCACAGCCCTCCCCTGCCGGCGGGGGACCGCAGTCCACATTCACGCCGCCCACACAGCCGCAGACATATCAGCTGATAAGCGTACATCCCTCACAGATCATACCCAACTATTTCCAGCCGCCGACGCCACAGCATCCGCAGCAGAATCAACAGTTTCAGTTTGTCATGCAGCATCAGATGCCTCAGTAAAAGCGAAAATGGCGAACTCTCCCAATTGTGGGAGCTGTGTGCGCAGCAGTAATCAAGCAACACCCACAATCACACACACACACACACACAGTCACACACAGACACTGCATCCACATACCAACATACATACAACACACACCACATCCGCACCAAACTTGAGTAAACGCGCGGCTTTTGTTGTCGCTCCAAGCGATTTCCCCCCCTCCCCCCCCTCCCAAATACATTGAATCACACCACACACATTTATGCCATGTGCAACTGCGGCTCATCCTGTATCACCATTTCCCCTACCACCTCCTTTCCCCATCCTACAATCCCCTCACAGACCAGAAACACCAGCAACAACACCAACTAGGAAATTATAACAAAATAATTATAACCAAGGGAAACTAGTAAAAAAAAATTTTAAATTGCAAGACTTCTACAACAGCGCCAACAGAAGCCAACAACACCAGCAGCAACAACAACAACAACATCAGCAACCGAAAAAGCTTAAAGCAAAAACTGAAAATCCGAATCAAAGCAATATTTTACAAGGAGCGTTTCCTGCATCCCCGTCAAATTCTAAATCCAATTGATTTATACATTTGATAGAAGCGCGTTACACAAAAATAATAAAAACAAAAAAAAACACCAACTTCAATTTTATTGTTTAAATAGAAATCCGAATTAAGTCAAGACCAAATTCGTTTTGTGAAAATTGTTGAGAACCAAAAGTCTTCAATCTGCATTGGTGCTATTGAGATTTACAATTTGCAATCCCACTTCATGTTTTCTTCTCCGAACTCCCCCACCCCCCACACACACACACACTCGCACACACACTTACCCATGCATCCCCAAAGTGACAGGTGGCCACACAAAACCCAAATGTCATCATTTCAAAGTTCAATTCTTTCACCAGGCAACCAACCGACGATATGATGGAACTCTTTAGCATGCCATTATACAAGATCCACCCGACCAACATTGTTGTTGTTGTTTGCCAAGATTGAAAAGAAAAGCGAATTTGAATTGTTTTCATTTGTAGTCAAAAATTCGTAAAAACTGATTAATTTTGTAGAAATTGAATTTTGTTTTCATCTTTTTCCTTCTTCCAATCCTTTTTTCAACATTATATTCTATTTATTGATTTTGATTTTTTTTTTTTTAAACCTAATTCGTTTGTTAAATACCGTTTTTTTACAGCAATTGTAAAAATCATGAGTCTGAGTCAGCTTTTTGGGTTTAAGTGCGCCTGCCTCGTTGTCCCTTTTAAAAAACGACAATACGTTTTATTCCTTTAGCCCGTCATTAAAATCAGTTCGATTATATTAAGTATGATCAAGAAGCATCTGTTGTGGTCTGTTTTCTGTTTTGTAAACCCTCAAGTTTCCTTAAATGAAAAAAAAAAAATAAAAAAAATTATTATTATAAATTTAAATAAAAAAAAAACAAACAAAAACTACAAAAAAAAAAAACCAAAACATCAAAAAACGTGTGTATTATTTACAAATTTTCACTCACAGGATGAGAATGTGACCTGATCCTTTTGCTACCAGAAAAAATGCTGTTCAAAGGGAAAGTTTGTTATCTTCTACGGTCGAAAACTAGAGCTGGAGAAACATCGATGTCTAGGAACATGTCTATGAACATCGATGTTTCCTTTAATTTTGAAAGTCTGGCTATTACACAGTTCGACAAAATCCAACTTTTTTTAAAAACCCGGCATGAGACCCTTAAATTATGATGAAAGGGGCCTCTGTAAGCATCACCTCATACCCAGTTTTTCAAATGAAGCCTCGGTTCGCGTTTTATGGGTACTTTAGTACTTGCAACACACAACGACAACAATTTTAACTTAGTTTTTAAGGGTTTAAGATAAAAATCTGAAAAATTCAGCAAATGTGGACAGAGTCATGGGAAACGCCATACCAAAAATTCACTTCAATCGTACAATTGGTTAAGGTACCTCCAGAAGGAGTTAAACCTTAAATCTTGAATATCTTTAAAAGCGCACGGTAGATTTTTATTAAAATTAATATTTTTGATGGTATAATGGACTATTGCATGTCCCTCAAAGATGGTATTCGACAGCCAAAATACCGCGAATTGGAGTACCATTTTTATATTCACCCACGAACCACTCCATATGGACTATGAGCTAGACGTAAAAATAGACCGAACTGTGTTTGCAGATTCACAAAGGAAGCTTTGGCTCGCGGTCTATAGGCAATTTTGTACCAGCAATTGCCTTAGATCAACATTGACCATTTAGGTTGAAACCAGCTTCACCAAAGTTATGTAAAAAATTTTATGAGTCAAGTGCTTCATCACCAGCAGGAAAACAGATCATATCATTAAAAAATGTCTTTAGTGGACCTGCAATAAATCTTACAGTATTATGCTAATTTTCCTTGATCTGAAGCATCCAAAGACTATTTCACTTAAATATATCTCTGATTTCGGTAATAAGAACCTATTCAGTTTGAATAAATCGAATGGAGATGAGTAACTGAAGCCGTTGATTAATAAAATGCCATGATTGCTGGAAGACATTTTTCGTTTCTTAACATTTTTAACTCAATAAAATTCGTACTATGGCAATCAGAGTTGGCTGTTTCAACTTGGATTCCAAAATATTAATATATTTTGCGATGTTTAAAAAGAAAAATGTTGAGAGGACCACGGACCATTGTCCAAACATGAACTATTATTGCTATGTTTGTGGACTATTTACGCCGGCGAAGAAGGCCCGCATCATTTCAAATTCTGTTGCGAATGCATACGAACGGTATTTCTTGATACCGTATCTGGAAACCATTTGGTATGCACCAAAAAGTATATGCGAACATTGCTACCGCGGGTTGCTAGCATGGTCTAATGACCGGAAAATGCGCAAATTGAAATTGACAAAGCCCACCATTTGGCATCGGCGAAGTAGCCACTCTCTTGAGGAGTTATTTTTTTGCCTAAATATGGACAAAATAAATGGTCAGCACTTCCATTCCAGGAATCACCTCCAATATATTGGTGTTGTGTCAGTGAATCGCCCACAGATGTGTATTCAAACCAACCCGAAGAACAAGAACGAAATAAACGAGGTGCAGATTGCATTGAGGAATTGGCAACATCAGTTTTGAAAAATATGCATTCGCTTTCATTTTATGACCAAAAAACCGTGTACCAAAACAATTGCGAGTAGTAGGTAGCTTCAATACAGCGAAAATAAAAAATATAACATTAAATTTTTGTATTGTGTGTTTGGTGTTTTTTTTGCTCATGCCACCTATATGCCTCGGCTGGTGTGCTTTTGTGCTGCAGCTTTTGGGTTTCTTGTTTGAGATGGCACATCTGGGAATTTATGATATTTAACTACTTCAGCAAGCCGAGGTACGTAAACATGCTTGAGAAAAACATCATCGCAAGTGTGCGCGAGCTCTTAAATGTCTTCACCATTTGCAGAGGTTCCCACAGGAGACAATTCGAAAACGATCAAAGCAAGTGATTAGGGAAATCAGAGGTGATATCAGAGGTAATGTCTTCGGAAAAATAATGCGCCTAAATGTAAAGGCTTCGAAAATGGTTGCTTGTTTGAACCAAGTTGAAAATTGTGAGACAGCCAACTCTGTTTGCCATAATACGAAATGTTATTGAGTTAAAAATGTTAAGAAACGAAAAATGTCTTCCAATAATGGCATTTTATTAATCAACGGCTTCAGTTACTCATCTCCATTCGATTTATTCAAACTGAATAGGTTCTTATTACCGAAATCAGAGATCTATTTAAGTGAAATAGTCTTTGCATGCTTCAGATCATGGAAAATTAGCATAACACTGTAAGATTTGTTGGAGGTCCACTAAAGACATTTTTTAATGATAAGATCTGTTTTCCTGCTGGTGATGAAGCACTTAACTCATACAAAATTTTTTACATAATTTTGGGGAAGCCTGTGATACCCAAATGGTCAATGTTGTTCAAAGGCAATTGCTGGTACAAAATTGCCTATAGACCGCGAACCGAAGATTCCTTGGTGAATCTGAAAACACAGTTCAGTCTATTTTTACGGAAATAATCTTATGAGTAAAATACGTCGCCAAGAAAAAGAACAATTTCCATTAAAATTATCTTTCGTGGAGAAACCGCGATACGCATAAATGCCGTGAACTGAGAGGCTATGTTTTCCTCCTGGTAAAGAAGCACTTTACTCATCAAATTTATTACGTAATTTTGGTGAAGCTGGTTTTAACCTAGTCAATGTTTTAAGGCAATTGCTAGTACAAAAATGCCCGAACTAAGGCTTCGTTGGTATAACTAAAAACGCACTTTTGTCTATTTTTATGTCTGCTTTATGGCCCATATGAATTGGTTCGTGGGTGAATCTGAAAATGACGCTCCATATCGAATTTTTGCTGACGAGTACCATCTCTTAATAATGATTTTAGTAAAAATCTACCGTGCGCTTTTAAAAATATTCAAGAATTAAAGTTTAACTCCTTCTGGAGGTACCTCAACCAACTGCACGACTGCATTTTATATTTCGTTCCCAATGACCCTGTCCACATTTGCTGAATTTTTCAGATTTTTATCTTAAAGGGCGGTGTCCATGGGTACGGAAACTGCCGCGAAATGAAAAACTCTATATAAATAGATAGCAATAGCGAAATATGCTTACGTTTGCCACTACGTTATGTTCAAAAATAACAAAATAACAAGTGCTGTTAACGTTTCGATTCTAATTTGTGCGGCCAAATTGGAAGACCAAATTGAAAATGAGCGCATCTAAAAAAGATTCTTGCAGAAAGTCGTCTAATGGCACTTTCCAGGGCGGGCAAGCTGAATTTAATAAACGCCGTGAAAGTGAAGAGCAAGGTGCGGTAATTGGCGGATAAGAAACACTCTGAAACCCGCCAGAGAACACCGGCTGACCGGAGCACGGTCTGCAACATCCAGTGACGTCTCCTGTTACCAGAAGCGAGGAGCTTTAAATCTATGAGGCCAGCATTCAAACACTTCTAGTCCCCTCAATCAGTTCGATTTGATTCGCCTCAACTACGCCTTCGATCACAGCTACCAGACCAAAAGGAATATCATTGAACAGCCGCCGGTGCTTAATGATCGAGACAGTAAAACGACAACAAACCAAATGCCCACTCTCAGTTCAGTGGACACCGAAATGCTGGCCTCCTTCAACTTTATAAATCAATTCCATTTATTAACGTTTCCCTGCCAGGGCGCCGACTACGTGTCCAAGTGCTATGTGACCACCTAGGGACCGCTGCCCAATACCAATTTCGAGTTCAGCGGAGCTATATACGCTTTATACTTTACGGAGGCAAATCGCCAGAAATACGCGAATTACTTTCCAATCGAGATGAACGAAATCTGCCGTAGCAGCCAAGTGCGAGGTGTTAGTTAGTTAAGTGCTCGGGACTACATTGAACTGCATTTAATGCCATTGTTTGTGCCAGACACAATTTTAAGGAAAATTTCGGAAGAGGCAATTACTAACGTACACAGCGCTAATACTGCAGATTGTCAAAATTCATAAAGATAAGAACAATTAATATATTATTAATTTCATTTAATAATAAAACGAGAAAAGAAAGCTAACTTCGTCTGTGTCGAAGTTTTAATACACTTGAAAAAGCTCGCTTCAACGGTTAGAGATTTCGACCAGACTTTGTAGATCAGCCTAAAAACATACGGGGGTGACACAGAAATCACTAAAGATTTTCGCAAATTGAAATTGCTTAAATTTATATGTGAAGTGGCACAAAACAGCTCGGTTACAAGATCAGATGTCGAAAGTAAAGCGAATTGAAACCGACTGTTCAAAGACAAGTAGATTTGAGCAGTTGTTTTCAAATCAATCAAATTCACCATCTGATTTAGCAACCGAAGATATACTTTTCACTTTACATATGAAGTTGTACAATTGAAATTGGAAATGCAAACGTTTATACCAAAATCTTTAGTTATTTCTGTGTCACCCCCGATAATATTTTCAATGAACGAGTCTAAGAGCTCTAATATTGAAAACAAAAAAGTTTTTCTCTCTAAAACCCATTTTTCGACATAACATTTCTATGGCAGCTAAAAGAAGTAGTCATCCGATCCGGTCGGTTACGACATATTAGCAGCCTGCTGTAAAAAGAAGATTCTGTGCAAAATTTCACGGACGGACAGACGGACGGACAAAGTTTAATCGACTCAGCTGGTCATGCTGATCAAGAATATATATACTTTACGTGGTTGAGATGCCTCCTTCTATGCGTTGCACACTTCTGCGCAAAATTATAATACACTTTTCAAGTGTATTAAAATAGCTTCGAACAGCTGATGAGCCATTTATTTAGTGTAATTTATTTTGTTGATTTCCAGAAGAGAAACTAAATAATCATAGCGAATAAATAACCACATCGGTTGCTTGTGTGGATTGCAAGCAGTGCACAGTGGGAAATTTGGTACATTTAGGTGGAATTATTTCAAATGGCGCCAATTTTTTTTTTTTTATTAATGGCCAATACATCCCTGAATCTAACGGTACTTAAAGTTTTTATGTGCTATCGATGTTCGATCAGCTATGAGCTTTCAAACATGGCGTATGTGAAAGAACGTGCATTGAAATGCTTTTGAGCCTATTAGGAAGCATCAGAAGAACCATTAAAAAAAACATAAAACATTTATGCTGATATAGTTTTTGTTTTTAATTGAAGTTAAGAGGTATTTATGCGTTTAAAAAAGTATTTGTGAGTTCGTTGAGTAAGTGTTTTAGTTGAATAAAGAGATGTATTTGCAAGTGCATCGATTTATGGAAAATATTTAACTTTTTAATGTTTCGTGGCTTAGAACTTGTGACTGCAGCCTGCTTCAGCTGTGATTTTTGTTTTTTTATTAATGTGTACGTCAATAGTGATACTAAAAAATCAAACATTAGCTGCCTTTTCCTGCCTAAGCTTGTAACTGCTATATTGAAAAGAAAAGTATCCGGGACCTGTTTGTGGCTTTAACTGGACGTCCGGTAAATATTCCGTGTTCAAAAACTATACGATTCGTGCTAGAATAGAGGAAGCCGGACTATCAGCAGTGCTCCCGTTTTTACTTTTGCAAAGTTTTGCAAACTTTGAACCAATTTTGTACTGGAAACCGGTTTTAAATCGCATATTTTTTACGAAAGTAAGAGCGTGTTTCGCGATTTTCCCACACGCATGAAATAATTGCTACTATATTAGCTGAAGTTCATAGCAAATACCGACCTAGAGATATCCAAATGTTAAACAGTTGCAGAAAATGAACCCAACTTCTGAGAAGCATTTAAAGTGTACAGTTTTGAATGTAACACGTGAAGCCTGAGTTTTTAGAAGAGTCTGATTTCAAGGTAATAAAGCGGCATAGTTCAGCTGATGCTGAAACTATTTTTCCAAGAATTTTTTATTTTTTAATGAATTGAATAATGTTACTGGCATTTTCGCTTAGATCTTTAATTTAATTTATTTATTCGGCTCTAGCCCAGTGCTACAAGATGATATTTATTTTTATCTACTATCTATTACTAGTCACAGTTTTGCGGGGCAAATCCCGTTGTAATTTACGATTTTTTCTGACTTCAATGCTTGAAAAATTTGAAATATTGTGATCAGCTTAAAGATGCTCTTATAAAAGGAGTTCTAACTTCAAGCGTGGCAAAGACCATTGCTTTAAATTGAAGTGGATTTCAAATAAACCTGGATTTTTAAACCTAATATTTGGATTTAAGCCCGTACAGTTAATATGTATTACTAATATGAATTGATGAACCTTGCTTTCTAATTTAAAAAGACCTTTTTTATACCTTTACCTTTACCTAGGTACTGGAAATTCCGGATACCTTTTACCTTACCTAGGTATATGTTTTGACATTTACCTAGGTAAGAAAATTGGGTACCATTCCAATCAATGATTGCAAGCACAGCCGATTTGCTGAACTAAATTGTAAATAACTAACTTGCAACTAATTTTTCCGGACAATATCGAACAAATTGGAGGCAAAAGCGATGCGCAACAAAAAAATACAAAAAATAATAAATATATTAGCATATCAAAATACACTCTGTTTTTATACTCTTGCAAAGGGCATTATAATTTTGCCTAGAAGTTTGCAACGCATAGAAATATTCATTTCCGACCCCATAAACTACATATATTCTTGATCAGGGCGACGAGCTGAGTCGATTGAGCTTTGTCCGTCCGTCTGTCTGTCCGTCTATCTGTCTTTCTGGCCGTCTGTCTGTCTGTCCGTCTGTTTCTACGCAAACTAGTCTCTCAGTTTTAAAGCTATCGAGCTGTAGTTTTGCCCAGAGTCTTCTTTTTACTCCACGCTGCTAATATGTCGGAACCGACCGGATCGGATGACTACATCTTATAGCTGCCATAGGAACTATCGGTCGAAAATGGGTCTTAGTGAGAAAAACTTTTTTGTTTTCAATGTTATCGTCCTTAAATTCGGCCAATATTAATATTATATGCTTTTAAACTGATTTACAAAATTTTTGTCAACATCGGATGACTATATCTTAGGAACCATAGGAACCATCGGCCGAAAATGGGTATTAGTGAGAAAAACTTTTTGGTTTTCAATGTTAGCGTCCTCAAGCTCAGTCATTTTAATATTAAATGCTTTCAAACAGATTTGCAAATTGTGGTTAAAATCGGATGACTATATCTTATAGCTGCCATAGGACCGATCGGTCGAAAATGGGTCTTAGTAAGAAAATTTTTTTGTTTTAATGTTAGTTTCCTTAAACTCGCTGATTACTTTTTTTATGTTTTCAAATAGATTCGCAAAATTTGGTCGAAATCGGATGACTATATCTTAAGACTGCCATAGGACCGATCGGTCGGAAAATCAGTCTTAGTGAGAAAAACTTTTTTGTTTTCAATTTTATCGTTCTTAAGCTCGGCGATTGTTAATTTGATGTTTTTGAAATCAGATGTTTATCTGTCGGAAAATGGATTTTAGCAAGAAAAATTTTTGATTTTTATGTAAGTGTTCTTAAACTCTGACATTTCAAAAACAGCATTTGCAAGGGTATAGAAAATTCGGCACAGACGAAGTTAGCTTGGCCTCGTTTTTATTAGTTAAGTGCCTTAAGACTTTCTCTATAAAGGATCACGAAGTCGCGCTCACATATCGTAGTACATTATGTGCCTTTAAAAGCTGTGAGGTGATTTTAAAATTGTATGATCTTTAATTTGATAAAACAATTTGAATTCAAGCGGATGACCAATCAGTGTGACCCTACCATTTGGCTGCCGCGGCATGCCGTTTTGGGTACTATTTAGGGTTTTTTAAGACTTTGTGGTTCCACTATAGCTTACAATCCACTTAACATACATAACTGGCAATTTCGTGACATAAATTTTTAATTGTTCTGGAAAGATCCTTAATCGCTCATGTCATCATCAGTGTCCAGTGTTAGAAACATTTTTTTTTAAAATCATAATTGATCAAAAATTTCTACAGTTCATCACCTGTTTTCGTATGTTGAAAACTTTCTGGCATAAAAACACTATGCGAAACTATTCTCCTTGTAATCTTGTGTTATTATATCACTCTTAAATTATATTTAATGGTCAACTTAAGTCAGTTTTAAATCAATAATACATAGCTAAAGTAGCACTACATATAAGACGCTGTTATAAAACGGGCATGGGTACAGGGCATCTTGATGAAAATCCCCCAAAATCAACTGGAGCGGGATCTATAAGCTGCGTACTATTTCGAAACTCATAGTAAGAATCGTTTCGGATCGCCTGAGAGACACCACAATGGACACCATAGGCGAAGAACAACCGGGTTCTGAAAAGGCCCGTCGTGCACGGACCATATAAACACTGTGCGCATTGTGATCGATCAATGTAAGCAGGGAGTGCTCATGGCAATGGTTGCGAAACACAGTGGTTGCTGCCATAGGTCAAAAATAATAAAATTAATGGCTATTTTATTCAACTTTTGCTGAAAAAGGGCCAGTTTCAACATTAACTTACCAAATGGAATTCCATTTTATGCTCTAATTCAAAAATCACATTAATCGTAAAAGTGATCCTTACACTTTCTCTACGACGATGTGACACCACTGAAATGTGACTCTCTGTGACGCTGAGCGACTCGAATGGACTTCAAAAACGCTTATCCTAAACATTGCTGCTTCTTGTGTGAGTGGCAAAGTCGCTCTAAAGTGAATCATCTTGAACACAAGTCCTGACTGAAAAAACCAGCTGTGAAAATAGGAGAAATACGCTTTTTAAATAATCCTCTTGTAAAAAAGGAAAACATTATTCAGCCGCCACTTTAAATTAAGTTTTGGATAATAAAAAGATTTGTTAAAAGGCTCTTGACCGATAAGGGAATGGGTGCGGCCTAATATCTTTAAAACAAACTGATAACTTTGAAACAATCAATTTCGACCAATCTCAATTTTACCATTTTTGTCTAAATTAGTAGCACAGTTAATAGCAAATCAAATATGTAAATTTTTAACAGACAACTTAATGTTAACTAATAAACAGTCATTATATAGAAAGAACAGAAGCTGCACCACGGCAATAATAAGCATAACTGAGGATGTAAGAAGGCAAATAGACAACGGAAACACTACTCGACTTTAGCAAGGCATTTGACACCGCTAACCACGAAATCTTAATAGCGAAGCTGGACAGAATCTATAATATCGAAAATACTGCTTCAAAAGTTATTAAATCGTACCTATGTGATAGACGACAGGCAGTGATTTCGGAATCTGATATATCATCCACATTGTAACTTAAGCGAGGTGTCCCGCAGGGGTCAGTCCTTCGTCCCCTTCTTTTCTCATTATATGTAAATGGCCTGCCAGATATATTGTCTAATTGTAATGTCCCCATGTATGCAGATGATGTGCAGATGTTTATTAGCCGTCCGTTAAATAGAATAAATGAGTGCGTCAATATATGTAACAATGATTTGTTGAATGTTATTGAATGGGCTAAACGTAACGGACTATCACTAAGTTCAGCAAAATGTAAAAACCCATGGAATACTAAGACAGCCAAAGACAGCTTTCGTTGACTAAATGTTATTTGCCGACCAATCTCAGACTCCTTATAGCAAAGACGTACTTGACACCTACTCTTTGTTATGGAATTGAAATATTCGGAAACTGTAACGCTGCTTCTCAGAGACGACTTAATGTAACGCTTAATAACATTGCTAGGTATGTGTATAACTGGAAAAGAACTGACCACATTAAATGCTTTGCCAGACATATAAATGACCTTGATTTTAAGACTTGGACTGATTAAACTGTGACACGTAGCGTCGGGACCAAAAAATTCTGAAAGGGTGTAATGGTAGTATAAAAACCCTGTCTTGGTTTGGTCTAATTAGTTGCCATTTTCTTTTTATTGCACTTTGAACATTTCAGCTTCAGAGTAGGACTAACGATTCCATATCTCGTAAACTATTTTGAATTTAGTCTTTAACAAAGTTGTTGCTCTTGGCTCCTCCTCTAAAACGTCAAAGCGAAATTCCAAATAGTTTGCGAGATATGGAGTTCCAAATCCCAATCAGAAGCTGAAAACTTAAAAGTGCAATAAAAAGAAAACCTGCAGCTAACCAGACCAAACCCAGCGAAGTTTTTTGTACTACCATCATACCCTTTCAGAATTTTTTGGTCTCGACTAGATCAACTTTTTAGTGTTGCACAGTGTTATAGATCTCTGCTACTATTACATAAGATAACATACACTAGACAACCATCGTATTTATATTACAAAATAAGCTTTGCCGTCTCAACGTGAACTTTGAATCTCATCGCAATTCGACATAAAACTAGCCAGCTTTAACCGCCAATTTTTTTTAAACACTGTTCGGTTGTGAAACCAACTTCCATCAAGTTTGAAGAGTATTAGTAGTGTCACGCAATTTAGGGTCAAATTACATTCCTATCTTAATTACATTCCTATACATGTATCTAATTTTAATAATAATGATATTAAGTATTACTAAGTAATTGTTCGCTGATTCTTATGTTTTTTTGACTGGTGCAATAATCATTAAGTATACATTTGTAGCACCAGGAATTTTCGTCAAATAAATTAAATTATTCTCCTTACTGATCTAGCCCAATGTTGGGTTATTTTTATGCCATGTCCCTGAGATATCGTGAAAAATCCTTTTTTTATAAGCCTTTTTTAAATTGCACTATCTCTGGCACCATAGTAGCTAGAGACAAGATTTAAATGCCAGTGATAGAGAATTGAACAAAGTTTTTCGAAAATGAAACATTTCTGAAATACACTGAAAACAATTTTTGGTATAGATAAAAAAAATATAATGTGATGGTTTTTCTAGTTCGCGTCGTAGCGCCAACTTGAGGGGTTAGACTCACTCTGAGAAGCGAAAAACAGGTATTTTTAACAATATTTTTTATCAGAAATTTTATTTATTTTATAAAAGTAACAATACAATATAATTATGACATGTTTTAACTTGATTTCACCCTAAATTTGAAAAGAAAATATTATTCATATAAAAAGTTATCGATATATTTATTGGCCCCTGTTTCACAAGTAGACCTTTGCGGTGACATTGATAACTTCTCAACAGTTCACCTGAAATCATTCAAATAAAAAAAATTTTAATTTAATAGTAAATCTTATGCCTGTTCGAAGCTTTTGATTATAGAGTATATTTAAATTGTCCAGTTGTTTGTGACGCATAAAAGGAAGCATCTCCGACCACATTAAGTATTTACATATATTCTTGATCAGCATGACGAGCTGATCCAAACTTTGCACGAAGTCTTTAGGTACAAGGTCGGAACCGGTTGGATCGGATGACTGTATCATATAGCTGTCATAGGAATGATAGGTCGAAAAACTAGTTTTAGTGAGAAAAACTTGTTTGTTTTCAATGCAAACGCTCCCAAACCTTGTATTCATCAGTTGTCTATGCTTTTTCATAATTTCACCAAGTATGATGAAAATCGGACAGTTATATAGTATATCTGCCATACAAAAGATAGGTCTGAAAAAAAGTGTTAACAGGAAAAACTTTTTTGTTTTCAATTCTATCGATCATAAACTTGTTACTGATCAATACTATATGCTACCACACAGTTCTGCCAAGTTTAATCCAAATCGGATGTCTGTAGCGTATAGTTGCCATAGGAACGATCGGACCCAAAAGTAGTTCTAGAGAGAAAAACTTTTTTCTTTTCAATGGTAGCGTACTTAATACTTTCTAGTTATGAATATTCAGTTCCACATATTTTTGGGGAGTTTGGTCAAAATCAGATGAATATATTTCGTATAGGCTGTGATTGGAAAGGTACCCAATTTTCTTACCTAGGTAAGGTACAAGGTAAATGTCAAAAAATATACCTAGGTAAGGTAAAAGGTATACGGAATTTCCTGTACCTAGGTAAAGGTAATGGTACTTAAAGGTTCATCTTGTCTGTTTCTTAAAAGTCTTCAGAATCTTTTGTATTAGAACTCTCAATGACAACAGTTTTAAAATTTTCCATAATTTCTTTGACAAGCCAATCCTTAAAACACTTTACAATTTAGTTGTACATATACATAGTGGACATATCATAGTGGACAAAACCAAAGTCTGTATCGCTCGAAGTCAAGTTTTCAATTAAAGAAAATCGTTTTAAAACTCCTTTTTAAGAGCATCTTTATGTTTATGTATTACTAGAAGGAAATTAGGCAGAAAAATCCTTAATATCAACGAGATTCGCCCTGCAAAAGATTATTAGCCTTAGAGAAAATGTCAGTAACATTTTATTATGATGGCATGAAAACTGTTTCATCTTGAGGCGCAAAAAGCTATTAATTCAAGCTTACAAATTTTCTTAACTTCATCTGCTGCTACTGGGGATCTGCTATCAGCATTCCAAATTGCCGTTGGATTCATTAAGGAAGAATTGTAGAGCCTGTTCAGCATCTTTCGTGACAACTAAGTTCAAAGTGTGTGATGCACATCCATAGTGCCTTGGCAAAATAATTTCAGCAACAACTGAACTATCCAGGTTTATTACCTTTAAATCGGATTCGTCTAAATACTGTACACTATAAATGCTTTACAAAGTTGGATGAACTATCTGTAACTTTTCTACATATATTGGTATTTGTAGGTCCGTATTTGCTATGAACTTCAGCTGAAATAGTAGCAAGTATTTCATGTGTGTGGGGAGAATGGTACACGTTTGTATGTGAGCACGAGAGAATGACGATGTAGATTGCTATCCATACGTATAATATATAGTGGCCAGTTATATCAAAGTAGCTTTTGTTATTGCAACTCCAGATATCGACAGAAGTACTAATAAAATGAGTATTTTAAAAAATACCAGCGATATTTTTCTTATTCAGCCCCGCTCCTATTTTCACTTTCGTAAAAATTTCTCGATTTATAACCGGTGTTCAGTACAAAATTGGTATTAAAATCGCAAAATTTGTGCGAAAGTGGAAATGGAAGCACGGCTAATAGTCCGCCTTCCTCTTATCTAGCATGGCCACAAACAGGTTCCTAAAACTTTTCTTTTCCATATGGCAGAGCGGCAACATCTTGGATATAATGTTATCGGAGCGAAAAAAATCTTGTACGATAAGTACCTAGTACCTTACCTATTGACAGGGTAAATGAAAATTAAGACCTAGCTAAGGTAAAAGGTACTCGAATTTGAAAATACCGAGGTAAGGTAAAAGGTACACAAAATATGTTTCTAGGTACTTCCAAACACTGCGTATAGCTGCCATATAACAAACTGGCAAGCAAATGGTCAAAGTAGTGGCGCCATCTATTGCTGAATTTGGGAAACAATTTATATAAATTATACAAGCAGCAAGGGTATATAAACTTCGGTCGAGCCGAAGTTGGCTTTCCACTATTTTTCTATTTAAAGTTGTGTGCTTTTTTTTATACCTATATATAGGTAATACATATATAGCTTAGTACTCGCTCTTGATTTCTTTTTGTTTTTCGCGTGCATCTAAAAATACTGACCTGTGTTTGCCTCCATTGGAGCCGACTCTGAATTTTCAGAGTATTGTTTTGAATGTTCCGTTGGCTCGTCCACAACTATTTCTGTCACCTTTATTATTATTATCTTATACATCTATCTGTACATATATTTAAAAGTGAAAGTATGTATGTATGTTTGTTTTTGTTCCTTATAGGCGTCTAGGCCGCTGAAACTCGAAATTTTCACAGTTTGTTCATGTCGATCAGGAAAGAGTCATAGAATCTTTTCGAACAGCATATTTTCCTGAGTGATTGTCCTAAAAATTTAAATACAACTGTTGTTAATGTAATTCTGTGAATTGCTTCTAAATGGAGCTGCAAATTTCCATAGCGTATCAATTTTCAACTCTACGTTTTCCTGCTTTCTGCCTAATGATGTGGTTATTATTTAAAAAATATCGATAATACCTATTGAACCATCATCTTGGCTCCAGAAGTTAGCGGATGATACTAATGTTCCGTCGCGATTCTAAGTGACCGACTGTTTGTGGAATTTTTGTTTTATTTTATTTAAGTGTAAATTATTATTAATTAAATTAGTTAGAGCTCTGGTGCGGAAGAACTGCTAACTGTCTGCTTGCTATGTTGAGATTTCTTTACCCAAACTCGTCAAAATGGCTGTGATATGATTATAGGTACATAAGGTCACAAACATTTTGACGACATGGTATAAGAAAGTAGCAATGAACTCGCGACTTATGAAGAGTTATATGTATACATATCGGTGCAATCGATGGAATTCCCACGAAACTCATCAAAATGGCTGTGATATGAGTGTGTTAATTGCAACATTTCACAACCCCCTTGAAGAGTTACGTAAGAACTGGAATGATTTGCCGGGCACTTTAACTCTTTTTTTGGGACACAAACACTTGTTGGCGTTGACCCGACGGCGACGACGATGACGACGACACTGGTGGCCCAAGTACAGTAATGTCCTTTTGCTTGCTTTTTTCACTCAAGTGCTAACGATGCTCATTGCAATGCCCATCAAAGCTGGCTGTGATACGATTCAAATGTAAGATATCTTTCTTCAGCCCTTTTTGATGACATTGAAAGTAAGACACGCACACACACACTTACACACCCACACACAAGCATCGCGAATTTTCCTGGCGAACGCACTTCCATACCATTCGCGTAACTGTTGGCGTTTAGGGCGTAATAACGGCATTAACTTGCAGCATAGCGCATAACGTAAAGTAAATAACGTTAAGCGGCTTTCGTGTGTATGTATGTGTCTGTGTGAGCTGGCATCCTGTGGCTGTAGTTTTTCTATTTCCGGCGTCTCTAATCAAATTCGACTGGGGGAGCCGACAGGAACTCAACTGGAGGATTAGATTAGTCTCTGTGAGTGTGTGTGTGTGTGTGTGTGTGGGGCTGGTGTTTTCCGGTCTCAGAGTGTGTGTATGTATGCGCGTATCCTTCTTGCGCAGGCTATGTATTTATGTGTGTGAGCGGTGAATAACGTTATGCTTGCTTACGTTTTACTTTTTCTGTATCCTCCTTTGTTCTGTAGGTTAAGTAGCCAAAATACGTTGCATATTGTATACATGTGTGTGTGTGTGTGTGTGTGTGTGTGTGCGTATATGTTTGACTGTGGCCTGTGTCTGTGTCTGCGTCGACTGCGACCACCGCCCTCTGTTGCAGCTCAAATGTCTGCCAGTCAGTCTAACTGTGTTGCCTGCTGCGTCTCTCCGCTGTCTGGGCACTGTCTGTGCGTGTGTGTGTGTGTGTATTCACCCCTAATGCGCACTTCCCAGGAGCAGGAGCAGAAGCCGGCAGCAACAACAACCACCACCAACACCAATCGCCGCTGTCTCAGAACCTGACGGAAAAAGCGCCAATATAAATGAAATTGAATTTTTGTTAGTTCTTAGCTGTCGGGGTCGCTCTGCTTACTGCACTTCCTAGACATGGTTGTTGATTGATTTCCCTAATTCCCCATTGGACGTACATAAATGTACATATATCGATGCATTGTATGTATCCCTATGTATAAAGTAGGGTGTTTCCCAGTCGACTGATTGATTTGTGGCCGGGCTGGTGCTGGTGCTGCTGCTTCTGCTGCTCCTGCTGCTGCTGCAGTTTATGCAGTCGAATAGTAGAATACACATAAATATGTATGAGTTGTTGGTGGGAAACCATCCCTTATGCGTTCCGGCTTGGCCCGGACCGGCGCGGCTCTCTCCATCTCTCTCTGGCTCTGTTCCTTCTTCCGGTTGGCACTCTTTCTCTACACGACATCTGCTATGTGGCTGGCCGTTGTTTGTGTGTGTATTACTACAAACGCAGACGGACTTGGGTTGGCCACCCACCCTTTTTCCAACAGCAACCTCATCATCATCTTCATCATCGTCATCATCCTCATCGGTCCCGGTCCTGGTCGGCATTTGCTGTGTGTATACCGAAATACGTACAATTCATTTATGGCCTGGGCAGCTTGTTGTTGTTGTTGCTGCTGCTGCTTTTGTTCCTGCTTGTGGGCAAAGGCGTCTTCACTTTTGTTGCCTGTGTTTCGCCCATTGTTCGAATAGGTACCAGCTAGGTGCTCCTGTGGGTAATATCTGTTACTGTGCATCTTCTGTATCCTGCGGAAAAGTATACCAACTTTTCTGCATCCGCCTCATGTATCCTGCCTGAAATCCTCAAAAGGTAGCCTTGGATTTTGCCTTTTGCGCAGTTTCTAAATGTCCAACACAACTGAGGAGGAAGAAAAAAAGCGAGAAACGAACGCCGCTGTACCGTAGAAATTTTCACCATTTGCTTTCACTTCAGTTTTTCACTAGTTTCCTGCACTTTGCCTTAGCCAAGGCTTTGTTCGATTTTTGGCATATTTATTTAAGTATTTATTGTGCATTTTGCCACTCAATTGGCAATAATTTATTAACCGGTTTTTCCTTGTGACGTTTTTCGCCTTCTTACAACCACACACAGAGAACAGAACGGCCAACTGTCGCGGCGGCGGCATTGCTGCTCGGCGGCAGCCCTACGCTGGTTTTTCAGCTCGTTTGTGTGTATTCGGGTTTGGGTTCGGCTTCGGCTTCGTCCTGGCAGCGGCGCTTCGGCGGCCCTTCGTTTGGCGTTGTAGTTTTCAATTACAACAACCGACGGTTTGGGTGCTCGCGCTAAAAATGGGCAATCAAGGCGCGCCCCCCATTCCCAACCAGCAACCACCGAAACTACACGAAATGTATTCGGTTTTCACTTTCCCAGGCACTGCGCCGACGCACTGAGAGCACGCTCTCTCTCTATCTATCTCTCTCTTTCTCTCTCTCTCTGTATATCCGAGTCCTTTTTCGCTTAACAGTCAAGGCCCTGGGACGTTACAGTGCCAGTGTGTACACACTTTACCGATGGGTAAAAAGATGCAACTTGACGGAAAATTGGTTTGTAATTTTGTAATAAAAGGCCCAAGTAGTTTTTATCTTTAGTAAAGAATTTAACTGATTCGAACGATCCCAAAAACACATTTTTAGTACTATCATATCAAAAATGGCATAGTTTTATAATAGGCTTAACACACTGAGCACATGCCACATCATGAGGCAATAGTCTATTCACACTGGCCGCAGCTTCGAAAAAACTGTCAAAATCGAAGCAGCGAAATTTTTGTTTTTGCCATAGGAAATACATACTACTTTGAACAAATTTTTAATTTTTTATCCCGAGTTTTTTCAATTAATAATTGTTTTCTTTCTGTAACTTGATAACAATGTTAGTGACATCTGTGCGAAATTTCACGTCAAAATATTTATTAATGTTTGAGATAATGTTGAAATACTGTGATCAAATTGAAAGGTGAATTTTGAATTGAAGCCTGCCGGATTTTTTCAATCGATAATTTTTTTCTTTCTGTAACTTGGTAACACTGTTAGTGACAGCTGTTTCTGCTTATTCACCAGATTTGGCTCCGTGTGACTTCTGGTTATTCAGCAAACTCAAGAGACCGCTCAGCAGAAGGCTCTGAAGGTTATTCCGAAGGAGCGGATGGGGATTACTTGGAAGGGGATGAAATAGATTTAGATAAATAAAGAATTATTTTGAAAATATAAGAAAATTCAGCTTTCAATTTGATCACAGTAGAAGGCTGGGTTGTCTCTCAGAATTCAAAACATTCAAGCTGCACCGCACCATTCGTTGGTGTAACCATATCACTCGTAGATTGTTATCGCCTCCGAGTGCTTACTTTGCAACCATACTAAGTAGTAGTAGCTGACTTATGTTTTTGATGCTGCGGATTTGGTGTGAACACATGTTGCAGTTTTTCGCAGTTTCGACAATGCTGCGCCCAGTGTGAATAGGCTATAAAATGCTTAATAATTATTTGCTGTCAACAATTTTGGTAATTGTCTAGTATACCGACCTATGCTCGAAAAATTTCAAAACAAAATCCTTGATGGACCGCGAATAATGAAGAATTATCATGCAAAAAAGTCGCAGCGGTCATCCATGGTTTCTATTTAAATGAATTTAGAATATAAAAGTGTCTATAGATTGCACTTCCAGTGCCACCTAAAATCTTTCTGATGGTACAAAGGGTTATAAAAGAATGCATAAAAAACTATGAAAAACTGTGTGTTTGCCATTAGCTGCAAGTTTGTGCTCCGCATATAACAGAAATCACATAAATATAATGATGGAAAAAAGTGTCGAATAACGTTATCCAAATCACTTAGACTATATAGATCACTTTGCATGTTGCTATTGATCCGCCTTTTGAAACTGAAAATGCAATGCTGTTAAATTCTCGGGCTAATTCGCTCAAAAAATGTAATTTTGTATTATTTATTTGGCATTTGACGAAAAGCATATCCATTATTTCAAAATTCATTTCAAAAAACCAAGCGACTTTTTTGCATGATAATTCTTCATAATTCGCGGTCGATGGAGGATATTTTTTTCGGAATTTTTGGAGCATAGGTCGGTATACTAGACAATTACCGTTACATGAAGGGCCGATTAAACATATTCTAGATAACTCTCACATTAATTAACAAATAACAGAGTAAATTCTAAGTTTTCTGACACATTCCAGCTATCAAGAAGATGTGAAATCATCCCTAAGATTGTTTAGGGCTGGTGAGGGTGATGCTGCTGCTGCTGCAATTGATTGTGTTGCTGTTGCAGCAAGTGCTGCTGCTGCTGTTGGATATCTTCGCTTTATATAACACTAAAAACAAGAGAGAAAGTCGGTCAAGCCCTACTATATCATTCTCTGTACCCTCCAAACTCTGTATATATCTGAACAATTTGAGTTAGAAGGCACACAAAGCGGCATAAAAGCTATAAAGTTTGTGAAGTGCTGCCCATCGCCATTGCGGCCAGTGCTACCCATCATAATTGTTTGTTTTCCTTATAACTCGACTATCGTTCATCCGATCTATATCATTCCTTTGGCAAATCGATAATTAATCTTGATTACTAAATTTCTTTAGAAAGTACAAAACAATCTATCTAAAAAACTGTGGGAGATATTACGTTTTTCCCAAATTTCGGAGGCGGGAGGGGGCGTGGGAAAAATTGAAAATAAACTTGAACAGACAGACAGACATGGCTATATCGAATCGGCTGTTGATGACACAATTTTGAACTTAGAAAGTTGAGACCAAAAAAATTCTGATATTGTTTTTGCACTTTGAAGTTTTTAGCTTCTGAGTAGGATTTACAATTCCATATCTCGTAAACCATTTTGAACTTTGCTCTTGACCCACAAGGCCCGGATGAGTCGGTGTCGATAACACAGTGCCACAAAATTCAACTTTTTTTAATGCCTGGGAACGTGACCAATAAATTATGAAACTAGAGGCATCAGGGAGCAACACCTCATACCCAGTTTTTCTTGATCACGTCAAGTTCGCGTTCAATGGGCACATTTATACTAGCAACACACAGCTACAACATCTGTTGCTGGTTAAAAAAAGGTGAGAGCTAAAATTTTTGAAAATTCACCAAAGATGAAGGGAGTCACCACAATTGTTATACTAAATTCCCGCCTCCAATGGACAAGCGGCTAGTACCCCGCCCATAGAGGTCTAACTTAGAAAATGGAATTAATGGAAAACCACTCGATAGAGTTTTGTAAGATTTTAAACTATATTGAGATGCAGAACCGCGATAGTGGGTACCACATTTGACAGCACCTATTATCGAGTCCATATAGGCCATAAACTAGAGATAAAAATAGACCGAACTGCGTTTTCAAATACACTATCGAAGCCCTAGTTCGCGGGCTATGGGTATCTTTGTACAAGCAATTGCCTTGTAGTCTAGCCTAAATACAAACAAATAAAAAATATTTTTTTTTTACGCATGTCAGAATGTCGCAACTGCGTTCTTCTCAATCACAAGAGGCACGAGCTTTCCAAAGTCAGCAACCACAATTGGAGCACAGACAAGCGCGTCGGACAGAAGTTAGCACATGTAGAACAATTGACCGACAACGCCAACAAGTACATCGAGCATTTACATCTGCTGAACAACGTTTGCCGGGTCAGCTAGTAATTAATATTTTTTTCAAATTTGGGTGAAATCAAGTTGAAACATGACTTAGGGCCGATTTCTCATTTTCTAAATAAGTGAGAAATAGATATTTTACAAGTAACTCTATGCAATAGATAAAGTCCCACATAACTAAATTGGATTACAAAACCAATGTATAAACTTATCTAAAACGCTTACATACGAATGAAAAATTCTCTAATAAGGTGGTAGCCCTTCCAGTGAAAATCTGGCAGCACTGTCAAACAGCTGATTTGCTGTGACATTTTATGTTGGTTAAAAGTTTGTATGTCATCTGAAATAATGGAAAACACAGCAAAACGGCAACGTGCTTATAATTTTACAGTCGAGAAGAAATGGGAACTAGACAACAATAATGTCTTCGAGAACAAGAAGTCAGATGCGGTCACTTGAAAATAAAAGGAGCAAGCATGGGCAAAACTGGCGTCCACTTACGCTAGCAAGACCAGAATTCAGCGCTCTGTTCAGGCTATCATGTTATGGACCAGGCAATCTTGCAACCACATCTTACTTGTACATTTATCGAGAAATATCCCTTTCTGTTACTGTATATCTCGGCATGGTCACTGCTTGGTGATTGAATCAATAGCTCCTATAACCTTCGGGAATTTAGTAATTTTATAAAAGTCTCTTATGACTTCATTGGGGTCCCCAAACTTTATGTAACTGCTGGGTAATGATGCAATTCCATAGAAAACTTCTTTCACTACCCGACTTGCTGTAGCTATGCTCACTCCACAAAAGTCCCCAACAGTAATTAGGATATTTCCACAATCATAGAATCTCAATGCTAAAAGCAGCTTCTTCATTGGAGACAAGGAACATTTCCTGAATAGATGGATTATGTTCAGTTTGTTAATGGTTGTTGTTGATGGTACAAACCGATTAGTGATCGGCTCGAGCTGGCTATTAGTTTATGTTAAAAGGAGCAGACACGTAGTCTTTGAAAGCCGGAATCTTTTTATGAATACGGAATCTTCCATGTCCTCAAAGAAGTTGGGCCTTGGGTTGTATACTCTCTCTTTATAAATTGGCACAATGTCATCATCAGAATCTTCCAGTGAGTGAAGGTAAATAGCCCTGTTCAAATTCATTTTACAAATTGTTTTGCTTAGCACAAATTAAAAACCCACCCCAAATATTATGTCAATTTACAGTGAATGGCAAAAAGTCAAATGCCTATCTAACATATAATGGCTATCTGGAGGCCGAAGTAGCAAATAGCTTATGATGCAATTAGTAGGCAATGAAATCGAAATTACACTATTTGTTGGATTATCTGATACATAGCAGCTATCTGGAAGAAGAGAAACCGGCCCTTAATGAAGTAGCATTGTTATTTTCAAAAATAAATAAAATTACTGATTTAAAAATTATAAAAAATACTTCTTCTTCGTGACTCTGACTGCGCTTAACCACTTCACCAAAGAGCGGCCCCTAAAAGTTTGCAAAGTGAATACATGCGGACCGAACCTTATTCATAAGTAATTTTATAAACTCAACCAAAACATCTGCAACTCAACCTAACCCCATTTGCTTAACCGATATAATAAAAAAAGACGAATCAAACTCTAGATCAGCGATGCCCAGCCGTATGCTCTTTGGGTACGTTTTGTTTTTGTAATTGCACCGAAGATAGGAAATCAATGACGATCATACAGGGCGCTACAGACGATGCAGGCAGGGCGCGACGTATACAAAACAACACACAATCAAACGATTTCGTGTGCATGCGTCGCGTAGAACCAAAACCGGGTTTGTTCTCTTCTTAGATTGGTGTTTGCTCGCGCAAGCAAATTGACCAACAACAATTTCATGTGATTTTGTTGTTGCTTTACCCAATTTCAATGTGATTTAATTAAAATTGTTCCCTTATTGGTATTGGTGGTTTTCTTTGTGAGTATTGGTGAGTGCTCTGTCGTATGCTGCTTTTGGGCATGCCTGCTCTAGATCCTTCCTTTCCCAAAGTAAAACATGAACAAGCCAAATTCCAATTCCAAATGCATTTAAATGTGTTGGTTTTGCTTTATTTTGCCTTCATTCATTTTACAGTTAAAAAATACAAAAAAATGTTCAACAGCATTAAAAAAAGTTAAATTAAAAAATGGAAACAAATGGAATAAATATTGGGGACGTTACTACGTGTATCCGGGTTTTCGTGAGGAGAGGTTCCACTGTGATCGATATGTGAAACCGCAAAGAGTTGGTCTGGCAAGTTAACTAAACTAAAAACGAGATGCATATATATAATATTTCAACTGATCTGATTCCTTCTCTTGGCTTGTTCCAATATTCAAAATGGAACTGAACAATGCCGATGTCGTTGTGCGTGTGTGTGTGAGTGTGTTGTATGTATGTATATATGTATGTATGTATGTATGCATGATTGGTGTTGAGATACATTCATAGTACGATTCTTTATAAGTAATAATGTGAAAAATTGTTAACATTAGCAGAAAATCGAAAGTGGGGGGGCATTATTTATATATACTACACATGAGTAGGTCAACGATACTTGAAATACTCGAATATGTTTAACATGAGCTTAAGACGTATTGCAACAGGGCCAATTTCCAAAGACGCTAATCGTAAATTTGCAATTCACTTGGCGCTTAGTTTGGAGTGTTTGCTGGAGATAATGGTGCGTGAGACTTAACAACTAGGGAATGCTTACGTTGCTTCCAATGTGGTACCAGAGCTAACCAATGGACTGCTGGAGTGTGGGGTAGGGTAGGGTTGTGGGTCGGGGTCGGGGGTCATTAAAATTACATTAACGATATTAAATGGTATAAATAAATAACTATAAGTAGCGCATACAGAGTAGATGATGTCCGTGTGTATGTTTTATGTTTAATCAAATGCATAATCGTAAGTCCCGCTACCCCTTAGCTCGTGACGTCACTCGGCATTCTTAATCTCGCTGAGGTTACGACAGGCTTCCCTTTCTCGTTCGCGCTCTCTCTCCCGCTCACGCTGCTCCTCCTCCAGCTTGAGGACTTTACTCTTCAGTCCACACAATATTTCGGCTGTGGCGATATTCTTGATGGTGCTCAAGTCGAGATGCTGGCTGAGATTGTTGTTATTGTTGTTGTTGTCATCGTTGTCGTGGTCCTCGGCATGACTATTGCTTGTCTTGTTGTTGTTGTTGTTGTTGTTGGGCGTGTCCTGTTGCTGCTGCTGCTGCTGTTGTTGCTGTTGCTGTTCCAATTCCAGGCTTCGATTGATCGCATTGAGCAACTTGTGCTTGCCCAGAGCCAGAGCTATGCCATTGCTGCTGCTGTTGTTGTTGTTCGAGTCGGTTTCCATGTCCAGGCCGCGGTTATTATTGTTGTCATCGTACTTGCGCTCGCCGGCCGCCGTTTCCTCGTCATGCCCATTGACTTCTCCTGGTTGTTCGGGTTCAACTTCTCGTTTGATCAGATGTATGTCAGGCGTCGAAGTGGGCGTTGGTGTGGGAGTGGATGTGCGAGACTGTGGCCTTGCACGGCTGCCATTGGCGTTTGGAGCCTGTACCAGATTCAAGGCTTCTTCGTCATCATGCTGGCAGTTGTTGTTGTTGCTGTTGCTGGCATTGCTGTTGGTCAGATGATGATTCTCCACCAGGCGTATTTTGAAGTTATTATTATGCGTGGCTGGCGGCGGTGTCTGTGGCACAATTGTCGTTATGGGCTCCAGGATGTTGTTGTTGTTGATCGCATCATCATGCTCCCGCTCGCCCATCTCCTTCATTCGCTTTTCCCCACCCAGCTCCGTGTTGTAGTGCATCAGGATTTTGCGCTTGGCCAGATATTTATGCTGCTTGCGTGCCGTGTCTAGCATCTTCTTGCTGTTGGCCTGCAAAATGGCAAAGGAGTTGCTCTCGGCCTCTGCCAGGGTGTTGTTGCTGCTGCCATTGCTGTTGCTGGCGAGATGATTGTAGTTGTTGCTGCTGCTGTTGTTATTGTTGTTGCGATTGAGATTCTTTATGAAGGTCTCCGCCAAGGTAGCCTTGGACTTGATGTGCTCACGAAAGCCGGCATAGCCGGCTACTGCTCCGGGACTGGAGAGTGAACCATTGGGCTCACCTCCTCCTACACCATAGCCGGCAGCATGTCCGCTGGTGATGTTGACACTGTGCGTTCCACGCTCATATCGGCACTCGGTGCCATCGCTCTCGTGCGGCGAACTGATATCGCTGGCATCGCTGTCCAGGTTTTTCTGCAAGAGAAAGATACAGTTAGAGTTGCAGACGATCGATCAGTTAGCTGAGTCTAGCCCACCTCTGTGTGCAGCCCCTTGATTTTCATGGCCTCTGCCACCTTGAGGAAGACAGGCAGATCCTCGTACTTCACATTCACCTGGCCGCTGTACATAAAGTCTAGCAGACCAGCCATATGACTGGCCTCCACATCGGCCATCAGCAATATGGGATGACTGGATGGATTCTCCAGGAAGATCTGCTGAAAGTATGGACTGCAAACAGATAAAACCTGGAATGGCACAAATGGGGGAAGAGTTTTGAAGAGTTCTGTTAAGTGAGCCGTCAGTTTACCAGTTTGTGGGCCTTGAAGATTTTGCCGCCAGCTGCAATAGTTACGTCCACCATTTTCTCATCCTTCTGCAGGGAGTGAAAGCCGCGGCACATGTTGCCATGGAAATTGTTCCACGACAGCAGATACTGATCGATGGTATTGGGATCGGTGTAGGATTGCTGCTGCTGTTGATGCTGTTGCTTTTGATGTTGTTGCTGCTGCTGCTGATGGAGCTGCTGCTGGGCGGCCTGATGTTGTGTGGCCGTAATATGAATCTGCTGAGCGGTGGTGGGCGGCGAACTGGGACGCGGTGTGGGCGGCTGGTGTGGGTGAGCGTGCTGATGGTGATGCTGTTGCTGCTGTTGCTGCTGCTGCTGCTGCAATTGCTGCTGCAATTGATTGTGTTGCTGCTGCATCAAGTGCTGCTGCTGCTGTTGCAAGGCATGCTGGAATCCTGGCGGCGTTGAGGACGACTGTAAGCGATGTGGATGCGGTGACAGAGCCGGCTGGTGGCTCAAGAAACGCTGCTGCTGCTGCTGTTGATGTTGCTGCTGTTGTTGGCGTGCATGCTGCTTGATCTTGACCAAATTCTCCTGTTGCTCCTGTTCGCGCTGACGCATCAGCTCCTGCTTGATCTTATATTGCTGCATGGACAGATCATCAACGCTCTTGGACAGTTTCCCCATGTCGCTGTTGCTGTTGAACTTGTTGCTGTTGTTGTTGTTGAGCATCGGCTTAAGCTCGTATTTGTAGTCACTGGCTGCCCCACCAGCGGCAGCGGCCATTTTACGCTCGGCAGCCAATGCGGCACGTTCCTTCTGCCTTCTGATTAGCTCATCAATGTCCATGTAGGCGCCACTAGTGGCTGCAGCAATGGCCGATGCTATAATTGGATCATCCTCGAACACACTGTCGTCCAGAGTCTCCTTCAAAGTCTTTGTGGACGAGAAGAGACGCAATGAGGGATCATTGACTTGATCGCTGAAGTAAACATCCATCAAAGTGAAAAAGGGCCATTCGCGTCGCTTGGGCTCCTCGGACATTTTGATGGCCTTGTATTCCTGCAGCAGATTGTTCCATTTTTTAATAATTTTTGACAGAGGCAGCGGCACATTCAACTCGCGTTCCACCACGCTAAGTGAGAGAGAGAGAGCGGAAGAAAGAGATGGAGGGATTATGTAATGTGCTGATTCAATTTGCTTTGCTACTTACGCCCAAGCATATTTCGAGGCATTTCTTTTGCCCGTGAATAGCGGCGAGAGTTCCGCCCGTAATCTAATCAATGATTTGACTTTTTCCGCTTCCCCTGCAAAAACAAGAAATGAAATTGCGTAAGAATCGATAATTCGCTTTAGATAAATAAAAATGAATGCCTGTCTGCGAGTTTGTATGTCATCGCCCAAACTACTGGACCCCATCCCAATGAAATGGTTACTGTTACGCCTAACCAAACACTACATCAAAACAGTTTTGTTTTTGTTCATAAGCAATCAATTCTTCGATTTTAGTTTAAAAAATATGGTTATTTTTTGATTAAATCGATTTATCAAAGTTTAAATAATTCTGGAAAATGTTCTGCTAACAAAAGAAACTCAGAGAATAATGGTTGAGAGTCGAGAAGGCCAAGCTAACTTCGTCTGTGCCGAAGTTTTTATGCCCTTGCAAATGCTGTTTTTTTCCTAAAACCCATTTTCCGACAGATAAACATCTGATTTCGACCAAATTTCGCGAATCTTTTTGAAAACATATTAAATTAACAATCGCGGAGTTTAAGAAAGATAAAATTTAAAACAGAAAAGTTTTTGCTCACTAAGACTCATTTTCCGACCGATCGGTCCTATGGCAACCATAATATATGTTCACCCGATGTCGATAAACTTTTTCAAATTAGTTTAAAAGCGTTTACTATTAAAAATCACCGACTTTAAGAACTATTTACCTTTTAACAAAAAAGTTTTTTTCACTAAGACCCATTTTCCGACCGATCGGTCCTATGGCAGCTATATGTTATAGCAAAGACACTACATATATAGATTTCGCATCTCATACAAAATTTTTTGGGATCCAATGTCAGCTCCCAATAAAAATCGTTTTTTCTTTCACATGCGTCATATATAATATCTATAAATCTTTGCTCTCAGCCAACACCCATTTATTAAACCGTACATCTAAATTTCAATACATATATTCCTAGTAAAGGCAGCTAGAAGAAAAAATTGGGATCCAGTGTCAGCTCCCAAGAAAATAGTTTTTTGTTTCACATGCCTCATCTATAATTTCTATAAATTTTTGGTTATAGTCATCCGATTTTTACCAAAATTTGCAAATCTGTTTGAAAGCTTATAATTTTAATTATGTTCGAGTTTTATGACGCTAGCATTGAAAACAAAACAGTTTTTCTCACTAAAACCCATTTTTTTAACGATGGTTCCTATGGCAGCTATAAGATGTAGTCATCCGATCCGGTCGGTTCCGATATATTCGCAGCGTGCAGTAAAAAGAAGACTCTGTGCAAAATTTCAGCTCGATAGCTACAAAACTGAGAGACTAGTTTGCGTAGAAACAGACGGACGGACAAAGCTCAATCGACTCAGCTCGTCGCCCTGATCAAGAATATATATAGTTTATGGGGTCGGAAACTTCTGGGCAAAATTATAATTCACTTTGCAAGGATATAAAAATGTAGCTTAAAATTAGTACTGAATTCTTATATTTTTTATTTAGAAAACAGCTCTCCACACGCGAAATTTAGGTTTTCTAATTCAACGTTAAGAATTACAAATGCTAGGAAAACTACACGTAACGTGAGCAAATTTCAGTTGCCCGTTTTATATTAGCCGAGCAATGAATTCGAACTTGAGAATCACAAGTAAGCAATTATTGGTTTATGTTTTTAGGCAGAGCCGCTTAAGACATCATTCGAATCGTGTTCAGTCCAAGAAGAGTAAGTAAAAATTTAAAAAAATTGTTTATAAATTGGTTGTCTTTCAGAACTAAATTTGGTGGGTGGGTGGTTGGTCCTCTTCTGCTCTGAGATGTAAATTCATGTAAACAAAAGTGCAGACTATTTTTTTTTCTGTATAAATGAAAATGTACACGTTTTGATCATGATTTTCAACCCATTTCGTTTATATAGCTTTTCCAGTGATTGGAAAGGTACTCGATTTTCTTACTTAGGTAACATAGCAAAACTTTACTACTTCATTCCAAACATTCTTAGTCATACATAAAAATTGAAAATTTTGATTGCTGTATTAAAAAAATGTTATTTACTTTGTTGCTTTTTAAACAGAACAAAAGTTTCGAATATTTCGTCACCTAGTTCGTTTCTTTTTTTTTTTTTTAGGCAGGGTGATACCCTATCGTGTGACTTCTTTAATCTACTGATGGAGTATATACTGCGCCAGTGCCCAAATGCCAACAGATCGGGCTCATTTCTTTATAAAGATCTAATGCTCCTCGCATACGCCGATGATATTGACATTATCGGCAAAATCGAACGGGCGGTAAGCAGGGCGTTTTCAGAGATTGAGAAGCAGTCTAAACTAATGGGCGTAGCGGTAAACAAGGACAAGACAAAGTACCTAGTATCCACGGACAAGAAGTCTACGCGTCTTGGACAATTTGTTACTATGGGGGAGTCCAACTTTGAGGTTGTAGAGGATTTTGTCTACCTCGGGACGATGATTACCGGCGACAACAACATCAGTTTGGAGATCCGAAGAAGAATTACTCTTGGAAACCGATGCTACTACGGGCTCAGTAGGGAGTTCTCGAAGAACAAAAATAGCGCTATACACAAGTCGCTCATCATCCCAGTCCTGCAATACGGCGCAGAAGCATGGACAATGACAGCAGCGGATGAGGAGGCGATTGGCGTGTTCGAGAGAAAAATCGTTCGGAGGATCTATGGACCTTTAAAAGTTGGCGATGGATACCGCATTCGAATGAATCACGAACTGTATGAGCTCTATAAGGACATCAGTCTAGTCAAGCGCATAAAGCAACAGCGGCTGCGATGGTTGGGACATGTAATCCGGATGGATGAAGAAGCTCCAGTAAAAAAGACGTAGACGTGGAGGACAAGGCAGGAGGGGTCGCCCACCACTAAGATGGGATGATCAAGTGCGGAAAGATATTTCCAACCTTGGTGTGAACAACTGGTGTCAGCTCGCACAATGCAGAAGCGAGTGGAGGGCATTCATTGCAGAGGCCAATACCGTCAAGCGGTTGTGATGCAACATCGGGCCAATAAAGAAGAAGAAAAAGTTCATTTCTTTTTAGTGTAAGTAAAAATTCTTTCAACTGGCGCAGAGCTAGGCAAAATGGTTCTTATACTTACCCTACAGTTCTACGTCTCAGTACTGATTTTGTCAGTGCTGATTCAGACCTGATAAGTAGGAACTGCTCCAAATCATGACTGATTTCAGTACTGTTTACAGTACTACCCATGAAACTAACCCATGAGTTCAGTACTGAAATCATGCCGGAAAGAAGAGAAGGTCATGAAGTAGTAGGCCCTGCCTGTGCTAAATTCATATCTGAAATGCATGTAAAGTCAGCCATGATTTCAGTACCAGCCCTTCAGTACAGAGCCATACTGAAGGGTATAAATAACATTACAAATAATTTTAAACTTAAGTATAGATTCTAAAGATTCGGTATTATTGGCAAGATAACTGATACTTTGGCTTTCATTGACTATTGGGGTGAACCCTGTATCGTAAGGAAATTGAACTGCGTATACAAATTCGCAGGAAACTGCTGCTATATACTGGAATACAAACATATTTATGCACATAAGTATGTATGTATCGACAATTTCGTGCAACAAAATTCGATCATATGTGCATTAAAACTAATAACTAATAATAATATATTGTTTACGTACCTTCAAATGCTTGTGTAAATTTTCAATAGATCTTTCATCAAACTTAATAGTTTTGTTTACACAAAGTGGACATTTGCCATTCGAGTTGAAATATGTTTCATTCAAGATAAGCGGTAAATCTTTATTCCCTTCAGTATTTAGTGACTGATCAGTCATTGTTAGCCAAAATAAAGTTTAAATTTTACGAGACAGTGCTGATCAAATTTTTGCACAAAATATTGGAACGTTGACGGCTGCCCGTTTTTTCGCTCCTCTATCTTTGAGTATTTTCTTGCAAAAGCATGAATGAGCCAATAAATTAAGTCTGACCGAATATACTCAAAATCCCAAACGTGTGGAGATGATACAATACAACAATTGATATCAATACTTGGTCGCGAAGAAAAATCTCGCACGAAAACTACCTAGTACCCTACCTATTGACAAGGTAAATGAAAATTAAGACCTAGGTAAGCTAAAAGGTACACGAATTGGAAAATACCGAGGTATGTGGTATGTGTATTTGAACCGGTTCTGGCCCTTTTATGACTTGGTTGGTGTTCCAAACACTGAGCTTTTCTAAACGCCTCATTTACTTTTGTCATTTCAACATTTGGCATGTAGCTTTTCTTTCTACATAAAAGTAATGCGTTGAAATCCTACATTTTCATGTAGATTTTGCATATATTTTTTCTCTGTGTAGTTAGAAAAAGTCTACAATGCTTAAAAGATGCCAGGCAGTTGAGTTTTCTAATGCAATTTCCTGCATGTACAGTAATTTTTGTCTCAAACTTGTCGATGAAATGAACCGAAACGAACCGTTTTCTGTTTAAACTGTTGCTGGTTCGGTTAACGATCACAAACATGCGGTTTGGTTCGGTCACCGAAGCAAAATACCGGAAACCAATCCAACAATTCAAACAGACGGAAATCTAAGCTGAACACCCAGCGAGCCAATGTACCGAAATTCTCAGCCTTGGGGTAAGGATTTAAGTTTGGGACATTGCACCAGACTGAGTGCAACTTTCCACCTGCAATGCAATTCAAGTTGAAGACCTCTGGCCATAACGGCCACAACATCGAATTATAGAAAACTGCAACAAGGTTTCAATGAACCCGCAGTTGGATTCGAGTAATCACTGCAATCATCTGACAACGGATCGGCTTGATAGCCTGCTCGGCCATTTACGACTCTATAGGCGAGTATGTGTGACTGTGTGTTTATACATGTTTTAAGTATATACGGTAGATGTATTTATATATTATATATATATATGTGTCTTGTGGTTAATTGCTATAACGAATCTAGCAACTTTTACCAGTTGATCCCATATAACCAAAATCGAAACCGAAACCATGGGACAAGGCAGCGTCTCCAGTTGCCTGAAGAGCATTAGCATTGGAGCGGCTGGTTGGTTATGTACAGCAACAGCAACAGCAACAACAACAACACTCTACGTTTGTCCATAATGACTGAAAACTATTCAACGTTGAAGAATTCATTAGCAGATTTCACTTTCGCTCATGACGACGACGTCGACGACGACTACGTTCGCTCGTTTCTTTTTGTCGTCTTTCTTCATTTATTTACCGTAATTTCTACTCGTTCACTTTTCGTACCCTCGTACCCACTTGAAGCTTATTTCTTGCTGCTGCACTGCCTCGCGGGAGAAAACTCTCGGTGCGGTTGCAGTCGAAGCCGGATCTTAGACCATGGCGGCTGCTTTTGATTGGATTCTATGCAGGTTTTCTCCACGAAGAATGACTGCGCCTGGGCCTTGCATTTGGTTGTACTTTCTAAAAATATTTGGTGACTCCGTTTGGTGTCAAGGCAAACGATTCCCATACCTTAGCCCAACCCATGCCAAACGGAGTCGTTAAATAACATCCCAGAGTTGAGATTGCCAAAAAGCAAAACAAAATTCGCAACCTCAACCTTCTGCGTTGATCTACGCGCGGTGCCAGATCGTGACATATTCAAGTTCCATGTTCCCCCCCATCCATTGAAGTTTCACTTTCTTTGCAACAAGTTTTCGGTGTGCGTCGCGCTGCGGAGTGTGTGACCACTTCACAGAGTTGGTTTCTACTTTCCGTTTGCACCCTTTTATGTAACCCAAATCCTCGGCAGCTTGTGATGCTTCTGCAGACAATCCACTTGGTCTGTCTTGGCCATGGCGCGGCAGCAAGCTTGGTTTACCGTTAGTTTCTCTTTTGGCCTATATTTGGCCCAAGCCGAAGCTGTTGTTGTTGCATGCTGTTGGTTCTTTATCTCTGCCTCTCTCTCTCTCCATCTCTCTATGTCTACTTCCGTTTGGGGCACTTTCGTGGCTGGGCGAACCGGTTCTGGCCCTTCTATGACTTGGTTGGTGTTCCAATCACATTGGCCAATTATAATTTCGTCTTTAGAATTCGATTGCTCCTTAGAATGAATGGTACTTGGTAAGCTTCTTATGACGGGCTGGCCATTGTGCTGCTTCGTTTCGCTTGCTTTCTTTCTGCCGCGCGCTTATTGGGCTTCTTGCACTTTTCTTTTTCTTTCACCGTTCAAACATAAATGCGAATGCGATAGCCCGTGTATTCTTCTTGGCTTGCCTAATGCTTTGTTAGTTTGATTAAACGTGGAATTGTTAACCGTGACGTTTCGTTTTTTGTTTGTTTCACAATTTCTTCAGTCTGTTCTTCGCGTGAGAATTTCTAATTGGGTCAGGACTGGATCTCCAAGTGTTAGTGTGTGTGTGTGTGTGTCAATCGATGCAAACTGAATTTAATGAAGCATTTGACGTGCCCTACTCTCAATAGGCCAGCGCGAGGGAAGAAATGGTTGTAGAATGCACTTGGTTGAGATTTATTGCAGATGGAAAATGGACAGGAAAACGTGGAATTAGACTATGAAGATTAACATTAAACATTATAAGCAATTTCATAAGCATAATTAAGAGACTGCAATGTAATTAGACATCCATAGAATACAAAATCATTTAACGTTAGATTTTGTCAATATCTTAATACTTTGTTTTAGACAGTTTATGGGTATGGTAAGATCATTTCAAAATATATTTAGTTCTTTTAGACCTTGGTTTTAGGACTAAGTAGTCTGAATCCAATTTCTTTGTACTCATGAAACCAGAACTAGCATTCTTAAATAATTGTGAAACAAAGCAACAGGCACGGCGAATAGCAGAGAATGACGAAGTCTACTAAAACTTGATCAAAAAAGCTACACCAACGTTCAGCTCATTGCCTTCGTTCCCGTAACGTCCTGATCCCAATCCCAAGTCTATCCCGACCCGTCCCGATTCAGACCTTAATATTTTTATACCCTTGCAAAGGGTATTATAATTTTGCCCAGAAGTTTGCAACGCATAGAAATATTCATTTCCGACCCCATAAACTATATATATTCTTGATCAGGGGGACGAGCTGAGTTCATTGAGCTTTGTCCGTCCGTCTGTCTGTCTGTCCGTCTGTCTGTCTGTCTGTCCGTCTGTCTGTCTGTCCGTCTGTTTCTACGCAAACTAGTCTCTCAGTTTTAAAGCTATCGAGCTGAAATTTTGCACAGAGTCTTCTTTTTACTGCACGCTGCTAATATGTCGGAACCGACCGGATCGGATCACTATATCTTATAGCTGCCATAGGAACCATCGGTCGAAAAATGGGTTTTAGTGAGAAAAACTTTTTTGTTTTCAATGTTAACGTGATTGAACTCGGTCATTAATAATATTATATACTTTCAAACAGATTTGCAAATTTTGGTCAAAATCGGATGACTATATCTTATAGCTGCCATAGGAACCATAGGTCGAAAAATGGGTTTTAGTGAAAAAAACTTTTTTGTTTTCAATGTTAACGTGATGAAACTCGGTCATTCATAATATTTTATGCTTTCAAACAGATTTGCAAATTTTGGTCAAAATCGGGTGACTATATCTTATAGCTGCCATAGGACCGATCGGTCGGAAAATGGGTCTTAGTGAAAAAAGCTTTTGTTTTGAAGTAAATCATTCTTAAGGTCGGTGATTATTAATATTAAACGCGTTCAAACTAATTTGCAAAAGTTGATCGACATCGGGGGACTATATCTTATGGTTGCCATAGGACCGATCGGTCGAACATGAGTCTTGGTAAAAAATTTTTTTGTTTAGTTTTGTTAGCGTCCTCGCTGATGACTTTTTTTATATGCTTTCAAATAGATTCGCAAAATTGGGCCGAAGTCGGATGACTATATCTTAAGGCTGCCATAGGGCCGATCGGTCGGAAATTGAGCCTTAGTGAGAAAAATTTTTTCAGACGTTTATCTGTCGGAAAATAGGTTTTAGTAACAAAATTTTTTGATTTTTATGTAAGCGTTCTTAAACTGTGACATTTGCATTTGCAAGGGTATAAAAAATTCGGCATAGACGAAGTTAGCTTGGCCTTCTCGTTTTAGTAATTGGAGACCGTTTTTCTATACAAAATTGTAAGAAAATACATTTTCACCAGAAAACATACCTTCGGTTGTCGAAAGTGGCCGACAATCCTTAGCAGCTGTCGAGCTAGATTTTCGATGACTTTAGGTGGTACTTTTCTTTTCATGAAATGGTTCAGAATGGGTTGCTTTTCGCTTGTGGCATCTGTCATTTTTGTTCAGCTGTGTCGGTGTAATCCACTTGTGCCAGTGCGGTCTGCATATGGTAACACATCTTTGCACTTTATACAAAACACAAAATCCACCTGCTTGTTTCTGACTTCTATCAATTTAAAGTTTTTTCACACTTCTAATTTAGGATGATGACGGTTTTAAGTTAATATCATGGCTGTTACTTAAAAGATAAGCTTTTATTTGCTGTTTGTTTAGTGGCGCCATCTTCACATACTTTTATAAGTGTGCCCATTTTCGAGTTCGGATGTAAGTGTGACCATTCGGCTAGTTCGATAAAGTGATTATCTATAAATTGGTTTCATTTCTGTGCCTAAACTTGCTGAGGCCTTGCTAAGGATTTTGCACTAATCTCGCTCCGTGCCGGTCCCGATGACGTCTATCCCGTCTCGTTACGATCCCGACCCACAATTTTCAATTTCATCCCACTTTTTTTCGGCTCCCGCGAGAATCCCGTGGGATTCCCGTCCCGCACTCATCTCTACTTCTTACTTGTTGTTAGGACAAATCATAACTTACATAACTTAAATGGCAATAAATTAATACACTCAGAAACACTCGACTTTTTATACTCTGTACCGAAGGTACATAGAGTATATTAAGTTTGTGCAAAAGTATGTAACAGGGAGAAGGAATCGTTTCCGACCCTATAAAGTATATATATTCTTGATCAGCATCAACAGCCGATTCGATATAGCCATGTCCGTCCGTCCGTCCGTCCGTCCGTCCGTATGAACGAAGAGATCTCAGAGATGGTAAGAGATAGAGGTTTGACATGTATGGGGCATATATTTCTTATACTTGCAGGCAGATCAAGTTTATTTTCAATTTTCGCCACGCGCCCTTCCGCCCCCGAAATTTGAAAAAAACGTCATATCTCCTACAGTTTTAAAGATAGATCGTTCGTACCTTCTAGAGATACCTTGTAAACAAAATTATTTATCGATTCGATGCTCAAGGAATAATAAAGATCGGATAAACGATACTCAAGTTATGAGCAAAAAACGGCCAGTAAACACCTACCACCCCCCCACCCATCACCACAGCATTCTATTGAACGGCAATCTTAGTGAGAGAGAGAGAGAGAGAGAGAGTGAAACTTAGAGATGAGCGCGTATAACTCGTGAGCAAATGCGAGCTGCGACGTTAAGGGTACAGAGTATGTTATAGTCGGGCTTGACCGACTTTCTTTCTTGTTTTTTAAAAATATGACAAAAAAAATTTTTTTACAAAAACTTTTCTAAAATCCAAAAAGGGGAAGATATTTTTCTGATAAATAGGGAGAATTTTTCTAAAATCACTTTCTTAAAACTAGGTCCAAATTACGCTTGGTTTTAGAATAAAAAAACCCCTAAAATAAGTATTTTAATTTCTTATAACAGAGTACTCTCTAAATATCCCATTGCAAAAACAGAAAAGATTTTCTAGAAAAATTACTTAGAATTAAAAGTCTTTTTCTAACATAGAAGACAAAAATCTCTTCTAAAAATAAACGCAAACTTAGAAAAGAATTTTCTGAAAAATGGGCACAATTGAACTCCACTCATCCACAGTATAAAACAAAATATAACCACCCAGACAACATTTTATGAAATTTCTGATCATCGCGTATTCTTCGAGTCCTCTGTCTGATTAAAATAGTCATAAAAGCGCTAGTTTTCTGATCAGAAATGGTACTTTTGTAGGGAGTAAATGGTACCCTAGCAGCGACTCTTCTTGTAGAGTCATTTATAACCCGTTTTTCTGATCAGTTTCGACTCATTTTCGAGTCATATATTCAGTCATTTGCGAGTTTTTTTTTGAGTCGTATTTCAATAAATCCCATTTGAAGTTGTATAGAAATGGCTTCTGATCCGATAAAATATGTTTGAGTTCAAAGAGTTTCGAACACAACACCACAATGAAAGATTCGATTTTAAACCGGCAGATTGATTTTCCAAATTCAATAAAGTTTTTTTTGCTTTTAGGAACAACGATAAAGTTATAATTATTAAAATGTTGTTCTTTAGCTGGCCCGAGGTCAAGAAAGATACACATTTTTCTAGGTTTGAGGTATTCAAGATTTTTTTGTACTTTGGTTAAGAAAAACTAGCATTATATTTAAGAAAAGCTTTTTCAAACATTTAGGGTGAATCGCCTTAGGATGGATGTTATAGTCGAATTTTTATTTTTATACCCTTGCAAAGGGTATTATAATTTTGCCCAGAAGTTTGCAACGCATAGAAATAATTATTTCCGACCCCATAAACTATAAATATTCTTGATCAGGGCGACGAGCTGAGTCGGTTGAGCTTTGTCCGTCCGTCTCTCTGTCAATCTGTCCGTCTGTCTGTTTCTACACAAACTAGTCTCTCAGTTGTAAAGCTATCGAGCTGAAATTTGGCACAGAGTCTTATTTTTACTTCACTCTGCTAATATCTTGGAACCAACCGGATCGGATGACTATATCTTATAGCTGCCATAGGAACCATTGGTCGAAAAATGGGTCTTAGGGAAAAAACCTTTTTGGTTTTCAATGTTAGCGTCCCTAAACTCGGCCATTATTAAGATGATATGCTTTTAAACAGATTTGCAAATTTGGGTCAAAATCGGATGACTATATCTTACAGCTGCCTTAGGACCGATCGGTCGGAAAATGGATCTTAGTGAAAAAAACTTTTTTGTTTTCCAGTAAATCGTTCTTAAGGTCCGTGAAAATGAATATTAAACGCGTTCAAACTAATTTGAAAAAGTTGAACGACATCGGGTGACTATATCTTATGGTTGCCATAGGACCGATCGGTCGAAAATGGGTCTTAGTAGGAAATTTTATTTGTTTTTAATGCTAGCTTCCTTAATCTCGCTGATTACTAATTTTAAATGCTTTCAAATAGATTCGCTAAAAACTATCAGATCTGTCCCCGTTTTCGATTTCGGTAAGATCATGCGGAATCGGAATTGGTAGCTGTTTCCGTTTCCGAAAAACGATCAAGTTAGTCGGTTTCAAAAGTTTTGCCTTTGAGTCAGTGGAATGAAAAGTAATTGACAATTGTCATGTCAACGGTTAAACTTTACGTGTATCAAATGGTTGTATTCTTATAAGTCAAATACTGTGAACATATTAAACATACATCTTGCTTTCAAAATAATTTTTTTCAAAGTGGAAGTTGGAAAAACGATCGAACTGAAACCGATTTGTTCGCAATTCCGTATTGGTAATGTTCCCATTCAGCTGAATTATAATTCGAAAACGATTCGAACATTCATTCGAAAAGAAAATCGATTTCTATTTCACTCGGAAACGGGAACATCATAATGAAAACGATGTGGAATTCCAATCGATTTACTTTTCAAATCCACTCGGAAATGGGAACAGACCTGTATATCTTAAGGCTGCCATAGGACCGATAGGTTCTTAATTTGATATGTTTTCAAAAAGTTTCGCGAAATTTGGTCGAAATCAGATGTTTATCTGTCGGAAAATGGGTTATAGTCAGAAAAATTTTTGATTTTTATTTAAGCGTTCTTAAACTCTGACATTTCAAAAACAGCAATTGCAAGGGTATAGACAAAGTTTGCTTGGCCTTCTCGCTTATAAGTGTAGTTTGTATACAGGTACTTAATCTTAATCATATCTCAACTTGTTCTTTTCAAGACTTCAAGGTCATAATCAAAGACGCTGAGTCAATAGTTTAGAAATATACCCTCAGTTCATTAGCAAAAGTGTTTAAACAAGTTGGGTATTTTATGGGCAAATTTGAGTTTTCCGTCCGATATATCCAAAGCAATTTTATCCTAAATTTAAGTACAAGGTCCAGCATATAGAAGGGTTGTTGGTAATACCACCAACTATTCAATATATTGAAAAAAGTCTAGTTTTGTTGTTATAAGATACACTTGTGAGCATTAGACCGACCTTTTTAGTATGGAAAATGTCAGATCAAAATGTCAAACCCTTGATTCGTAAGCATTACTACGGGTATCTCGCGAACTCGACCATCAGCCATAAGAAAGACGTGGCTTCGAAACCATAGTTAAGAATATACGCAGTTGGTATTCATATTTCTAGGGCAACTTTTCTTATTTATTTAAATTAAGAAAATTTCTCTATTTTAGCGTGATTTCGATTCCACTGCGATCTTAAATATAGAGAAATAGTTTTCTGAGTGCAGAGCCTAAAAAAACTCAGCCTCTTCCTTCTCTAGCGCACCACAAAATGCCCACATGAAAGAGCCATCGCTTTGCCTATGCCTATGAACTGCAATCCAAATAGTGCTTTCCATTTTCTATTTAAAAAACTCTTATTTTTAAAAAAAACAAGTAATAAGCAATAGCGTAAAATACCACAAAGTTGAAGTCGTATAATGAGTTAAGTATACGTGCACAAATCAAATTTCAGTTCAGTAGCATAAGAAATAACAAGGTTGGAGCAAATCTGCCAGATCGGTTATATGGCTGCTATATAAAATATTGGTCTAAATTGAGTGAATCTTTGCAAGTCGTCTTTGGGGTCCAAAATATGCGTACAAACCAAATTTGGATTCAATATCTCAACAACCACAGCTTATGCCAAAAAAAAAGGCAAAAAAAAACCATTGTGCAATCTTAAACAAACTTGATCTGGGTACGGTATAAACCTACATACATCTTATACTCTCTGAGATCGACAGACAGACGGATGTACAGCCGGACATGGCTAAATCAACTCGGCTGTTGATGCTGTTCAAGAATATATATATATGTACTTTATAGGGTCAGAGATCGTTTCTTCTGACTGTTACATAATTTTTACAGTGTAAACAAATTAGGTAGATCAAAAGGAGTTCTGTAATTCCGGTGCTCTAAATCCTTACTTCTGACTGCTGGTTCAATCACTTTTGGGATTGGAAAATGGTTCCAGTTTTATTTGTTCGCCACTGAATCTGGCGTCTTCTTCAGGCTCATATTCAGTGACGGAGCTCTGCACCTTATCATTTGCCTGAGCCTCTGTCTCCATTTTCATTTCTTCTTCCCAATATATATATATTTCTTCGCCATATTAAAGGTATAGCATAATAATGATTCAAAATTTCCCTCTCGCCTTCTGTACGCTTCACCCACTTAATTAACGTTTTTTTTCAGCGCTGTAAACTCCCGGAAGAGGCCAACTATTTTATGGACGATGTGTCTGATATTTTCACTGGGGCCTGACCTCCCCCCCCCATGTTCAAAATTGGGGAATATTTTGATCAAAATTGAAATAATTTAACAAATTTTAAAAATTGGCCATCCGACTTGTGTAACTCAGATTTCATTGTTGAAATTTTAATGTAGCTTACGGGGCGTATGGGTAATTTTTGTCCATTAAACTGAATTCTATTGTTTTGTTTGAAATTTGAAAAGAAAAATTAATCCGTTAAGGGGGCGCCCTCTCTAAATTTCCATGTTTGCTTTAAAAAGTGCACCCTTTCTGCAAATCCTTTTCATCATTAGTTCACCCTGAACTTTAATCATCTCGATGCAACACAAATTCGTTGCGATGGCAATGCAAATGCCAGAATTTCTATTAGTCTTTGCCTCGTGCAGCCACCACAACGACGACAACAACAACAACAACAGATTCCAAAACGAAATTCGAGCCGTTCATGGGGCGGCTTTCCAAACGGCTTGGCAAGCGCAGTTTGCAGATGCTGTTGGAGTTTTCTACTTCTGTTGCATTGCTATGGCGTTTTCTCCATAGCATCGCCAGCATCCCCGGGCTCAGCTCAGAGCGCATACGCCCCACCATACACCAGCCAGTCAGCCAGTCAACCAGCCAGCCACAAACTGCACTTTCCGTATAAGTCATCGACCAGCAGGCATTTAATTCTCGGCTTTTACTTTCTCCCAAATGATGCACAAATGAGTCTGGCCATAACAGCGAATGGTAAAAGAAAAATACTCGCGTTCGCATTTGCTTTAATTTTCCAACGAAAACCTAGAAGAAAGCCACAGCCAGCAGCAGCAGCAAGAGACAAAAGTCCAAGTTGCTAATAAGCTGCAAAAGCGAAAGATGAAATAAACTGAAACTGAGTAACTTGTTGCACGTTGTGTTGTTTTCTCTTAACATTTTCCCCCTCATTTCTGCAGTTGAATGTACGCCAGCCAACTGTGGAAATTCCGCACTATATACAATCATGACCAACAACAACATCATCATCATCATCATCGTCTTAGCCGCATCGACATCGTCAGAAGTAATTTAGGAAAAATATTTTTTATGCGCTCACTTGGGAAAATTGTTGCTGCAGAAACCAAAAAAACTGCTTGCGGATTGCTGCAGTTGTTGTTGTTGTTGTTTGTTGTTTTATTTTCATTGTTAGCGAGAAGGTTTATGAACTTTTACAAAAGATTTTCTTTCTTTCTTTCTTCATTCCGCTGTTTGCCATGCACTTGGTATGGAGCTGCAAAAGCTTTTCCTTTGCTTTTCGAAAGTGCAACACGGCGTATGAGTAACTTCTACTGTGTGTGTGTGTGCGAGTGAGTGTGTAAATATTTACCATTTGCTTGTTTGCATTTTCTAATTGTTGTTATGATTTAATGCCTAGCTAATGAATCGAATCAAAAGACAAAGAAAATCACTTTTGATTTCTAGCCTATTAATATTCTTATCGCGCCTTTTGATACACACATATGTACATACATATATATATCGCACACACACACACACGCCTAAGCATAACTTTCACTTTGCGCCGTCAGAAGCTCTAATGCTCAGGTAAATAGCGGTAAGAGCCAACTCACACACACACACAGACAGACACACGCACCGCATTACGTGCCATAGATATTGAAACAAAGATTCCAACTGACTTTGGCGCGGCCAACAATAATGCAAAAAAAACCCTACATCATTAAAAACTTTTGTAGATTTTGCGGCAGACAAAAAACAAAAATCAAAATCAAATTAAATTGTGGCATCTTACATAAAAACTTAACCTTCCTTCCTTCCCCACGCGCTAACCCAAAAAAAAAAAGTATTTGTTTGACCGCCCCCTCACTCGATGTGGCTTTTTCGGCAATTATCCACTTGGCTGGCAATTTACAAATGTACAAATCAAACTGTGATGACTTGTGCTTAAAACAGCAACATAAGTTTTAAAAGGCTTTCTCTTAAGGAAAATACATTTTTATTTGATGGCCGATCATCATGGATCAAGCATCCCTCCCTCCCAACATCTTCACTTTCTGGGTCATTTCGTTTCAGCTATTATTCAACGCGAACAAAAGGTGCAAATTGAGAAGCAAAAGTCCGGGAACTTGAGGCGTCAGAGCCTAACCAAGTGCTGTGTAGAGCAGCAGCAACAGCAGCAGCACTTGGGGCAAACCTAAAGTGAAAGTTCTAAGAAACAAGCGAAGCCCAGCAAAAGCTCAATCAAAATATGCAACCAAGCGGGGCAACAAAAGTTGCCTAGCCGAGAGGGAGGAAGAGTGGTGCTGGGGAGCCGACCCCTGCTGTTGTGGTAGTCCGTTTTAGTAGTGTTTTTGTGTGTGTGTGTATGAAAGAAAGGCAAACAATGAAACGAGTAAAAAGGAAAATTATACTGGGATATAATAAAGAAGCTTTTATATCTTTGGACAATGCAATAATTATAATTGATACATGGGTAAATTGCACCTACACAGAAAAAAAAACGTCAGGATATTTTCAATCTTTTTAATCTTGGAGTAAGCTCTTAAGCTTGAAAATTCAATCTCGATTTACAGCATATTCGACACAATTCAAGCTTTCAGGGAATGGCCCAAGCCTTTCGAACTTGAATCATTCCAAATGTGCTTACTTCAATCCCCTTTGAGATCACATGTTCATAATTAAGAGAGAGAGAGCGACAATAGCATTTTTGACATGCGGCAACAAACGATGGCGATGGTCGTGAGCGATGAGATGACATTCCATTCGCGTGTTCAGTGTGCATATGGTCGTGGGTTCGAATTCCAGTTGAGCCCAATAAATTTTTATATTTCTTTTAATCAGGGAATCAAACCGAATCGTATTTCGGTTCCGGTTCCAGTTCTGGTACGTACCGAAACTTGTGTTTCGGTAAAAGGTTCTGTTTTGGTTCTAATAATATTTTGGTATTCGGTTCCGTACCCGGTACCTGCTTTCTTATTTGGGTATACCGGTACGTACCGGTATGAACCGGTAAAATATGAAGAAAGAGCGGTCATTGGTTATGCATTCATTCGATTTCTTAGCGAAGACTTAATAAAAGTTATACGCTTAGTTGCCCTTCTCAAAGGCCACACCATTGTGGAAACTTTGTAGAGTTTTCTTTATTTTAATAAACGAGAGTTTTTTCGGGTTTTCGGGTTTCACTATTTAAACACGGTTTTCTATTTAGAATGTCTCTATACGTGTTTTTTCTCTTCACGGTTTGTCGATATGGATTTTGCTTTCTGTCTTTCTGTCTGTCTGCTTGTTATTTTAATTACAGCTTCTGTCTTCGTCCATCTTCTACTATCTACTGCGTTCGACTCTCGGTTTCGTCATCGACCATTCTCTATACAGTAAGACCATCATACGATTTTTTACCCATACCTTAACACTTAAATATCGATACATTTATACATCTTGGCGGTCATTTTCAAATAATTCCAAAGACTTAAATTTGGAAAACGTTTTAAGCTCAGAAAAATTGATCACGATTGATGCCATTAATCAGTTTTGTGAGAATACTGAACTATTTGTAGTGCTTTCCTCATTAAGTTTTAAGTTGAACAGAAATGGATAACACAAGTACATTTCAGTTTCGAGGTTAGCATTAGCATGACATTATAATGTGGGCCTAAGAATAAAGGATGCAATATTTTTCAAGAGACTACTCTCGTGTTTATCTATTTTACAATACAAAACTTTTGAAAGATCAGACTCTTTTTTGTTGAAAATTGCTTGAAAGTCCCCCAAAACTAAGTGTCAGCTTTGAAGTCTAGTCGTTGCACTCAAAACCGGTACAATGTTTAGGTTCTTTTCGGTCTTTTAGGTTCCAGAAATATCGGTACTTGTATACCGGTACACAATCAATTTCAAGTATCGGTTCCAGTTCCGGTTCTGGTTCGGAGTTTTAATCGGTTCTTTTCGGTGTACGGTTCCGGTTCTGGTTCCCTGCTTTTAATAAACGAAAACTGGTGTGGGTCTTGAAGTGTTATAAGTCTGTGTCCTATGGTATATGGCGGAGGAAGAAGAGAGGTATCTTTCCTGGGATCAATCTCGAACATGCTTAAAATGAACCTGGATTGAGATTAAATTTTTCTCGAATTTATGGCTTAATTCAATCTTTTTTAAGATGAATGTAATCATCAACTCAATCCTTTTTCGGATCGGGTCAAGAATATCCAGGATTACGTTGTTTTCATTACCGATTGGGAATGATTTGATCCCGTATGGATTGGTTTATTTTTTTTTGAGTGTATCATTCTTTTCTAAAACTGCACTCTTTCAAGGGAACCGTTTAGAAATTGTAGCATTTTTGAAGTTAATCCTTCCCCTTGATTAGTGAAACTGATGTAGAAAGATGTATTTTATTTATAAAAACTCTCTTTTTCTACCTGTTAGAGGACCTCGCCAATGTTTTAATAGCGAGTTTTAGCCGTCTTGCGCTCATGGCTGTTATGTTTTCTCTCTTCTCAACAACAAAAACCCAAAGCTGTTTCAAATATCTAATGATTATATCAACAGTAGACTTTGGTATCGCCTGCAAGCCAAACAATGTAATTATACTCTGTACCAAAGGTACACAGAGTATATTAAGTTTGTGCAAAAGTATGTTACAGGGAGAAGGAATCATTTCCGACCCTATAAAGTAAATATATTCTTGATCAGCATGAACAGCCGATAGTTAGATAGTTGACAAATTGACACATGTTTGTTGAGGAGAACGCATCCAGATTACCAAGCTATGTAAATCGTCAAGGCGAATGCTCCATATTCAAAAGTGCCTGGTCTTTAAATTTTGAAAGTTAGCCTTACCTTCTACACACATAAATATAAAGGACTTGCTTTCCCCTTTTCCAACTTGACTTATGTTTTATTTCACTTTCGAAATCGCAATATGGATTAAATATCTTAAAAACATCTTGAGATCCTAAGAAGAAGATTGTATACAGGTGGTCCGGTTCGGGTTTAGGTTCGGGAGGTTGTATATTTGAATTGTTCGGTTCATTTTCACTTTCACGGTTCACATTTTAGGGTTTTGTTTAGGACCTTGCTTTACTGCTTTTCGTCCGTGGCGGCCAACGCTAAGACGCCATGTCTTTAATATCACTGTGCAACACTAAAAAGTTGATCGAGTTGGGACCAAAAAATTCTGAAAGCGTATGATGGTAGTACAAACACCTTCGCTAGGTTTAGTCTGGTTAGCTGTCGTTTTCTGATTATTGCACTTTGAAGTTTTCAGTTTCTGATTGGTATTCGCAACTCCATATTTCGTAAACTTTTTGGAATTTCGATTTGACGTCTTAGAAGAAGTTGTTGCTCTTGGCTTGGCGTACAAATCATTTCTAAGTAGCAAGTCAAAAAAGTCACATCTTTATACTGAAAATTACAAAAATGTCTTAAAATCATCAGGTTTTCCCCTCATTTTGTACTATTTTTCAACTTTGTCTTGAAAACTGTGACGAATTTGACTAAGCAATGCAGGACTTAAAAAACCAATCGATTGAAACATACCAACTTCATTCGATTGGTCCTTCGTATAGTTACGGGCCCTTAAGCATGTAGAATTGGAACCAAAACTCGAAAAATGTCAATTTTTGGTAGCAATTGGCCGATACAGTCAAAAATTTCGATTGTTTTGTATTAAATCATGAAAATAGTAAGAAAACATCACTTAAAAACTGTAATTAAAAACAATTTTATATTTTTACTTTTTTACCGAAAACGTTCGTTTTTTTTCGAGTTTTTATGACAGTTGTACGTGCTTCTGGACCTATAGCAATATGAAAGAGTAACTAAATTAAGTTGGTTCGTTCTAACGGTTTGTTTATTTTGGTCTAAGCTACAACTATGTGCTGAATTACTTCTCCAAATCTGAAACGGGTTTCAAGATGAAGTCAAAAAACTGTAGAAAAGTGGTCAAAACATGAATTTTTTGGGCAAATTTTGTAATTTTAAGTATGAAGATATCATTTTTTTGATTTGCTACACAGAAATGTTTTTTAGGCCAAGCCAAGAGCAACCACTTTGTTAAAGATTTAAAAGCAAAATTCACAATAATTCACAAGATATGGAATCGTTAGTCCTACTCTGAAGCTGAAAAGTTCAAAGTAATAAATGTGTAATCAATCACAGAGCAAAAAGTTTTTTTTCTAAGTCTTACTGACTGCTTGATCGTTTATAAGATAAAGTCAACCGATCGTCCGAGTACGCTCAAACATTCTTAATGATCCAGTCGTTTTAATTAGAAAAACTTTTTTGTCTTCAACGCAAACGTGCCCAAACCTTGTATTTATAAGTTTTCTATGCTTTTACCCAATTCCATCAAAATTGATGAAAATCTGTCAACTATATAGTATAGCTGCCATACAAAATATAGTTCTGGAAACAAGTTTTAGAATAAAAAACTTTTTTGTTTTTAATGCTATCGCTACCAAACTTGTTACTGATCAATATTATATGCTACCACACAATGATGCCAAGTTTGATCCAAATCGGATGACTACAGCATATAGCTGCCATAGTAACGATCGGTCGAAAAAGTAGTTCTAGTGAGAAAAACTTTTTTGTTTTCAATGGTAGCGTCTTTTTACTTTCCAGTTGTGAATATTATCAGTTTCCACACAATTTTAGTGAGTGTGGTCAAAATTTGATGATTATATCGGATAGCTAGCATACGACAAACTGGCAAGCAAATGCTCAAAGTAGTGACGCCATCTATCGCTCAGTTTGGGAAATAGGTTAGCACTGAATTTTTGACGGAAATTATTTAAAACCTTAATTTATATAAATTATACAAGCTGCAAGGGTATATAAACTTCGGTCGAGCAGAAGTTAGCATTTGTATTTGTATATAGTTCATTTGTATTGGTGTCTACGCGGCCGTAAGCTGGCTCTCGGGCACTTCTGCTCTAAGAAAATACGCAAATAAAAAATCGCTCATACTCAGTGTTGCCTATTTTCATTTCTTTGCGTTGATGTTATTTAAAAACTATTCAAATTCCACAAATGAAATAGATCTGGAGACCAAATCGCAATATTAATGGAATATGGCTGTATATTTGGTATCATTTCGGAACTTTGGCACAAAGTATAAGACGTACACATTTTTTTGTTAAACAACATTTTCGTAAGTTCTTCGCTTCATGAGATCACACACACATTATTATTGACAACTTATTTTATTTCGGCACGAATAAACCATGACTTGGTGCTCTGGTGATTAGTATCGCTGTCATTCCAGAGTGCCACCCTCTAGTATCTTGTGTATTTTGCATACATGTATTTCTTTCTCTTTTTGGGATTTGATTTCTTCACCAACCTTTGGGGCTAGTTGATGTGGTTTCGTTGGCTGTCAGGGCCAACGTTTTCTGTTACTTTTCCACTCGTCTCGCTGCGATTGCATAAATTTTTGTTTTTAATTTTTGCGTAGCTGCTTTTGTTTAACCTGCTGCAGCTATCGCTGTAGCCACTCATCCATTTACATGGGGGTTAAGCTTCTCTCATCTGCTTGCCTTCTGACGGTTGCTAACGCTTGATGGCCAATTAAATGTGTTAAGAAAGCAGCCAAAAAACACACAAACATTATAAAAGAATTAATAAGTGCTTGCATAATGAAAAGTATGTTTCGACTAGGAAGCAAAGTATGGCTATCCACACACGCAATTGGCTGCATGTAGGAATTAACTCGGTTAGAAAGCAAAACCAAGATTTTTCCAAAATTTCTCTCATCGAATGCCTAATGACATTGGGGGGCCACTTGTAACTTTCTGTACAGGCGGAGGCGAATATTGCATAATTCAACAACAAAATAGAAAACAGAAATAACACTAAAGAAATTGATGTATGTACGTTTGTCTGTCTGTCTCTCTGTCTGTGAGTAATATAATTTGTGGCGGTTTATCAGCTAACGGTATTATTGAGCAACCTCCACTTTAACATTTCGGCCAAACCCGATGAGTCATTCTAGATAATTGCGCCTGTTAAAGAGCCCAGCAGTAACAATATTTATAAATGAAAGAAATTTGAAACGTCCAAACCAGATTGCGTATACGCCACCTAGGCCACCATACTCGAGAGAGATCCGCCTGTTGCTGGAACTGTTGCAATCGGTTAGTTGGGACATTGAACTCGAAATGCGAACCTGCACAACAGCACCACCACCAGCAGCAGCAGCAGCAGCAGCACACAAAAGTTTGTAAACAAAACTCGATTATGTAAGAGGCTAATTATAATGAAATTTTAAATGTCAAAGATTTATCCAGAAACACAAAATTTACATATTATATTGACAATGAAAATTTTGGATAGCATCAAGTGGGTCAGTTAAATGCGATTCCATTCAGCTCAAGAGGAAACATTAATTCTGCCAACGGAAAAAGGGACTTGTAAGTATGTAAATAGTGATTGCTGTTTTAGAAGCAGCAGCAGAGGCAGCGGCAGCGACAACGCGAAAGAAAATTGAAAAAAAAAAGAGATAAAAAAAAAAAACGAAGCAACAACTTTCACCTATTAATATTCGTGTCGTACAAGCGGCAGAAGACAGACAGAGACAGAGGCATAGCCACAAACAACGTTGGACACGGGTAGGAACAGAAGAAGAAACAACTGCCAGTTGCCAGTCTCGGGCGATGCTCAACAAAAGCAACATCGCAGTTGACGATAGTCTCGCGAGCTCTGCTGCTGCTGCTGCTGTTGATGTTGTTGTTGGGTGGCGTTGGATTGCAACTGAAGTCCAAACTTTCTATAGAAAAGCAGTTTTATGGCTTTTGAAGTTGTCTGATTGGTTGATTAGGTTTGTTTGTTTGTTGCTTTCGCCTCGAAATTCTACAAACTTTTGAGCAGCAGTTATTTTCAGAATGTTTCAAACACAAAACATTCACGAAATCTTGCTTATCATATATGTATGTATATTTATCAAAAATTTTGACCAGAAGTTATATGAGCGAATTCTAAATTGGAAAAATTTTTGGAATTAGCAAGGTCTCTCAAAAGTGTGATTTGATCCCGAAAGTAGAACTAACATTTGAAGTACGAGTAAGAATGTATCATTCCGAAAAGGATTTTTTTAGGTACGCATCGTACGTAACAACCAATTGAGAGTGTGAGACAGCGAACAAGCTGAGAGCAAAAGCAAATTCGCTCTCTTTGCTTCTCTCATTGTTGAAATTATCCGTACTTAAATCAGAGTTATCCAGCCATAGCCCCTGGGGGCCGAACATACTGTCATGCATCGGTGTGTGTTCGAGAGAGACACAGTCACATTTTCGATCTCTCTGCTTGGGGAAACCTGACTTAAATTATTCCTGTTGGGAATGGTTTATGCCTTTCTTAGATCAACCCATTTTTAGTAAACTTTCGGCATGAATTGATCCCGGAAAGTATAGATAATGTAAAAAGGCAAAGTTTAATCTAGAAATCAACATACGTGAACAGGTGAAAATACAGAAAGAAACATTTGAAACTACGCCTTCCTCTCGTCAACCCCTAACAAAAAGCCTAAAGCCTACTCGTTGCCTTACTTAGGACCAAAATTCTCATTCAAAATTCTCAAAATTCGATCAAGGGTACAGGGTATTTTGCAGTCAGGGGTTTTAACATTGGTCTTACTTGTTTTTATACCCAGTACCAAAGACTCTAGAACGCACAAAGATGAGTAACGGCCATACAAGTGAATGGCAAGGGGAAATTTCAAATTTTCCCTCAAATTTCCCTGACATTTATTTGTATGACCGTTACTCATCTTAGTCAGTTCTAGAGTCTTTTTATACTCTGTACCGAAGGTACATAGAGTATATTAAGTTTGTGCAAAAGTATGTAACAGAGCGAAGAAATCATTTTCGATCCTATATTCTTGATCAGCATCAACAGCCGAGTCGATATAGACATGTCCGTCTGTCCGTCTGTATGAACGCACAGATCTCAGAGATGGTAAGAGATAGAGGTATGACATGTATGGGACAAATGCTTCTTGTACTTGCAGGCAGCTCAAGTATATTTTCAATTTTTACCACGCCCCCTCCTGCCCCCGCAATTTGGAAAAAACGTCATATCTCCCACAGTTTTGTAGTTAGATGATTCGTACCTTCTATAGATATTTACTAATCAAGATTATTTATCGATTTGCCGAAGAAATGATAAAGATCGGGTGAACGATAGTAGAGTTAAAAGGAAAACAAACAATTATGATGGGTAGCACTGGCACTTCACACACTTTATGGCTGTTTTGCCACTTTGTGTGGCTTGTAATTTAATTTGATCAGATATATATGCAAACTTTGGGTAGTACAGAGTATGTTATAGTCGGGCTTGACCGACTTTCTTTCTTGTTTAAATATGAAATAGATAAAAGGCGTATCAAAAGTAAGAAGAAAACATTTTCGATCCTATAAAGCAGCGGTGGGTAACGCCTGGCTGCCGTTGCTGCGACAACAACAGTGTGTGCGATCGAGACTCACCGATTACGGTGGTTTTTTCAGTTGTTGTTGTTGTTGGACTGCTCCCAAACTCTAACTTAGCGCCCACCGCTGCAATAAAGTATACGTGATCAGCGTCAGCAGCCGAGTCGTTATATAAGCTTATGAAAGCTTTAATCTCAGAGAATACTCTCGGAAAATTATTTTTTTATATTTCAGAAAATCGCCCTAGAATTTTGAAAAAATTTCTTTATTTCAGAAATTTTTTTCGGAAACTTAAAAATTAATGTTTTAGAAAATATTTTTCAAAAATTAAGAATTTCCCAATTTCAAACCAATTTGGGGCTATTTAGGGTAAATTGTTTTCTGAATTTATAAGATATAAGGGCTCCCATTTTCGAAATTAGATATTTACGTAGATCAAGTTTGTTTCAGATTTGAAAAAAATTTCCTCCAAAAAACTGTCAAAAAATTCGCTGCTAATACTTAAATCTAATAAGATCCGACAAAAAACAAAGAAGACTGACACCAGCTCATTGTATCTTTCTTAATTTTTCAGTTTGGATTTTGGAGTCGTATTAATTTTGGGTCTTAGGATACTTTAAGTCAGAATGTTGCATTTGACATTAAACATTGTTACGTATGTAAGAAAGCTCTGTTGGTTCGAAGATTTCATTATTAATTAAAATTGTTAAAAAAATTTATTTATGGCGACCTCTGGCCATAAAGCAGACTTGCAAGGCTTCATTAAAGAGCCAACAGCTCGGCTAGATTGTCAATTGCAATTGCGTGAAGTTTGTTTCATAGTCTTAAAAAAGACTGGTGAAGGGACTGCCAAACAGAAGAACAAAAAATATTGATAATTTTCAACTTACAACAATATCTGGTTGAGTATTGACAATTTGCATTGACAGTGGGTGCCATAATCTCGTTGACAGCCATATCCAAATAAAAATTCCAATGTCAATTTATATAATCCTTTGTGTATATCCTTGGCGGTAGGCACGTGTCTGTTTTTTTTTGCTATGTTTTCGTGTAGGTAATCCAATGGTAACAGAATTGTTTAATATTTCCAAGAGTTTCTCTTATTTTGTCATTGTAATTCAAGAGGCACTAAACGCACAAAAATCACTTTCACTTTTCGCTTTTTGCTTGTTTTGCTTGTTTTGCGGCGGGAGAGAGCGAGAGAGAGACAGAGGGCGCACAAATCCAGTTAATGAAATTGATGGGCTATTTTATAGGGATGGTGGGTAGGATATGAGAATCAGTCAACATTTTGGGGGCATTTAACCAACACTTTGCTTCACTTTTATGCCCGACACTATTGTCAGTTTGTTTCTTTATTGGCTTGTGAAGGCGATTCTTGCGCGCCGACCGTTTGAACGTAACGTCTGCCTCGAACCACTGTAGACGTCTGTGCGGCAGCGCGCAGTGAAACCAGCGCTTATCCTCAAAGATCGCTAAGAAATTTTAGACCATTCCATTTTGTTTCTCGGCAACGCTTTCGCTTACCACACACACACACTCGTGCGCACAGTCTGCTGTGTGTGTACTTTTACCATTTCTTTCGCTCCGCCAGCTCGCGCTCAGTTCGAGTTTGGTTCTTCGTTGAAGTCTTTTGTTTTGGTCTGTCGTTTTGTTTGGCGGCGGCCGACAGTAAGAGTTTCGCCTTGGGAGCGCTGCTTAATTATTTACAGTTTATGGCCCGTTGTCGTTTCAATTCCACGATATTCCAACTTGATTTTTATAACTTTAACTTTCATCGCCGTCGAGTTGAAGTTGCCTTCTAAGCAGCGGGCTGCGTTTTTCTTTGTCTCTTACTGCTGCAAATTACAACTTTCATCTATTTTTGTCAAGATTTTTTAATTATATAATTTAGACAGACTTTTTTGCTTTTGTTTGGCAGTTTTTACTTTCCTTTGCCTCGCACTGCGCACGGCTAATTACGCACCAGAAGAGTGAAACTCGATTAGATTCTTAATTAGACTTTAATGGCCAAAATTATCTGCAAATGCGAGTGTGTTGACTGCAGTCAGTTGTGGAGTTGCATTGGGAAATCTTTCACTGCCTCTGGCTCATGCTCAGTGAGCGTTGCCGTTGCGAGCTCTACCTTTGGGCCGCGAGCAGCCTGCAATTGGAGGAGCACTTTTTTTGGGAGTTGTGAAGTGTGTTTGGGGAGTCAGTTACCTTACATTGGCTCAGCACTTACAGTTGTTTCTTTTGTGTGTTGCTCTCGTAGAAAACTTTCTAATGTAGAAGCCGCACACCACACATTTCCCCTATCCGCACAATTCAATTGCCCACACAGTAGGCCTCCATTTTTGTGTAACTATGTAAACTTCTGTCTGTCTGTTCTTTTCATTTGAGATTTTTCTCAAACGTGTGAGAAGTCTATGAAAATTTTGTAAAGTTTGTAATAAATGGTTCAAACTGGCATCAGAACTCTTTGCAGAATGATTGAGCAGTTCCATACTAAACTTATATCATTATCCGACCTACACTCAAAAAAAAAATCGGGCAAAATCGCCCTAACATTTAGAAATTCGCCCTAAAAAAGGGGTGAAAGGCGATTCGCCATATATTCTAGAAAGATATTTTCTAAAAATACGACAGACGTTTTCTAAAATTAAACAAATTCTTTCATAATTTAAGAAAATTTTTTCTAACAATTCAGAAAATTCTTTCTAAAATTAAAAAAACATTTTCTATAAGCAAGAAAAATTTTCTTAAATTTAGAATAACATTGTCTAGATTTTAGAAAGGATTTTATAGTTTATAGAAAATGTTTTCTTAATTTTTGAAAGAATTTTCTAATTTATAGGAATCGATTTTCTTACTTTTAGAAACTATTTTCTTAATTTTAAAGAAAAAGTTTTCTAATATTTAGAAAATTTTTCTACATCTTAGAAAATAATTTCTTGAAAATATTAAAAAATTTCTAAAATCAAGAGAAATTGCTATAAATTTTAGGGTTGTTTATTTCTTAAATCAAGATCATTTTTCTATAATAATGAAAAAACATTATGAAAATTTATTTATAATTTATTTCTATTATTTTAGATTACATATAGCTTAAAAATAAAACCTTGGTTTAATATAGCTGTTGTTATTGAAAGTGTGAAATTGTGTGGGTGGGTTGACTAATGATTGAGAATTGATAAGTGTTAAGTCTAAGTAGGATTCTTTTTTGAAACACATAAACAAAATTTCATTATTGGACAATGCGATCTCCTTAATTTCGTAGGATTGAAATAACGGCTTAAATGTGTATACTACAGATGACTTTCTATATACCATATTTCTTATTTTTATAAACGAATAGCACGAGACATTGTCAATATTTGAAAAAAAATGTGTTAGGTCTTCGCAATATACCGAATTAGATCCCATACATTTTATTTTGCGATATATATATCGATATTGCTTACTTAATTTAGCGATATTTTGTAATATTTCTTGCATTAAGATTTTTAAATGAATCTAAATTGTCAAAATTAACTTCCCACCCGCACGATCATTTTGGGATAATTAAAATAGTTTTTTAAAACAACAAAAATTTAATTAATAATAAAAAATTTAAATTATTGGTAAAATATTAGAATAATAGATATATTGCAATTTGCAAAGTGTCTTAGCATAATATTTCTAGGCTAAATCAATACTAAAATGGGCAGATAGTTCCTATGGCAGCTATATAATACCTAGTACTCGCAATTGTTTTGGTACACTGAGAAAAAAAATCAATCTCAAATCTAGATTGAAAATCTCGTTTACAAGGACCTTGCAAACAAAACAAAATTGAAAAACCTTGAAATGAGCTTAGAAATCTTAAAAACAAGATTTAGCATCTCGCAACTTATCAACCATCCTACAGTTTTCTGTAAAGCTTCAGTAGAAAATTTTTTTTATGTATTATATATACAGGGTGGTCCATTTAAAAATTGGAACTTAATTTTGTATAAAAAAAAACGGTTCGATATTTTTCAAAGGTTGAACATTTATTGGAAGGGTTCGTTCATGTCATTTATTAGTGAAAAACAATTTCGGTCAAATGACCACCACGGCTGACTTGGCAGTAGCCCATTCGATCCACGCAATTTTTGAGAACATTTTCAATTGTTTCGGCATGTATGTCAGTACCAGCAACTCGAATCTCGTTCTTCAACTCATCAATTCTTTTAGGATTGTTTGCATAACATTTGTCCTTGGCCGCTCAGCCCGTGTCAGATCACAGCTTCTTGGCGGCCAATTCACATCTCCAAATTTGGCGCAGAAGATCGAGTGCATTGGCTTCTCCACGACGATATGCGGATTTTCTGTGCCCCCGATGCGACAATTTTGTTTATTAACATAACCACCGAGGTGTAAATGTGCTTCCCCGGAAAAAATGATTTTTCGATCAAATTCACCATCTTCGGCCAAACGATTTGCGAACTGTAGACGATTCGGATGGTCAATTGGCTTTAGCTGCTGCAGCAATTGAACTTTGTATGGCTTCATGGCAAGGTCTTTATGCAAAATTCGCATCAGTGCGCGAAATGTCCAATTGTTGAGATCGATGGCGAGTTGACGTCGATGGTTGATCACGCACATTTTCAGCGACCGCAGCAATGTTTTCGGTCGGGCGCACCGGACGAGTACGTAGACGGGTTGGTTCATCCACCAGTTTCACGAACTCGCTTCATGAATAGATCCACAAATTGAGTTTTTGGAACATTTTTTTTGTTAAATGTTTTTTTTCAAATTTCGTACAGTTTGAGTCGAGGAATCACCACTTTGGAAATATGTTTTTAATATTTCCCAATTTTCTTCAAGTAAATGTCAAAGTTTTTACTAAATATTAGTCGCATTCCGAATTACATTTAACGTTTTTAAAGTCATATTATGCATAGTTCAAATTCCAAACACTAGATGGACCCAAATCCTAGATGGATGGATATAGATTTATTAGCTAAAAAAAATTACAAAAACAAGTGAGAAAGTCGGTCACGCCCGACTATAACATACTCTGTACCAGTTCATTTGCTCCCAATTATATTATTATAATACATCCCAGGAGTCACGCGGTTGTCGTGCAATATTTTTATAATACGCTCATCTCTAAGTTTCTCTCTCTCTCTCTCTCTCTCCCAAAAACTGTGTTTGTTTGAATACAGCGCTGTTTGGTGTGAATGGCGAGGGGGGTGGGGGGGTCCAGGTTAACATTTTTTTTGCTCGTAACTTGTGTATCGTTCATCCGATCTTTATCATTCCTTCAGCAAATCGATAAATAATTTTGACAACTAGATATCTCTAGAAAGTACGAACAATCTATCATCAAAACTGTGGGAGATATGACGTTTTTTCCAAATTACTTTTGCACAATCTTAATATACTCTATGTACCTTCGGTACAGAGTATAATAAACAACTTTCGGTTGCCGTGCAACCTCCCACCCTTCCTGGGACTTGAACCATGACCTCTTCGTTCAATAACATATTGGCACGGCCGATTAGGCCGTAGGGGGTCAATGTTTTAGCGCAGCCAGTTGCAGTATAAGAGCAGATAAGCTCATATACTGCAATTGGTTGAGCCTAACACTTGACGCTCGATGGTAAAGCGGTGGTGTCAGTGTTTCAGTGTGCAAAAGGTACTGAGTTGAAGTCCCATCGGCGGATTTATAAATTACAATTTATATAAGTTTTTCATAAAGAAGAAAATGTGAATAACTAAAACAAAACCATAATCCATTTAAGCGTACTTTCATCTATAAACGAATGTAGAGAGTGTAGAAAGTCACACGCAACTCCTGAGCAGCTGAATAGGGTCACAAATTTTCATCTCGACGGATTCCAGGCTAAGGAGTACGTGGTTGCGGTTTACCTGGTCATAAGGCAGGCTTTGGATAGAGTGTGGCATGCTGGACTACTATGTAATTGGAAAAACATCTTACCGCCTCTACTATACACCCTTGTGAGAAGCTTTCTATCGGACAGGACCTTCTCGGTAGTATTGGAAGGGGCTGTTTCTAGCGTGAGGGTAATACGCGCTGGTGTGTCTCAAGGAAGTGTCCTTCGACCAACCCTCTACTCTCTACACACTTGTGATATGCCTAACCGAAGAACAATATCCAATGAAGACCCCCAAGACTTGCTCATTGCAACATTTGCTGACGATACAGCTATTATGGCGAGAAACTCAAGTATCTATGATGCCACTGATGTCGTTCAGCAGTATTTGTATCGATTCAGCAGATGGGCGAAACGATGGAACATTGAGCTTAACCCAGCTAAATGTGTCAGTGTAACAGTGTCCAGGCGTATTCTTCAACAATCAGCTATTACGTCACTTACCTGGACATAAATACTTGGGAATATATCTGGACAAGCGCCTTACATTTGGAACCCATATCAACGCGCTTGTAACGCGCACTATATGGCAGAGTAAAGAAAGTGGAATGGCTTCTCTCTAGCAGAAACAAGCTCTCACTCCGAAATAAGGTGCATATATACAAAGCTATCATAGCACCTGCCTGGAGATATGGGATCCAAGTATATGGAATAAATGCGAAATCCCATCTGAGAAAGCTTTGTGTCCTTCAGTCAAGTTGTCTGCGTAGACTGTTGGGAGCATATATGTGCACAAGACATTTGGAGAGTGACCTCAGTGTGCCCAAGATTGGTGTCGTAATTAATAAAAAAGCAAGGTGATTACGTGGAGAGACTAAGAAGTCACCCCAACACACTAGCCAGAAGACTCCTGCGCAGACGAAAGAAAGCAGGAAGTATAGTAAGACAACGCCTCAAAAAACTTTTCCCTAGGGAACTTTCCAACAGACAAATATACTAACTTAGCAACTACCTCCCATTCAATAAACTTGACACCAAACATATTTTATATCATCACAAAACGACTCGCCCATAATCAGACACATTACAGCTGAAATGAATTACGTAAACAGATAAGTTATGAGGATATCTAAACAATCTAAAGTAAATTGTCACATTTAGATAAGGTGACAGAAAATTTAGAAACAAAATAAATAAATAAATTTAAAAAAAAAATATATATATACAATGGTTAATTATATTTATTCGTAGACCTCGAGCCAGCTACAACAAATTTTGACTAAAATCAAAACAGGTCGCTAAAACCCATACACATATAAAACGAGAACGCCAACCTAACTTCGTCTGTGCCGAAGTTTTTATACCCTTGCAAATGCTGTGTTTGAAATGTCAGAGTTTAAGAACGCTTATATAAAAATCAAAAAATTTTCTAACTAAAGCCCATTTTCCGACAGATAAACATATGATTCGCCCAAATTTCGCGAATCTATTTGAAAACATATAAAAGTAAAAAAATCGCCGAGTTTAAGAATGATAAAATTTAAAACAAAAAAGTTATTCTCACTAAGACTTATTTTCCGACCGATCGGTCCTATGGCAGCCTTTAGATATAGTCATCCGATTTCGGCCGAATTCGCGAATATATTTGAAAGCATACAGAATAAATAATCAGTGAGTTTACAGACGCTAACATTAAAAACAAAAAAAAATTCTTACTAAGAACTATTTTCGACCGATCGGTCCTATGGCAACCATAAGATATAGTTACCCGATGTCGATCAACTTTTTCAAATTAGTTTGATAGCATGTAGAATTAAGAATCACCGACCTTAAGAACGATTTACTTGAAAACAAAAAAGTTATTTTCCATTTTCCGACCGATCGGTCCTATGGCAGCTATAAGATATAGTCATCCGATTTTGACCAAAGTTTGCAAATCTGTTTGAAGCAAATAATATTATTAATGGACGAGGTTTAGGGACACTTACATTGGAAACCAAAAAGTTTTTCTCACTAAGACACATTTTTTGACTGATGGTTCCTATGGCAGCTATAAGATATAGTCATCCGATCCGGTCGGTTCCGACATATTAGCAGCGTGCAGTAAAAAGAAGACTCTGTGCAAAATTTCAGCTCGATAGCTTTAAAACTGAGAGACTAGTTTGCGTAGAAACAGACGGACAGTCAGACGGACAAACAGACGGACAGACAGACAGACGGACAGACAAAGCTCAATCGACTCAGCTCGTCGCCCTGATCAAGAATATATATAGTTTATGGGGTCGGAAATGAATATTTTCTTGCGTTGCAAACTTCTGGGCAAAATTATAATACCCTTTGCAAGGGTATAAAAGCGGAAGGCGCGCCGTTATGTTTGTAATAAAAACCTAAGCGGTTTCCCAATAAACAAACAAACGAGAAGGCCACGCTAACTTCGTCTGTGCCGAAGTTTTTATACCCTTGCAAAAGCTGTTTTTGAAATGACAGAGTTTAAGAACGCTTGGATAAAAATCAAAAACTTTTTTTAACTTAAATCGATTTTCCGTCAGATGAACATTTGATTTCGACCAAATTTCGCGAATCTTTTTGAAAACATATCAAATTAACAATCGCCAAGTTTAAGAACGATAAAATTGAAAACAAAAAAGTTTTTCTCACTAAGACTCATTTTCCGACCGATAAGTCCTATGGCAGCCTGCAGATATAGTCATCTGATTTCGACCAAATTTTTCAAATTAGTTTGAAAGCGTTTAGTGTTAATAATCACCGACCTTAAGAACGATTTACTTGAAAACAAATATTTTTTTTCAGTAAGACCCATTTTCCGACCGATCGGTCCTATGGCAGCTATAAGATATAGTCTTCCGATTTTGATAAAAGTTTGCGAATCTGTTTGAAAGCATATAATATTAATAAGGGACGAGTTTGAGGACGCTAACATAGAAACCAAAAAAGTTTTTCTCAGTAAGACCCATTTTCCGACCGATCGGTCCTATGGCAGCTATAAGATATAGTCATCCGATTTTGACCAAAGTTTGCAAATCTGTTTGAAAGCTTTTAATATTAATAATGACCGTGTTTGGGAACGCTAACAATAAGAACAAAAAAGTTTTTCTCACTATAACCCATTTTTTTACCGATGGTTCCTATGGCAGCTATAAGATATAGTCATCGATCCGGTCGGTTCCGACATATTATCAGCGTGCAGTAAAAAGAAGACTCTGTGCAAAATTTCAGCTCGATAGCTTTAAAACTGAGAGACTAGTTTGCGTAGAAACAGACGGACAGACAGACGGACAGACAGACGGACAGACAGACGGACAGACAGACAGACAGACAGACGGACGGACAAAGCTCAATCGACTCAGCTCGTCGCCCTGATCAAGAATATATATAGTTTATGGGGTCGGAAATGAATATTTCTATGCGTTGCAAACTTCTGGGCAAAATTATAATACCCTTTGCAAGGGTATAAAAACACCTTGTGAATTTACAAAAAAGGCAATATACCTTACTTTGTATACATAGAAGAACTCTTGGCCCTGCTAAAAAGATCGCTGGACAGAACCTCCAGCCATTAGCAGCAGCCAATGCAAAAATGAGACTTAATTACAACAATTGGTAAACAAAAACCTTCAAAAACAAGAAAGAAAGTCGGTCAAGCCCGACTATAACATACTCTGTACCCTTACACTCGCGTTTGCTCACGAGTCAAACGACCAGTTCACACCCCCAATAATTACTACATATTTCTAAAAGGTACAAACCATCTACCATCAAAAATGTGGAAGATATACGTTTTTCCCAAATTGCGGGGGCGGGAGGGTGCGTGTCAAAAATTGAAAATAAACTTGATCTGCCTGCAAGTATGAGAAATTTATGGCCCATCTTTGTACCCTCGGTACAGAGTATAATAATAGAATAATTTCGTGCTGGAATCTTACACCATTGGAATACCCAAGTGTTTATTCGCCCTTACAAGTTGCATAAAAACCAAGGCTGCAAACCGGTCGGGAACCGAACACCTGTGAACCGGTTCGATCGTGAACCGGACCATGAACCAGGCGCTCTATATTTTTGACTCCTCGAACCTGAACCCGAACCGGTCCACTTTATCGAAAAATGAGGTTCGGTTCACCATTTTAATTAATTTATTCACCGATACATATTGGAAAGCTCTGGAGATTTTACTATAAAGGATTGCATTTCTAACTAAGCGTGAATAATTTTTGATGCAAAGTGACAAGAAAAAGAATGATGACGATGATAGATTATACGGAAAGAATTCGTTGACCACATGGTGAATCAACTTGGCTTTGAACGGACAGTATAGATCAGAATTAATACCAAGTGATTTATATTACGCTTGCGTTTCACGCGCAATTGTTTTAAAATCTTCAGCAAATCATTGGTTTTTACTCTCTAAGTGCACCGACAAACATTCTTCTTCTTCTTCTTCTTTATTGGCCCGATGTTGCATCACAACCGCTTGACGGTCTTGGCCTCTGCAATGAATGCCCTCCACTCGCTTCTGCATTGTGCGAGCTGACACCAGTTGTTCACACCAAGGTTTGAAATGTCTTTCCGCACTTGATCATCCCATCTTAGAGGTGGGCGACCCCTCCTGCCTTGTCCTCCAAAGTCAGCCGCCTTCGCTTTGTACGTCTTTTTTACTGGAGCTTCTTCATCCATCCGGATTACATGTCCTAACCAGCGCAGCCGCTGTTGCTTTAAGCGCTTGACTAGACTGATGTCCTTATAGAGCTCATACAGTTCGAGATTCATTCGAATGCGGTATCCATCGCCAACTTTTAAAGGTCCATAGATCCTTCGAAGGAATTTCCGCTCGAACACGCCAATCGCCTCCTCATCCGCTGCTGTCATTGTCCATGCTTCTGCGCCGTATTGCAGTACTGGGATGATGAGCGACTTGTATAGCGCTATTCGAGAAAAGGCTCTGTTCTTGAACTCCCAACTGAGCCCGTATTAGCATCGGTTTCCAAGAGTAATTTTTCTTCGGATCTCCAGACTGATGTTGTGGTCGCCGGTAATCATCGTCCCGAGGTAGACAAAATCCTCTACAACCTCAAAGATGTACTCCCCCAAAGTAACAAATTGTCCAAGACGCGTAGACTTCTTGTCCGTGGATACTAGGTACTTTGTCTTGTCCTTGCTAACCGCTACGCCCATCAGTTTAGACTGCTTCTCAATCTCTGAAAACGCCCTGCTTACCGCCCGTTCGTTTTTGCGAGTAGCATTAGATCTTTATAAAGAAATGAGCCCGATCTGTTGGCATTTGGGCACTGGCGCAGTATAACTCCATCAGTAAATTAAAGAAGTCACACAATAGCGTATCATACCCTTCCTAAAACCTCTCTTGGTATCAAATGGTTCGGAGAGGTTCTTTCCTATTTTGACGGAGCTTCGAGTGCTTCTCAACGTCATCATGCAAAGTCGAACGTACTTTGCTGGTATACCAAAGGTAGAGAGGGCGTCAAAGAACCTTGACCTTATCGGTGTGTCAATGGCTGATTTATAATCATCAAAAAGATTCTTCTACAATGAGTTCATTACCAGTATTGTCTGCAGTATTCTCAGACCCGAGATTTCATATTTTGATTACAAAAAACAGTTGCAAAGCAACAGACTCAACGTCTGATTGTGAAGAAGAGTAGCTTATGAAAGCAATAGAAAGCAATAAACAAATATCAAATATAAAAGCTGTGAATGATGTTATAGATTTCTTTGGAAATTGTCAAAGAGCACCTACATTACATACATCGCCCAATGTTTTAAAATTTTGGGAAGGTCATAAAAACGAAGACTTTCAAAGTATTGCCTTTACTATACTAGCTGTACAAGCAACTCAGGTATCAGTTGAAGAAGCATTTTCAACACTTAAGCCCTCTACGCAGCTGTGAAGTAACTAGAAGTAATGTAAAATTTTCTTTTAACAATTTTGAAAGGAGAGAAGACGTACAATTTTTTGTATGTGAATTTTACTCCACTTCTCGTTACTTCACAACTGCGTAGAGGACTTAGAGTTTGTTCCCTCTGATTTAAGAGCTAGTATAGATGAACAGCTCGTGGAAGATATAATGCTTAAACTAAACAGTTTCCAAAAATTGTTAATGTCAGCTAATGGATTTGATAATTACAATAACTTAAGTATTGAATATTATGATTAAGTATATGAATAGAGAGGTATATAAATTTCGTTATCAACGTAGAATTAATAAATCGAAAGTCAAACTATTTTTTTTTTATGTTCAAGCGAACCAAGGTTCGAAACAAAACCTTGGGTTCAGGGGTTCCAAGACGGTCCGCGAACCGAACCTAGGACTTTACAATGGGTTCGAACCCCCGGACCGAACCTTCTACAGAATTTTAGAAGTTTACAGCCTTGATAAAAACGAAGTTTGAAGTTTGTTGAAGCGTGAAAAGCAACAAGTCCGCTGATGAGAGAATTGTGTGGCACTATTTTCGATAAACTTCAGATATGACAAACTTGGTATATAAAAGCGGTGGATGCCTGACTGATCCAATTGGAAGTCATAGATCAACATTCATTTTCATGCTTTATTTCAAATCTTCTCGATTTTGTCACAATTGTTGTTTTCTGGAGATATTACTCTATCGAAACTCGTTCTAACTTTGAATCAATCCCTATTCCCATTAAGTCCCTAAGTCCCATTAAATTTAGCTAAAAACGTTGACTGGCTGTTCTTCTATTGTGCGAGTATATGTACAATGTAGATACGAATATGACTGACTTTTTGGGTGAAAGTTTTATTTCAAACACGCTGCCCACAACATGTACTAAGCCCACTTCAAAGAATCGATCATCATTTTAATCAGAAAACACAATTTAGTCTTAGTCTAATCCAGTCATGTGCGGCAAATGGTAGCTTATCCCAAAAGCAAAGACTTTCCATTATCAAAAAATTTGAATTTACATTTTAATGAGCAACGAAATATTTTGTCTTTCGATGAATTTTATATTGCCAAATGATGGATTCGAACAATGCAGCAGCTAATTGGTTCAAGTGGAGGCCCGGTTCGTTATATAAATCTGAGCCAAAAGCCAGAACAGGCCGCACTGATTAATGCTGCACAAAGGCCAAGAGACCTCAAAAACCAAAAACCGTATTTTCACTTTTTAATAATTAACATATTATTAACTAGCAGCGCAAAGAAAGAAGAAAACCTGAAGTGCCATGGAGTGGCATCGGGGAGAGAACCAACCGACGAAGACGAACCAACGTCAAGAATAAGCCATGAAAGTTGTAAAATCACCAAAATGAGATTTTGGATTTCATCAAATCGTGTAAGGAACGGCAGGTGAAGCGGCAGAAGCAGCAGCAGAAGCAGCCGCTCGCATGACTAACAGCATAAGCCAAAAGAATTTTAAGTGAAATGAGTTTCCCGAAAGCGGGCCTGACCCAATTACCCATTTAAGCCCAAAGCTCCAAATTGATGTGGTAGCGTAGAAATAACCCAACAAGAAGAACAAGCCCAGATGTGGATGCAGATGTGTGTGGGGAAACCGTAGCACAAGACGGGTAACAGTTATGCGACGGGCAGACAATCGAAAGTTTATGTCATGCTGTCGACAGCGACGCAGCAGCAGCGGCAGAGACAGCGACGCAAATCCGACAGGGCAAGCCACTGGGAAAGGCAAGACAGGAGGGATGCCCAGATGCGACTCAAGAATCTGAAAGTAACTCCGATACCAGATAGTTGTGCGATCCGCCTTAACGTTTCCCTCCCAGAAACCCAGCGAAAAGCATTTTTATTTTCGAAAGTCATGCCACGAAATGGTTCTGGTACGAGTATCTCTCATAGGCCTACCATTCCGAACCAGCATGAACAATTGAGAGCAGCCAAGCCGCAAGAAAAGAAAAAGTAACTTCACACCAACACACACACACACACACGCACACACTCCCATTGACCAGTGTCCGCTGACCAGCAAATCGAAAAGATACACGAAAAAAAGAAACAGAAATAAAATAAAATCGAAACATGAAACATTCTGATTGTATGAGATTGGAAGTAGGTCAAGCAGCGACGCCGTCGTCGTCTTCGCCAACGCGCTCTTGGACTTGGATTTTGGCTGTGACTGTGGGTCTCTCGGCTGGTCTGCCTTCCGCAACGTCACACGAGCACACAGATACATACACAACCAACCACTGGCAGAGCACCATCGCTGACGGAATACTTAAGCATCCACGTCCACTTGCACTTTCTTTTTCCAGCTCTGCCGCAGCTCACTCATTCTACTTCTGCTCCCCAGAGCCAAGGCGCAAGTTCGGGTCTTAAGTCTTTCGTTTGGCTTCGCTTGGCTTTCGCTTTGGGTGCTCTTTCACTGCTTTTGGGTTTGCTGGGAACGTGTTCTGTTGGGGCTTGCGGTGGCTATCGCTTGGTTGGATTTGCATTAAGCCCTCGTGTAACTAGTTTCATACAATTGGAGTTCATGGAGTATGCCCATTCGCTTTGAAAGATTTAGAAAAAGTTTGATCAAAGTCGGTTTACTATATAGTTGAGCAGAGCACCCCCTAAATTCAACTGAATCTATACTAAGTTAAGTTTGAGTGAGCATAATATTTTTGGTAATCTTTTTAATGGAATGGAAGAATACATCTGCCCAGACGATTTGATCTTAACATACTGGTATATACATACCATAAACGGGAACACAATCTTACTCAAAACAGTTTGTTATTTTTGATCCTCGTAACGAAGTCAGGAATATGCCAGCCGAATCAGACTCTGAAGGTGTGAAAGAAGAAAGATTGAAAAAAGAGCTGAGGCATGCATGCTGCTGGGAGAATAGGCAAGTCCGGGGAGAACTGGCTATCCGAAAATTCCCAAAAGGTGGGTGGTTTTCCAATATGAACATGAGACTCGATCACTATCCTCACATAGCATTAAATATCATATTCACAAGACACAACCTAACCCATAAACATGTCTCCTTTTATAATAACATAAAATATGTTTACGGATAGTGACAAGCATCAGTATGCACCACTTGAGATGCGATGTGTGTAACCCTCCCACTAGACCAACGCGGATCATTTATATACATGTTGTACCTTGCAAGCACATCTTTAGCTTTGTCTGATATAAGGGATGAAATATTTAGAATAAAAGCAAGATCGCTCGCAGGAGTTATTTAATACAAATTCAAAGCTACAACCGTGCTCATTAAGAGTGTATAATTCTATACAATGGACAATATATATAATCTAGTTTATATAGTGCAAAGGTCTTTGCATTTCTGGTTCACTTTAAAGCTGCGTTTGACAAAATTCCAATAAGTTTACTCATTTATAAACTACATATGTTGGGAGTATCGACAAAAACAGCACGATTTATAGAGAAAATATACGAACATACCGAGAGCACAGTATAGACTGGTACAGAGCTACCTGATACGTTTGAAGCAAAGAGTGATGTTCAACAAGAAAGTCTGATATCGCCGCTACTATCTGTACTTTATTTGGACGATCTACATAATTATCTTGAAGAATGACTTAGCATTGACGACATTAATATCAGGATATTGCTATATGCGGATGACATTGTTATAACTAGCTGATAAAGTAGAAGTGCTGCAAAGCATGATCATGAGACTAGAGTTGTACTGTGCGAAATGGGGAATGGAAGTAAGCCTGATGAATTCAGAAATCATGATTTTTCGCAACGGAGGACCCCTAGCGAGCAATGAGTCTTGATCTTTAAATAATAATAAGGTCAATGTAGTACCAGAGTATAAATATTTGGAAAGAAACTTCACCCTGCGGATGTCTTTTAAAAAACGTATACAAACAATTTGTAAATAAAAACGAGAAGGCCAGCTAACTTCGTCTGTGCCGAAGTTCTTATACCCTTGCAAATGCTGGTTTTGAAAAGTCAGAGTTTAAGAACGCTTTCAAAAAAATCAATCATTTTTCTAACTAAAACCAATTTTCCGACAGATAAACATCTGATTTTGAACAAATTTCGCGAATTTATTTGAAAACGTATCAAATTAACAATCGCCGATTTTAAGATCGATAAAATTGAAACCCAAAAAGCTTTTCTCACTAAGACTCATTTTCCGAACGATCGGTATGGCAGTCTTAAGATATAGTCATCCGATTTCGACCAAATTTTGCGAATCTATTTAAAAGCATATAAATGTAGTATTCAGCGAGTTTAAGGACGCTAACATTAAAAACAAAAAAAATATCTTACTTAGACCCATTTTCGACCGATCGTTCCTATGGCAACCATAAGATAAAGTCGCCCGATGTCGATCAACTTTTTTAAATTAGTTTGAAAGTTTTAATATTAATAATCAACGATCTTAAGAACGAAATATTTGAAAACAAAAAAGTTTTTTTCACTAAGATCGGTCCTATGGCAGCTGTAAGATATAGTCATCCGATTTTGACCAAAATTTGCAAATCTGTTTGACAGCATATAATATTAATAATGGCCGAGTTTTATTGAAAAAAAAATTTTCCTTACCATGACCCATTTTCAGAAAGATGCACAATGTGTCGTTTAGAACAATCTAGAAAATGAAAACTATTTTATGATGTTTTTGTTCTTATGAGGTCGAAATAGGAAAAAAATTGTTCCAGTGGAGAGGTTGGAAATGCACCGTTCGTTAATTTGGGGCACTTAACAATTTGAGATGGAAAGTAATTATCATTTCTAAATCGTTTCGATAAGTTTTATGGTAGAAAAATTAATTAGTTTTAACGTAGAAGTATCGGTGAATTCCAATTTTATGTGTATCACAGCGTCAGACTCATTGGAGGCAAAATATTCTGACCACACATCGAACACCAACTTGTAATGTAAGTCTTGTAATTAAGTCAATCGAAAAAAAAAATAAACTTTATGCAAATCGGAGCAAATCAAACTTATGCATTTTGAAAAAACGTTGAAACGACCTTCAATTTCGCGTCAAGCACAAATCGTAATTAGCCGAAATTATACACTTTCTTCCCACTCTATTAAAAAAAAAAATGAAATTTTTAAAAGCTTTACAACTTTTTTAGTCAAATAGTATTCTGCCCACTTTTGATGCAAAATAACTAAATATCTCAGCACAATAGTTTAAAACAAAAACAATTTGGCGAATATACGTTTTGAGATTCAGTTCAATCAATTAAAGTTGCACTTAATTTCCGACATTGTCATCTACATTCTCAGGCAACAACATTTCTTATCTTTAATGTCCCGTTACTTCTGAGTTCTTTATTCTTGGTTTATTTTTTGTGCATTTTCGTAACAGTGGGACATTTTGGTATGACATATGTGAAAATATATTTTTTCTGAAAACTTTTTTTTTCCTTTTTCATCGTCTAGATTGCTGAAATGACTTACTGTGCGATGGTTCCTATGACAGGAATAAGATATAGTCATCCGATCTTGTCCAAAATTTGCGAATCCGTTTGAAAGCATATAATATTAATAATGGCCGAGTTTAAGGACGCTTTCATTAAAAACAAAACAGTTTTTCACACTAAGACTCATTTTTCGACCGATGGTTCCTATGGCAGCTATAAGATATAGTCATCCGATCCGGTCAGTTCCGACATATTAGCAGCGTACAGTAAAAAGAAGACTCTGTGCAAAATTTCAGCTAGATAGCTTTGAAACTGAGAGACTAGTTTGAGTAGAAACAGACAGACAGACGGACAGACAGACTGACGGACAAACCTCAATCGACTCAGCTCGTCGTCAGCTGGGAGTCAAAAAATAACTCAAAGAGCCAAAATGACAGCGAACAGCTAACAAATATCTGAGTGAAAAGTTGTCGACGTAGCAGATTGTGCTTCTATGTTATTTCTTTTATGGATGAAACACACGCAGAGACTCACTGCATACCGTATATTGTGAAAGTCATAAAAGTAAGTTCAATTCAATGAGCGGAATGTCTTCGCCCCCGATATATATGTTATTTTATAAATTCTTTAAATGTTATATTCATAAATATCCTTTGTAACATAACGGCTGATCACTTCACAGAACTTAATGGAAACGATCGGGTATCTCGCGACGAGCTTGGATGAACAGATGGGCTGATGTTTCTTTAAAACCATGCCTTAAAATGTTTAATATATAATGTGTAATACCATACTGTTTTGAATGAATAAGAAGAAAATAAAAACTACTACTAATTCTATACAATTGGTGCATGCACGACATCTCCGTAGATTGTTCAGATTTGAGGAGTATTGGCTTTCCAAGACGAACTACTATTAGAGAATAACATTCCAATACTGTCCACATACTACTTTCTCTGCAGAACTTAGAGTGCTAAGGTAAGCCAAGAGCAGTACTTGGGACCAGGGCTGAAAACCTCCTGGAAATCCGGACGGATTCACGAAGCGGGCTCATTATGTCGGTGAACCTAGGTTCAGTTCCGATCCCGGACTCGTATTCTGGGCGATTTTGCTTCAATGCCAATTGAGTTCGGTAGAGTTGCCCTATGATGGTTTCACGCGGTTGTAGCAGCTCATAGTACACCACACCCAATTGGTCCCACCAAATACAGAGCATGAGATATTGCAACATTGTCCGATTCGATTTGATACTAGTGAAGCCATCTCTTAAAAATCCTTTAAAACTTTTTTGTACAGGAATCAAGTACGGCTCGTGCGTGATATTTCAATCCAAAGGTCGAAAACAAATCAATTTGTATACTCTGTACCAACTCTGACTTAAGGTACTTTTTAGAACCAAACCTTTTTCCAAACGGATGGGTTCTGAAGGTTTGGTTGTAGGGGGTTCGGCTTGCAGCCTTCGAAGCCTACGAAGACGAGCAGAGACGATCGATTTTCAAAAACTTGTCTCTCGGTCTTGAAAATTTCGAGCTGAATTTTGCACAGATTCTTCTTTCCAGCTAGTATGACGGATCCGCCCGAATCGGTTTGGTTAAACCCTCCGATGGGGTACATAAATTACTACATATTTGTTGGACAAACTATTTCTGGCGAGTACAAGCAAAAGTCAAAAGCAAATTATAAATTTTGCAGTTGGAGATGGTTTTTCTTTTAATTATGCTATGGGTGAATTAAGCTTCTGAAAGCTTATTTCGCAAAAGCTTTAAGCTTATGACACAACTCAAGCTGTGTGCAAGTTAAATCGAATTCAGATGCTTAAAGCTCTTAGAATAAATGTTAACGTACATAGGAAGCTTAAAGCTACGTAGCGTGACGCAGTGTGCCCAGTGTGTTGAAGAGAAAACGTAGCGTGCGTGAGTTAAGTCACTCACGCAGACAACGAATTTAAAAATTTGCTAATGAAACGAAGTTAATAAAGTTTTTGCAACAATCAAGCTTGCATATTGCTAGCTCACATTTATACGGAGAATTTACTAAATTAACATATCATCAGTACAAGCACCAGGCTCACCCTAAGTGTCTAAGCCAAAATCCAGAAGTGGATATCGTAGTTTTTGTAACAAATGAACTATGTAATGTATAAAAAAATACTACGTACTTCCCAAGACAATGTGTTTTTCAACACTCAGGGAAAAATCGCATAGTAAAAACTATAACAATCATATTTGATTTATCTATGCCATTATTGTATTGAAATCAATTAATATGCTAATATAATTTAACTAAAAAGTTATTTAATCACCAAATTTTCTTTGCCATTTTTATATAAATTATCCAGGGACTTTAAACTTGAGAATTACAAGTGGTTTAATGTTTATAGACAGATGGTAAATTCCATTTAAAACAGCGCGTGCAATGGCGCAACCTGTTGAGACGGCACTCCAATCGTGTTCAGACCAAGGGCGCCGATTTAATGTCCCCGCAGAGTAAGTAAACATCTTTAAATACTTTATATAATTCGTTGTTTTTCAGAGCCCAACTGGTGGTGTCTCCAACAGTGTTGCCATTTTAGCTATTTAGTTGCTAGTTCTAGCAATTTTAAAAATGGAAATGCTATTAAATTTTTGAAAATGCTATTAGCTACAAATCTGGCAATTTTAAAATTATGTTTAGCTATTCGGTACTTTCGAGTCGGAGTGCAAAATAATGACTACTAAATCCTTTTGAAAGCCGGGCATCTATGCTATTAAACAGCCCCTTAGTACAACGCCTTAGATGTAAATAAATCAGTAATGAATTGGGGCATAATCATTAGAAATAGCTCCAGTTCATGATTGTTTTCTCTTAATTTTTACGCCTAACAAAGAACGCCCTGCCAGTCTCAAATTCATTACAAAAAATCTCGTAAAGAAAGCCATGTCTCTTTCAAATCAGAACTGATTTCAGTACTGAGCCCACCTAACGGGTTCTGACTCTACTGGGGACCATTCAAAATGTTGAGCCTGAATAAGATAAATCAGCTCAGAAAAAAAACTGATACCCTAATATCTATTTGGAATGGATATTATCATATCCTTACAAAATTGATTTTATAATCTTTTTTCTTATCTTTTTGACGATTTTTAGCTGCATTAGATGAAAATTCCAAGATCAATTTAACATTAAATGGATAGTTGTTGGGCCTAGCACATAAAAATATACACGACGTTGAGCCGGATAAGAACTATTTCCTATATTAAATGTCCAGTCCTAATGGAACTGAATTTATCCAATGGTTCATCAATAAATATCCATTTTTGTCTGTGCATTATCATGGTCTTAAGAACTTTTCTTTTTCTTTATTATTTAATATTATTTTGAACAAATGGACTACACAGATATAGCAAATGCTGCCCCCTCTTTAATTTGTAGGCAAAATATTTAGGTTCATTTTTAACTAGCCAAAAAATTACTGAAGATACTTTTGCTGCTTACGGCGAAATCACAACCTTCCCGTTTAGCTCAATACTGAAAGTGACCAATTGAGATTCTGTCTCCAGTCTGTTTGCAGACCACATTTTAATTATTATTGTAGTCTGAACTCCTTTAATAAAATGTTTGTGTAATTTTTGTTAGATTTTAGTTCTAAATACGGCCTCACTAGGGACCGTAAGGTCTATGTGGGGCCCCTACAAAGGGTCAGCAGGTACTACCTACCTACCTAGTTCTAAAATGATTATTTTTTAAGTTTTGACTTTAAGCAACTTTTTTAGCCACTTTTAATTATTTTTAGCTATTTTTAGCAATTATTTTTTGAATCAATGGTATAAATGTTAACGTCAAAGTGTAAATCTTAAAAATTTTCAGAGCATATTTCCCTCAGTCAAGATTTATTCAAAATTTCAAATGAATCGGTGGAAAATTGTCTGAGTTATGTTTCCGGCCAACTTAAAAATGTATTCTTGAGACATTCGCGTTTGAAGTTTTGAGTAGTAGTCCAGGCGGTCTTGTACTAAAATTTGAAAACGGAGTATTTAGGAAATTTTGCCTTTTGGGACATTAAAATTGAGGTCTTCGAAAATTCTAGAGTTGCCTAACGCCTTAAATGGATTTAAAATAAGAATTTTAGTGTCTTGTCAGAACAATCAACCAAATTCAAAACCGTTTGGTTTTTATATGTTGCCAAAATTGACATTTGAAAACAAAACAAATCAAAAATGCAGCAATGTGGAAAATTTTGCAACTTTGAACCCCTGTAAAATTCAAAATAATTGACCAAATTCAATACATCTGTTCCCTTAATTGAATTATCATATTGTGGTCAATAAAATCAAAAATCAAAAGTTGGTTTGTGCAACGCTAAATCGGCCAAGTCGGACACTGTGCGTCGTGCCACTGAAATGCATTGTCATATGCCGTGGAAGGTACTTCAATTACAATTTATGCAAGGTTAAGGAAAGACTCTCCATCTACAATCTCACACATTCTTTTCAAAATACGTTTTATTTTTAGCTTGTATATCACTTTTAGTACTAAAGGCTTGTACTCAGAACGACAGAAAATTCCTTTCCTCACAGTATTTCACATAAATGGAAACACTTTCTAACAGCACATGAGCATCAAAGCAAAAACCAAGGTGTTTCTAATTACATGAAATACTGTGACGAAAGGAATTATCTGTCGTTCTGAGTGCGGGGTTTTAATTTTAGCAACTATTCTAAACAAAATATGGGCATACTGTTTGGGCACAAGTGCCCGACTTTTCATAGTCAGGGTCTGGGTCGAACAAGTTGTGCACAATTTGTTCAGAGTAAATTGCTGTTGGAAATGCTTACACTTTTCCCCAATTGCCTATGTGCACAACAATCTGAACACCCTGTACGAGCATTTTCTCTAAACGTACTATGCTTTTTTCGGTTGAGAATGTACACTTCCCGTGGAATCACCAAATTTGAAAATGTACATATATGTGTTAGTGGCATCAGGTCGATAGCTTTATCTTGGTTAAGGTTATATCATGGGGAAACGGACATAGGTAGCTTATCGGTTTCCCACACAGTTAAAAGAAGCTATAGGTCAATATAAAAGCCTTGACCGAACCGGGCGCACTTTTTAATGCAAAAATGGAAATTTATGGAGGTCGACCCCTTAACGGGTGTCTTTTCTTTTCTGGACTTAGCAAGGAAAGTTCACAACGCGTGGCAATCAAAGTCCACAACGAGTGGCAAGCAAAGTCCACTTTGAAGTCAATTTTTAAATGGGCTGCTCATTTGGCTGAGAAGCTTCCATCTCGCGTTGCAGTTCTCACTGTATTTGCCATTGTTCACATTGGCATATTAATACAGATACAGCAGCACGCAACCATTTGACAAGATTTTTCAAAACTGATATCATGCCCAATTTCAATCCACCAAAAGCAAGCTTTAAGCATTATACACAAAATACCTTAGGTTGGCTTAGATTGCTAAGGTCGAAGGGGAAGAGTGGGGTTTAATGTGTCACCAAGACCGTCACTTTCTAACTTAGAAGTTCTAAGAACGCGTAACCTACACTAAGTGAAAAATGCTCTGAAATTTCAATATTTACACTTTTACTTTAACATTTTCACCATAGCTTCAGCGTTCAATATAGAATTCGTAAATATAAAGTGTACACTTTAATATAAATATGAAAATATTAAAAAAAAATTTTTATACCCTTGTAGAGAGTATATTAAAATTGTCGAGGTGTTTGTAACGCATAGAAGGAAGCATCTCCGACCACATAAAGTATATATATTCTTGATCAGCATGACGAGCTGAGTTGATATAGCCATGTCCGTCTTTCCGTCCGTCCGTCTGTTTCTATGCTATCTCCTCCGTCAGTTTAAAAGCTAGCTTAACCAAACTTTGCACTAAGCTTTTTGGTACTAGTACGCTGCCATTTGTCGGAACCGGCCGGTTCGGATGACTATAGCATATAGCTGCCATGGGAACGATCGGTCAAAAAACTAGTTTTAGTGAGAAAAACTTTTTTGTTTTCAATGCAAACGTCCCCAATCCTTGTATTTATAAGTTTTCTATGCTTTTACACAATTCCACCAAGTTTTATGAAAATCGGCCCACTATATAGTACAGCTGCCATACAAAAGATATGTCTGAAAAAAAGTCTTAGCATGAAAACCTTTTTTGTTTTCAATGCTATCGCTCCCAAACTTGTTACTGATCAATATTCTATGCTACCACACAATTTTACCAAGTTTGATCCAAATCGGATGACTATAGCATATAGCTGCCATAGGAACTATCGGTCGAAAAGTAGTTCTAGTGAGAAAAACTTTTTTCTTCTCAATGGTAGCGTCTTTATACCTTCCACTTGTGAATATTATCAGTTTCCACACAATTTTGGGGAGTTTGGTCAAAATCGGATGAATATATCGTATAGCTGCCATATAACAAACTGGCAAACAAATGGTCAAAGTAGAGGCGCCATCTTATTGCTGAGTTTGGAAAATAACTCAGCTAAGAATGCTCAACGAAAATCATTTAATTCCTTAATTTAAATAAATTATACAAGCTACAAGGGTATGTAAACTTCGGTCGAGCCGAAGTTAGCTTTCCTCAACTTTTTGTTTAGAATTTCCACACGCGCATGTAAGATTTCAATATCCAAACGCCGCGTGTAGTAAACCTAAATGTTCGTGTGGTAAACAGATTGCTGCATGAAAAATGTAGAAGTTTTTTGAAAACAAGCTGATTTTCTAATGTAGTGTAGACTTTGCTTTTGCCCACGCAGCATTTAGCTTTTCAACACGCGGCGTTTAAATATTAAAATTCTACGCGTTACGTGCAGCTTTTCTGCACGCCACGTGTAGCTTTCTGCATTCTATATTTTGAGTGTGCAATTTAGCAAGGCGCAATACGTTTCGCTTAGCTTTGACGTTTCTACACGCGCCGTGCAGCCAATTTTGCATTCTCTGTGTACATATATGTTTCAGTGGAATCAGGCTACTAGACACAGCAACCGATACCGAAATTATCTATGTACATACTTCCCACCACAAGCCCCTTTAATTTTTGTATTGGAAGAAGGCAACTTTTCCAAGATAAAGCGCAAAACTCTAATGCAACTCCAATGGAACATTTAGTCACTAATATTTTACACATTTAATTTACTTACATAATTTACGTAAGTTAAGAGTTTGTGACTGAATAATTTACAGTTAAATATTACAAGTATTTAGGAGCATTTAGTGGGGCAACTACACACATTAAGGAAACACTCAATATATAACTAGCAGCGGGAGTATCAGAAATAACGACCAACCCCACCTCGGACTTATTATCGTGCGATGTGTTCCACTCCGCAGATTGGTATAGCTATCCACAATGTGTATCTTCCAGCCCATGTTGCCGTGTGTAAACGAATTGTAGTACACCGTATCGGGCCACGTGATATTTGGAGTAATCTCCAGCACTGCGGGCGCCTCATCGCTGCACTCAGTCAGCAGGGAGCGATTGAACTTCTTGAAAGTGGCAAAATTATCATCCAGGCGACGATCATAGTTCGCTGGATAGCGGGACAAACACAAAGGTCCCGCTGCCGTGGGTTTGGGACGACCACGACGCGTAAACTCCACACCAGCTAGCACACGGATCTCGCTCTGTTTGGCATCCGACAGGCGATCATAGCCGCCCTGTGGATCATCCGTAATAACTAACGGATGATAATGCTCCGGTGAGTGGGGATTATTGCCGCCGCGCACCTTGAAGCTGTAGGTGAGGCCACGCTTTAGATACAGCTCAGGTATCATGTAACCATTAATGTACCAGGCCAAGCCACTGGATACGTGACCCGTCAGACCCTGATAGCCGCGCAAGCCTCCGGATGGACCCAAATAGGCATTAAAAGTGCGCACGGTGCTGCAAATGAAAGAAGAACAATTAGGAAACAGTTTGGGCAGCTTTCGTGTTTTTTTGAAGGGTTACTTACGCATCGGTGATTCGAGGCCGTTCCCACAGCTGCACAGGCATAGCTAGTCGTTTGGTAAAGCTAAAGCAATCATTGACCGGCTCTGTGGTATTGAAATCAATGATGATATCGCTTTTGGGATAATGAGTGTGAAAGGCGGGCTCATTGTTGGAGTCCAGCTGGCCAAAGGCCCAGACCACATAGTTACTGCGATCTAGGAAGATCTCCTTGTCTCCCTCATCCGCTGGAAATTGAAGGAAATGCTCAAAACTACAAGCACAAATGTCCATAGGGTCGGGTCAACTCACATGACTTGAGGGTGCGCCTGAAACTAATCGTATTGATACCATCCTTGCGACTATACGTATTCAACTGAAAGCTATCCAGGCCTCCCACCACATCATCACGACACACACCCTTATTCTGGCCCAGCACTTGCACACAAGGCGCCAGCGATGTTATATTATAGTCCACCGTATAACCACGTATGTCATCTATATAGGCCACCACCACATCTGCCCCAATCATTTGACTGGAGACATCCGAACCCGAAATGCCAAAAGACATATAATCCGTCTGAGCCACCTGACCCGACAGCTGAAATGTTATCTGTGGACCAAAGACCTCCCACGACACTTGCAAATCCTTGTGCAGTTGTCGACAATTGGGCAGAGAGAATTCGTAGGGTGTGACCTTCACCAGAGACGGAGGTACATTCAAGCCATCCGGGATGAGAACATGACCATAATTCTCATTTTCCGCCACATCATAGACACTAATCCAATCGATATCAAAGATGGTCTTGTCGCCAGGCAATTCCAGCTCAATGGTCTCCTTGTAGTAGCTACGTATGGGATCGAGACTGAGGAAGGATAAGAGAAATCAAGGCAAGTTACTCATTTTCGTATTCTAAGAACATTTACTCACTAGCCGCGTTCGTCGGGCAATTTACTGCCACGACTCGAGGGCTGAGCACCCACTCCTGTCCAGAAGAACACCCTTTTGCCACTTCCATCATAGCTAAAGTCCTGGATCTGTATGGTTTTGGAATCCAGAATCTCAATACTGCTGCTGCTTACATTGTGACTGCGTTTGGAGAAGGTACCTCCGGCCTGGGCACGTGGCGGTTCAAACTCTTCGGGTATATAGACATCGCCAAAATTATTCTGACTGTTTAGATCATAGACGGCCAACCATTTGATATCGGACATCTTCTTTCGATCGGGCAACGTCAAAGTGAAGTCTTTGTTGTGATAACGGTCCAAGATGTTGGTTCTGTAAGTTAGATTGATGGTATAGAATTAATGCTATAAGTTCAGGAAATTATATAAACCCAAAACTAAATATTTTCCCGCTACTTTTTTTAAGCTGTAATTAATTTTAAGATACTTAACTTTAGCCCACTCGACTATCAGACATCAGCAAAACCTTGCGTCCAAATCATACTTAAGAATTTAAGCAGATTGCATTTTGCCACTCAACAAGGTCGAGTGGACATGACATTCGTCGTAGGAGCATAGATTATTCTTTATTTAATGTTTTTTTTTTATATTTGAAGTGATTTTAACATTGTCTATATTTTATACAAGCCTTAAATCAATTTTTCTTCAATAACGTACGAAAGTTCGAGCTCGAGATCAAATATCTTCTCAAATTCTTAAAAAAATTAAGAAGAATAAAATCTAAATAGGAGCCGCTTTCAGGCTCGCCAACTCTTTCGCCGGCAATGTTAAGGGCCGTTTTCTCATGTTGCTATTTGGCAAATCTAAGTGCATTTGCTTTGTTTAGATATTAAAATCATACACGTTACGTGTAGCTTTTCTGCACGCCACGTGTAGCTTTCTGCATTCTACATTTTGCGTGTGCAATTTAGCAATACCCCAGCAAGCATTTTATGAAATTTTTCGAGTCCTCAGTCTGATTAAAATAGTCATAAATGCGCTCGTTTTCTGATCAGAAATGATACTTTTGTCGGAAGAAAATGGTACCCTAGCCGCGACTCTTCTTGAAGAGTCGTTTTTAACCCGATTTTCTGATCAGTTTCTAATCATTTTCGAGTCATTTGCAAGTCTTTTTCGAGTCGTTTTTTAATGAATCACATTTGGAGCAAATGCTTGAGTCATTTTCGAGACTTCCTTAAATCACACATGAAACTTATCTCTTTTTAATCATCAAATGGGCTCGAAAAAGACTCGCCAAGGTGAGGAATCAACTAATAATCTTCCAAATGCTAGGTGGGACGTTTCGTTTAGCTTTGACGTTTCTACACGCGCCGTGCAGCCATGTGTCAGTGGAATCAGGCTACTAGACACAGCAACCGATACCGAAAATCGTTTCGGTTTTAATCCCTGTCTTAAATCATCTATGTATTTTCCCACCACTAGCCCCTTTAATTTTTGTATGGGAAGAAGGCAACTTTTCCAAGATAAAGCGCAAAACTCAAATGCAACTCCAATGGGACATTTAGTCTCTAATATTTTACACATTTAATTTACTTACATAATTTACGTAAGTTAAGAGTTTGTGACTGAATAATTAACAGTTAAATATTACAAGTATTTAGGAGCATTTAGTGGGGCAACTAAACACATTAAGGAAAGCAGCGGGAGTATCAGAAAAAACGACCACTGGCTACTAACTAAATTTCTTTTAAAACTGTTCGCTATTCTTTGTGTACAATATAACAATAGTCACACTAAGGATCTCGAAAAAAGGACGCATCACGGAAAATAATTGTTGTAAAGCAAAAGTAGGTGACAACCTACAAATTCAGAATATCGACTTCTACTCTATATATAAAACAGTGTGTCCTGACTGACTGACTGATTCACTGACTGATTGGTAATCAACTCAGAGCGCAAACGGTAAGAGATAGAAAGCTGAAACTTGGACAGGAGTTTCCATTAGTGGTGAAAGTGCGTACTAAGAAGGGGTTTTGCAAAATTCCAACCGGAAAAGTCGGAAAAGCGTCGGAAAAGTTTGTATGGGAAATATTTTGCTTTTCATCCGATTGACTGGAAATTTGGTTGTTACAAGCCCAGGAGGAAAATGGCCGGAAAATTCTGCACGCAAAAAACTATTTTTCATTCCGATTGACTTGAAACTCGGTTTGTAAGGATAGAATACGAAATAATTTCGAATGGGGTCCAATGTCGGAAAATCCGCCCCCAGGCGAGAAAATTCCCGGGAAATTCTGAAGGCGAAAATTTTATTTTGCATCCGATTGGCTTGAAACTCGGTTTGTAAGGATATACAAAATAAAGTGAAATGGGGGCGGTAACGGTAACGATAACGATAACGATAACGATAACGATAACGATAACGATAACGATAACGATAACGATAACGATAACGATAACGATAACGATAACGATAACGATAACGATAACGATAACGATAACGATAACGATAACGATAACGATAACGATAACGATAACGATAACGATAACGATAACGATAACGATAACGATAACGATAACGATAACGATAACGATAACGATAACGATAACGATAACGATAACGATAACGATAACGATAACGATAACGATAACGATAACGATAACGATAACGATAACGATATCGATAACGATAACGATAACGATAATGATAACGATAACGATAACGATAACGATAAAGATAGCGTTAACGTTAACGTTAAAGTTTTAATCCCCAACGTTAACGTTAACGGTAACGGTAAAGGGAACGGTCACGGTGGGTGGGATGTGGGTGGGAATTGGAGGGAAAACCCAGCATCAATGTCGTTACGGGGAAAAGACGATGTAAGACGATGAATTTAAGCTGATCTATGTAAGATTCGCTTTGTGGGCTTTACGGGGAACACAAATTACAAGGCTATACAATTGGCGAAGCGCGACGGGCTAGTGGCTAGTTATCCTATAAAGAAATCAAGACCAATGTCAGGTATATGACTTAGGACAGAGGACAATTGTGGGAGATTTATGGAGTCTGATGTACAGTGGCGCTGGCATCCCTAGAAAAACTTATGAGATGAAACTGACCTTCGGTCAAGCTCGCACTGATTACAGAAGACGCTGTTGCATAACTTGATTAATTTATGAACTCCCAAAGAATATATCGATGAAATAAACCCATTCGTTTTCTTATATATTTTTCGGTTCTGTTTAACATTTTTTAAGGTTCCGAACTGGACATAACATAAATTTCCTTCAATTAGATCTAGTAACCGAACTCGTTCTGGTCACTTCGAAATGCAATCATTTAAACGAAATTCTCTAGACATTTCCAGGGCACCCATTATTTTCGCCGACCACTTACTTGCCATACTCATCGGGTACTATGAATCCCTGTGGACCAGGTCGATTACTTGCGCCCGCCCAGAAGAATGTATCCGCTCCATTGCCATCGTAATTGAAGCCCACAATCAGAAAGGTAAACTCATTCACCGCATAGACATCGCCCGAAACTTGATGATGATATGAATTGAGCTTGCCCAGATATTTGCCCTGATATGGGCCATCTTCGTCTTCGCCATCGGCAACTGTGATAAGAATAGGTAAGAAATTTGCATAAGCCGGTTAAAACAAAAGACTTAAGCGACAAACTGGTTTTCATCTGCAAGTGCAAGACTGACTCATGGCTCAATAAAAGCTAGACAAAGCTCCCCCTGGCGGGGAGTAGACCAGTTTCACTCGCTTAACATGAAAGTGAATTTGTTTTCGTTTGCTGCTGCTGCTGCTACTCAAACGTAACGATTATTAAAAAATTTCTCTTTCTTTGCTTTTCGCATTACTTACAGACAGCTCTGGGCAGGGCGGCCAAGCAGCAGAGCAGGAAAACTGTTGTCAAACAAAGAACGCTGCCAACCTGCAAGCCTTGATTTCTCAATGTCATTTTGTGTTGCACTCCTCCACTCTCTTCTACGTCTGAGCAGCCAGTTCTTCCGCCACGTAATTGGAAATTTTATTGTTACTTTGCTTTAGTTTCTGATGCATTTGGTGGGTTTTTTTTTAAGGGTTTGCGTCACTTTTTTCTACCAGCATGAATAATTCTTGCAAAATGTAACAATTATTGTGGTCGATCTTAAGGTCGTTTCGTCACTAGCCGTGCGTTTTGTGGTGCTATTGTTGGTTTCCATAAGGCCAAAAACAGGTTTAAGACGCAGTTCCGGCGTTGTTGTTTGGTTTTTTTGCCGTTTTCTACACACACCACACACTTTTCGAATCCAAACCGCACGACTTTGCTGCCCAAACTGAACTGAGGCTTGAAACTTGGTTGTGGCTTCTTGGCGGACTCAAAGCTCGACTTTCCTTAGGTCTCTCTCTTTTTATCTCTCTCGCTCTTTGCAAAGCGCATGCGTGCCTTGCATATGAATATATGGGAGTGTTTATAACGGAACTTTTTGTAGAATCAACTACCATATAGGCATAACACGAGGTGTGATTTAGAAGTTGGTTGGATGTACAAACTGAGTTGGATTCAAAGGATTCATTTCTAATAAAGTTGTTTAGTACAAATTACTTCTGATCCTCAGGCTCTAAAGAAGATTCATAAAATAATCATTAAGTTGGCTGTATAATTCGAAGGATGCACATTTCCACATCTACTGAAATCGTATTTGAAATAAATTTTGCTAACTTTATTTTAGTAATTTCATACTCAGTAGACTTTTTAGAGTCGTTTACCGACACCAAAATGGAAGATATTGAGCTAAGATCTTTTGTGGCTGCTGGACTATCAGAGAAAAGGAAAGGAAAAACCACGCTACAAAGGAGGCTGGTCGAGTATACAGTTGTTTCAAAAACCTCCCGGTTCTCTCTTCAGTAGAATTTGGCCATCGACTGCAAATCAGCAGACATCAATGCTATGACTGCTTGTTAGTTCCAAGTCAGCATAAGTGCAAAAACCGACAGCAAAAGACAACGTCAAGTTTACCTGATTTTTTTTAATTACCGACTACTTTTTTTCAAGAGCGTTCATACTCAAATTATTCGTTCTCGTTTTTTTTTAGTGTACACGAGGCGACGCCCGGGTCCTTTGCATTCGGTGGATATGTTTTTATAAAAGTGTTTACATTTAATTTTTAACTGGCTGTAAGTTTATGTTAACTTTTGAACCTGCTCAAACTTGTTTGAAAGCAGTTTAAAATTGGCTGTAAGTTTATGAGAGAGATCTGCAACGAGATCTGCAACGAGTACTTGATTTTCGAGTACACTCGCGCATTTACTCGGCTTGTTTGTGCACGCCACTTTGGTGTGACACACAAGAACTGATTGAAAGCACATTAAGTCAGAACGGGTAAGCTTTTTTTTCACTCGTGTAATAATTGAACTAGCTTGTCAAAGCTCGCGGCTGAACGGATGCCAGCGGATATCATGCCGCCACTGACGAGTACTTTTAGTGACTCGCGCTTGAAACATAAAATCACCAAGCTTACTCGGCTTGTTGACAACAAGCCCCAAGCGAGCAACATTCTTACACACGAACGCTTACTCAGTTTGTTGACGGCGAGCTTCTGCTGATATCATGTGCAAATCCAACTGCGTCACACTTATTACGAAGTAGCTGAGCAGCGGTGAATGACAGAAATTAAAAAGTTATTGCAATTTGGATTCTCTTCGTGGCATAATGACAGAAAATTTAGAATTTATTTCTGGGCAAATTACAAATGGCAATTACACCTTGTCTGGCCGACGCAAAGGAAAAAGTTTTGTGTGGAATGTGGTGTGTGAAATTCGAAGACCAGACGAATCAGTAGTGGCAGGTTTCGTTTACTGTCGCACTTGCTGCAAGGTGTTAAAGGCCGTTGGAAATCAAACGTCTAATTTAACCCGCCACAGTTGCTGTTAAAAAATAAAGGAGTCACAAGTTCTAAAAACGTTCTTTACCACAAGAAGGAGAGAGGGAACCGTGCGCCAAATACAAATGCAAAATTTACAAACGATATCGTGCTATCTCTTTTGCTCTCACATGTTTTTGTTTTTGGCGTGCTGTTCGCGCCGAGTGTGTTACTCGTATCGCATTTGTAGCTAGGGTAAAAGATATTTGCTCGTAACAGCCCGCAGCAGATCATTGATTTCGGCAACAACTACTTGCGGTGACTTGTAGCCGAAGGTACGAGTCATCTCGGGTATTTCTTATGCAGTACTCGAGCTCGCCAATACAATGACTCGCCAATACACGATCACTTCTTAACTTTTTGTTTTGTGTATGCTACACGAAAACGGTCACCGAGCTTTGAGCTTTAAGTTTACTCGCACCGCATATGAAGAATGGGTGATTGATCACACATGTGTAAGCTCGCTGCAGTTCTCTGTTCCACACATACATTTTCCAGTTCTCAGCTAAAGTAAATTCTGAGGTATGTTTAATGTCTAATGCTCACAATGTAAACCTACCAATTTATTAGATCACAGCTGAAGCACTTTTGAACTGGTTCAGCCTGCTGGTTCGGCTAATTTCATATTACCAACTCACACATTAAGCTTCCAGTTCATAGCTTAAATAATTTGTGAGATATGGCTCTAATCCACCGGTTCAAAACCGGTTTGATACCGGTACCGATCCAGTAAAATATTCAACTCCATATTACCAACCTTAAGACCAGATTTCAAGTTCATAGCTTAAATAACTTCTGAGGTATTGAGCTGAACCATTTCTTAACCTATTCGATTCCGGTCCTGATTCAGTAAAAATCCAACTCCATATTAACAACCTAGAGACCACATTTCAAGTTCTTAGCTTCATTGGCTTCATAGTTCATAGGTTCTGAACCACTTTTCAACCACTTTCGAACCGGTTCACAGCGGCGGCCTTAAGGAACAAACAAACATACAAACTTTGGCCGTGTTCATCAGCACAAATCGATGGATCTAGTTCGATTGTTGTGGTGAACGAATGTGATGTGCCATCATTATGGCTAATTTTTGTGATTGTGATGTATGAAAATTACAGAAAATTTTAAGCTGTCAATTGAAATTAAAACAATAACTTTGACGCATACTATTTGTACCAAAAAATTTAATGAAGGCGTTCAGCATAAACCAATCAACTTTTTTTTGATGGATGATGTTTGATATATTATTTTCGATGTTTGATGTGTGCTGTTGAATACGGCCATTGTTTCACATTTATATATATGTATAGACAAAAATACATTTAGGGTCGATTTCACATCTACTACATACACGTAGAGCTATCTTTCACAAAAACAGAGTAAAATGTGAGCAAGATATCTGATACAAAGCAGCTATCTGGAGTATATATAGTGTGTCTTTTTATGTAGGATACCAGTTCCTTCCAATTCTCGTTACTTTTATCGTCTAGGATGCGATTAAGCTCCTTAATCGTAAAATATAAATTACCCACGGTCGTCCACCAGTGATCTTTAAGGCTATGACATCTTCCTAAAAAATTACTATATAACAACTATAAAGAGGGCAAAGCATATTTGCCGATCTATTGTACTTATTTGATGACAACGTATGGCCAAGTATATGTAGATTCTCGTTTAACTGGATCCTTTCCACGTCATCCGTTCCGCTGGCGACTTTTGTCTAAGAGCCTTCATTATCCTGATGCTCATTGTATTCCAATCTTTCAGGGAGCTTAGACCTTCTCTCCAGTTAAGTGTGAGAGGAGAACAGCTTTTGTGCCCAAAAAACTTTGCTCTAATTATTTTGGATGTAACAAAGTGCGGCAGTCGACTGTATTCATAGAAAGATAGGCTTTTCCTATTTCTAGATTACTCGCTTTTTCCTCATCGTTTCATCTCAATACAGTAAATATCGGTTATATGACGAGCCGCTTGTATGCAAATTTCGGTTATATGCTAAAATGTAACATTTTAGATCATTATTCGTAATTTTTGTATAAGAAATAAATTACTTCTATGCAAATCGCTTATAAGCAAATATCGCTTGTATGAAAACATTTTTTACCAAATTTGAAATTGCTGCGCACTATTTTAATCGGTTGTATGCAAATTTTCCAAATTTATTTGTCGATTAACTTTTCATCGATGGCTGAAGTAGTGAGTTTGTTATAACAAGTGCAACAATGTCGCGTCATATTCTAAAAGCTAATCAAAAAATTTCAATTTTAAATGACTTAAAAACAAAAAAAAATCAGAAGATGCTTGCTGCGAGGTAAAAAGTAAGCGTCAGCACCATTAAAAACAATGCAAATGAGGTCCGTGCTGTAACCAATAGAAAAAGCTGACATGTACACTTGGAGACAGCATTGTTGTCCTGGTTTAACGAAATCCGTTCTCAAAATGGAATTTTTTGTAGACCAGTCTTGGTCGCTAAGGCACAGAAGTTCACCATAAAGCTAAATGAAGACTATGCACCAGATCAAGGCTGTCTTCGCCAAGATTCACAGATGACATATTTAATGCCGATGAAACCGGACTTCAAGAGACTAATATGGCTGCTAAGATAGATGCTGAGCGCGAAAACTTCGGATGGTCCAATCTAGACACCGAATACATTCAATGCGTCACTGATATTGCCTGTTTTGGAATTATTTCGAACGAGGATATTATTGTAGACGTACTGGAAGAAAATGAAAATCCAATTGAAGATGATAAAAACTTCGCTAAATCTGATTTCAGTGTAAAACATGCCTCAAAAAATGAGGCACTTCTAAATTTAGATTCGCTGCGCGACTACTTTTCTCACAATAATATAAACGCTCCAGAGACTTTTAAAGACATTGAAGACACGATCTTAGAAAATGCTGAAAAAAAAAGAACCAAACAAAATAATCAGATTTTTTTAATATAATCTCAAATAAAACTAAGTATTTAGTAGATAATAACCATATGCGAAATTTTGAAACGAAATGTGATTTTAAGTTGTTCTCAGTGAAAATATAAATTACACTTAAATTAAAAATGTACATACATTTAAATGAAGTGAACATAATTCATAATTTTGCTTACAAACGATAGATCGCTTATATGCAAATGACTTGCATATCGCTTATATGCCAAAATATTGCTGCATTATAGCTTTTGCAAATAAGCCAAGGCTGCATACCGATCCTGAACCGACCGGACCATGAACCGAACCCTTCAACAATTTGAGCTCCCGAGCCGAGCCCCTGTATACAAAAAAGGGCTCGGTTCAAACAATCATTTAAGTCAATTTCTTAAGATCTTTTCTAGTTTTCTCAATATTATGACCGAAAAAAAAAACTATTTTATAGTATAGTACAGAATCGCTTCAGTTAATAATTGAAAATGCTTTTTAGAGACCCAATTTGTATTGCGATTTCGAGAAGAAAGAAAAACTTAAGTATAGTCGCAAAATGTGAAAGCAAATGCATTTGAAAGATCATTTTCCGACTTCCGTTCGCGCTCGCGTATCTCACCGACTGTCCCCTCCTCTGGGTAGCCACTCCTTTCATAAAATGCTGGCTGGGTATGTAGGTAGAAGGTGAGGCTTCCAAAATTCAAAGACCAGGCACTTTTGAAAGTCTTTTTAGAACACGTATGAATGATAACAATAAGGAATGTTGTCCAGTCGACTTGACGACTCATATACATAGCTTGGTAATCTGAACGCGTTCTCCTGATCAAACATATGTCTAAATTTTGATCGAATCTTGGGGCAACTATCGGTTAACTATAATCTATGAACCCAGACTCGAACCAAAACCTTGGGTTCGATAGTACAGGAACCGGACCGCGAACCGAACCTTAGACTTTACCACGAGTTCGAACCTCCGGACCGAACCTTCACCAAAATTTTGCAGGTTTGCAGCCTTGATATAAGTTCTTAAGTTCCTTGATATGTTCTTCGAAAGTGAGGATTGGCGTAAAACAAACTCCAATAGACTTATACTCATCTTCTTTAAAAATCCAGTTTTCTGCTGCTGCCAGTCTGCCGCCCTTTCGAAAGACCATTACCTCGGACTTTACTAGGTAGACTTGCATTTCTTATTCTTCGCAGTATTTCTCCAAGTTGTCTATCATTTTTGGTAGAACTTTTACCTTATCGGCTAAGATGACGACGTAATCCACATCCCTTGGGATTATTATCTTTATCCGCTTACCACTTTAAGTTCACATTTTGAGTAATAAAAGGGTTCCTATGTAAAAAGCAAACTGAGGTATGCTCATTTTAGTGAGGCATTTAATTCTGCCTCTTCGTTATCTTCTCCTTATCAAAGCGTTAGAGCCCTAATAGTTTCATTTCGAAACTCATATTTTATGTGTAAACTAGATACCTATGGAGTAGCCCAAGAGTGTTTAAAGTCGTGAAAAAAACAACCATTTTTGGTTTGTTCAATTTGTTTCTTGCTTGCAAAACTAAATTTGTATTAAGTTTTTGCATTTTTTTTTTTTATTATTTGGGTTTTGTATCTTTATGTATATAATTTTAATAATAATAGCAATTCAATTAATGTTTTTGTAAAACTAATCAATTGCGTTTTCTTGCTTCTTGTTTTAACTGCAAGTGCAACAACAGTTTGGTTCCTACTATGTTGACCGTCTTTTCTCTGTCTGGCCATGGGGGGTTTTAGTTCATTTTATGAATGATTTTTGTTTTTGTGTTGATTCTGCGATCGTATTTACAAAAAGGCATGTTTCTATAGATTTATATATGTGTGTGTGTGTGTATGTAATGAATAAAAAATGTGCGTTGCCGGAAAGCAAAAACCAAATCCATATTGTTCTTGTTGTGTTGTGAGTGTGTCTGAAACGTTTCTTTTTTTTTCAAAAAATATAAATTTTTACTTAAACTTCCTTTTTTTATTATAAACAATTTCTCATCATTTCTGACTTACTCTATATACTATAACTGCTTCGGCTTCTTGTGTATATACTTGTATAACTAATTCATTGAAAATACATATTATTTCATATATATTTGTATATATATATATATATATATATAATTATTTTCATAAGAAGCACAATTGTTATTTTTTTTTTATTATTTATGCGTTTCAATTTCAATTTGATTTGAACTTGCTGTCAGTTGCAAAAAAAGTTGTATTGTTTAACATTTTTAGCTGTGGTTGTTGTTGTTGTTGTTGTTAACACTAGACACTAGGGTGGGGAAAAATATATAGGGAACGACAAGTAAATGAGGAGTGAGAGGTGTTGGTATGGTCTTGGACGCACGCACGCAAAGTTGAACTAAAAATAGCAATACTTAGCTTAAAATGTAGCGTATAAAAATAGTTGGTTTGTTTTTCTTGTTTTTAGATAGAAATATTAAATTAAACTTAAAGAGTGATTTTTTTTTAGGTGTTTTTCTTAATGAATTATAAATTGTTTTAAAATGAGCATTTAAAAATTTTTTTTTTTTTTTTTGATTTCTTTTGTGGTTTTACTGAGACTGAGAAAAGGGCATGCATGTGTTATTATTGTTGTTGTTGTTTTCGTTGATGAGATTTAAATTTATATATGTATAAACACTCGATGCGCAGATTAAAATGGGATGATTAATCAAACTTGGTTTCACCTAATAGTTAGCACAGTTTGTTGCATAATTTGCAATTTAATGTTCAAATGGAAAAATTAGAAATTTCAAACTTGGATGCTGATGAGCCATTGAATGATTTCAATATCCATTTGGAGTGGATAGTTAAAATATGGTAAAAAGGATATTAATAATATCGATTGAATTGATATTATTGATATCATATCGATTGATATTAGATTTTCATCCAATGTATCTTAAAATCGTCCAAAGAATATGCAAGTGGATGTTTTTTTTTTCGGTTTAATAACTATCAAATCTTATCCTTTTTTTCCCCTAATGGTTTTTAAAACGTAAAACAAACAATTGTTTTTCATGATGTAGTTACCGGAATGTTTTTGGAAAACGATTTAAAAATTTGAATTCGGCATGGAAAAAGGGTCCTTTAGGTTTTATATTTTAATCCTTTCTTAGTTAGTGTGCCCTAAGCCCAAAATATTCGTTCCAGAGCCAATTTGTTCACCCTATCTTAAAGTCGGTACTATTAAACCCAACAATCGAAAACTTTAAGCAAAAATCAGGTGTCCAAAATGGTCAGCTTTGGTCAAAAGCTCGTGCAGAGAACACTTCGCATCAAGTGTCAGCTGAACTCTGAAGAAATATCAACTGAGAAGGGAGCGCTGAAAAATGTGCTCGTTTTGGTGAGCAAGCGAGTCTACAGCAGATTTAATTTCTATTCTGTGCTCACCGATTCGCACAATCATTAGTTCGGCTCGTGTCTGTGTAATAAACACAGGTGAGTTTGCGTTGTTAACACAATTAAAAATGCATTTCACTTCGTTGCAAAGGCTCGTGTTGATTTTAATCTTCGTCAACGGGTCGCTAAGCAATCAGCTAAAGCACCAATAAAAGACAAAATCAACAACATGTACGAGCAAAAGAGATAGCTTGATTGCTATTAATTTTGCCTTTCTACTGACTGTGGTTGAAGAGCGCAAGAAGTAAGTACGCGGCAAGCTTGACACTCGTTCACACCATAGTGTCATTAAAATAGGCTGCCACTTTTTGGGGTAGTTGAATAGTGAAAAACACTCAGTAGCATGCTCTCACATGTTTAAATCAACTGGTTCCTCTCTCGCTTGATGAGGCTTCTCTTGACTCCACCTTGTTAATTATACCATAGATCATACAGCTTGCTTAATTACAAAAAGCTTAAGAGAGATTGATCTCTAAAGAGTGCGAAGCAAAGCAACTACCCAAGGTGGCATATGTTTCTAAAACAGTCAATGGTCACCGATAGCCCACAGGGGCCGAAGACATTTCGCTATTTACACATACACGGGCCGAACGCATGCCGAGGCCGAAGCGGTCAGATCGAAGCTGATTCACGGCGCTTTATTTTCGCACACCAATACACTCTCACTTTTTGACCTCGCTTTCGTTGACCAACGCTGTTCTCAAAACCGAGTTTGACAAGAAGAGCGAGGCCAAAAATTGAGAGTACAAGCGACGCATCTGCGTTCGGCTCGCGTCGGCGTGAATTGAGGCCAGGCGTGGCGGCCATCGCTGTGTTTTGAACCTTGTTTCATTCTTTAGTAATTACTATAACGCATAAACTGTCTAATTTCTAAACTTATATAAACGACATTCTTTGACAAATAACAACTTCGGTAAGCATTCTAATAAACTTATTCAAAAGTTTGTGCAAAGTAATAATATAATTTATTTTATCTCAAAGTAGTAATTTATGTTATTTTACTGCATTTTGGTAATCGAAACTTCTTCTTAAAAAAGAGTATATCAAACCTGACTATGATACGATACTTTTGAATTGAAGCCCTCTCGGATTAACTGATTTAAGAACAAGTTTGATTTTAGATCATTTTTTTTTAAATTACGCAATTTTTGCATTATTTTGAGAGACGAAAAAAATCAATTATTCTTTTTAAAATATTGAGGTATCGAAAGTTCATAATAACTATGGGCATTTCCAAAAACCGAAAACATCTATTCATTTTATGCAGCTAACTTATCTTGAGTATATCAATATAAGTTTTTGAATCGAAATTTTTGTTTTTTATGATTACGCAAAAGGATATATAAACAAAATTTATGAAAAGCATCAGAAGTACGGCGTTAGAGAAAGGCTTGTCACCTAACGTATGTCACGTTGCGTATCATAATGAATCAAATATAAAAAAGAGTTTTGCTTTTTTGTGAAAGCAGACAAAACTCACTACCGTATTCTGTCACGTTGCGTATGTCTTTTTGTCTGCCTGTATCTTAGGACCTTACTGTCTACAACTCTCAGTTTTTAGATTCAATAAAGTGCTACTAATGTGCCATCCAAACACCAATTATGCGGAAATTTATTGTTCACTTTTTTTTGTTTTCTACATAATGAAGGCTAGCTGTGGGCATTTCTACCAAAAGATTCACCGAGACCAAAAAATTAAGTGCTTAAAAACACAAAATTTTATCATATTTTTAGGGGGAACAATAAAATTGAACTAATGTAAACCAATCTTACATTTAATTATAACCAGAGCTCGCAGAGCAAAACACAAAAAGTGTCAGCAAAAACTGTTATTTGTTTTGTTCGTGTGGTTCGTGTGGATAATTAAATAAATATGTTTTTTAGGCGTTAAGCAATTACCAAAAACTAATATTTTCTGCATTTCATTTGATAGGTTAATAATAATAAATTTGTATATAGATCGTTGACTGAGACAAACACACTCACACACACACACACTCAGGCATCCCAGTCACAAACACGCTTACATTTGTCGAAGACACTTTGGAAGTCGACTCTCGGCAAAACGGTCAGTGAAAGACATGAGCAAAACAGAAAAGAAAAAAGCGCTCTGTGGTGGGAGGCGACAACAGCTATTGAGCAGAACCGAATTGAAAGTGTCTTTGCAACCTCTTTTCGTTGTGTTAGTAACAAACACGCTGACAGTGTTAACAGTTTTTTGCGAGCTCTGATCATAACCCATTTCTTAGTATTCGGTTCTACGGCCACGCTAGCGCAGTTTTATCCATTTGGACTTTGATATTGCAGGTTTTTTTATATAAAAGTACCTTTAAATTGTATTTACTTTTGCTTTTTTGGGTGAAATCAATGCACAACATTCTAAATTTTACATTCACATTAAAATACTGCCTTCAGATTTCGCTGAAATCGGCGCTTAAATTGTTGCCCGCGAAAAACACTTCTGTTTTTGTCCCTTGCGAATGCCTTGGTTTTTTGCAACTCTCTTGAAAACAAAAAATTGCCCAAAATCGGCCTTATCTCCAGGGCCAATTAAGAGTTATAATGAAGCCTATATTCAAAATAAAAATCCGTTTCATCCCGTTCGACATCATCGAAATGCCCATTTGCTATTCAACCCACACTTAGCTTTCTGAACAAAGTTTTTTGGTTATAGAACAATAATCCTAAGATTGAGTTCGTGGGTGAAGTAAACTTCTTAGACAAAATCTACACAAAGTTTTTTAAAAAGCTTGCGTTTGTGGGAAAGAGGTGTAGTGTAGGGTTCACAATATCGTGTCAATCGAAGTTTTTGTTAGACGGCATATTCCGAGATGACTTTTACTTATGATATTTCTTTTAACGATTTGTCAGAACAAAATTTGGTAATTCAGTTTATTTTTATCGTCTTACTAGATAAATTTGGAAGCAGTCTTCTTGATGTCTGGTTTCATCGAATCGGATCATGTTTTTATGATAAAGTATTGATCGTTCCTAATACTTAATACCTTGGGCGTCAACCCCATCCACACAAAAATATTCCTGCCAGGTAAACGACCCATACGATATTTTAAGGCTTTCTGAAAATTTAAACTGCATGTGATATCCTACATGGATCAGAACGGATGTGGTTTCTGGTACTTGAAAATTCCTTATGCCTATATGACACCGATATTGGTCACCAAATTGGTGGCAAAAAACGTGACAAATAGGTAAAATAGTGTTTGGTAGTTGGATTGATCAAGTAGTCGCTTCACTAGAAGCGTTTACCAGTACAGAATGCCGTTTTAGCGACCAATTTTATTTTCGTCAGAAAAAATATTAGCCGCCCATAATGGCAAGTGCCATTTTTTAGTATATAGGCATTAGGAAACAATTATTTACCGATATATCAATGTTTTTGGAATCGTTTTGATATAAATACCGATTTTGTAATGTATTCTTTTGATAGTATCGATTAGTAGCTTGCCATTGTAGTTGTTTAATAAATTTCAGAAAGTTTGTTTTATTCACAACGAAATGAAACTCCAAGAGGTATTCTCAGTAGTCGAGAAAAACAAGTGTGATTCTATACCAGGGGTCAGCAACGGGAGCAGAGAAGTTGCCACTGGTAAATGATAAAATATTTGTATGCAGTTATAGAAAAAGGGCAGGGAGCTTTCAAATAGTAAAACAGGCTATACCAAAAGGGCCAATCTTCTACCAAAAGCTTTCAAAAGCTTATCTTTTTTGCTCTGCCGCTGCCGACTTAGCAAATAGAGCTTTAAAGCTTGTTGCAAACTTTATTCTGTTGACTCACAAATAATACTTCAGCGTGTTATATATTGACGACGTCTCTGCTCAAATTTGCGACCCCTGTTCCATACCTTTCCTTGAATAGGTCTGGTAGATTTCCCAAAAAAAGTTGGTCCGAACTTGGGCGAAAAACTAAAGTGCTTTAAGATATAAAAATTAGCTTATTTCTCTCGGCTATTGAGAAAATTTTCTGAACCTCGTGTAAATCCCTATTCCCATAGAACATGATAGCACAGAATGGATAAAATGAAGAAACCAAGTTTGGTTAAATCCGCGAAATATGCGCTCAAGTGTATATACTATAAGTATTTCTATATATATATATATGTATGTATAAGATAAGATCTAGTTGTTTGAATTGTTCAATTTCGTTTCGCATAGCATGTGGAATGAACTTGATCGAAGAAACGAAGAAACAATCATACCACAAAAAGAAGAAAAGCATCTGGCTATCTCTCTCTCTCTCTATGTTTTTCCTTTTGTAAACTTAACAAGCAAACAAAAAACCAACATGGCTGGTTGAAAATTACAATAATTTGTGTGTGTGATTTTTTTTGTTTAAAGTTTTGTTTTTTTTTTGTTGTTTTTTATTACAAATACTTCGGCGCAGGCGCATAATGGATACAAAAATTTAATGGGAATCGATTCGGTTATTATTTAATTGCGCTAAATCAACTTTACGCTTCACTATTTATAAATGTTATGTATAAAAATTTGTTGTTTTATTTTTTACGGTTTTTTCTTTGTTTTTTTTGTAGTTTTTTCTTTTTTCTTTTAGTTTTTGTTTATCAAGTACGTACGCTAAGGAGAAATGTTACAAAGCTTTTGCTATGGCATTGATGGAAACGATTCTCTCTGTGCTTGGTTGTTGGATCTGCCTGCTGACTCTGCTGAGGTAAGTGAATGTTGAGGGGCAAACGATTTAAGTGAACTGCGATAGCGCGCCTTTTGGAACAACTGCTTCGAACTAACATTAATAATGGATGAGGCAACATTATGGGCGGCTGTGGCCCAGGCTGATGTGTGAGTGATAGCTAAAATTTATCTTGAAATATGAACAGGTTGTTGGTGGCTGCCACAGCGATTATATTCTCTTCCGGGTGCCAAGCGGTGTGCAGTATCTTCTTGTTGAAGTCGAGACAATCGACACTGATCTCGTCCTTCTTCCGTTTGCCGCCTGTGCAAACTTTTCGTGGCTTGAGCACCGTCTTGGGCTTGATAATGTCGCGGGAGGCCTCCAGGGTGACATCCTTTTTCGAGTTGCGATCAAAGACACGGAAAAAGTTATTATAACTGCCCGTCATAATGGAGCTGTCCTTGCCATTCCAACAGCACTCGAACTTGTCAAAGATGCAATCGTTCTCGTACAAGGAGCACAGCTTGGCGCGCAAATATTCATGGACCTGGTGCGGAAATTGGTTAGCATTCGCTGGGGGGCACTGCTTTACGATTCGGACTTACCGGATAGGTCTCAATGGGCTTTGTCTCCATGTGCAAGTCCCACACCTTGATGCTCAAGTAGTCTCTGGAGATCATGTAACGACCCGAATTGCTCAGTTTTACGTCACTTATCGAGCTGATTATCTCACTGAAGAAGCTGCGATTCGTCGGATTCTCCGGCTCCTCGAATTGCTTGCTGTGCCGATCGCATAACGCCGCCGATCGCATATCACATAATCGGATTGTGCCCTTGGAGCTGGAGTACACAAACACATTGCATTCGGTTGGATGGAATTCCGCTGCCGTTATGACCTCTGTCAGCTCCTCCATATTGGTGGGCTTAATGTCCACAATGTTGTAGCTCTGATTGACCACCTCCAGGTGCCAGAGATTGATGCGCAAGTCGTCGGCGGAGAGGAACGTCTCTTGGTCCGAATTAACGCTAATTGAATTGATGTGATAGGTGTGTGCATTGGCAAAGGTGCGGCGTGGCGAGGCCTCCACCATGAGGGGTATTTGCTTCACAGAAGGAACTCGTAAGGCGGTTACATTTTGCGGGTCGCGGATCAGTCCGTTCTCCTCTTTCGTATTGTAGCCTTCGAACGACTTGTCGCGCTCGCTGACCTTCCACAACTTCACGGTCTTGTCATTGGTGGAGAGCAGAAAGTGCACGGGATTCTTTTGTTGGAGCCATCGAATTTTATTGATTTTCTCTTCGATTTCCAGCGATTTGAGATAGTCGAATTCGGGCTCATGCGATTGGAATGTCGAATAGACATTGTATTCACCGCGTCGCGGATTGGCGGCTTTCGAGGCAGGATCACGCTGCCAAAACAGATAGAATGGGACTGTGATTACGATGCCACTGCATAGAGCAGGCCAGCAAGCACTTACCTGAAAGATGACGACTCGACCGCCTTTATCGCCCGTGGCCAGCAGTTCGCCATCATGATTGAATTCCACACAGGATATAATGTCTGCATCTGTGACATCATCGTCTAAGGCGCCTTTAATCTGTGAGAAGCACCACGATGCCTCTCCATTACCTAGAGGAGAAGAGCAAAGAAAAAGAGGAAACAGCCAAATGATGAGAACGATTGGTGACACTTTGAGATTGCATCCTTTTTTATAGTGAAAAATGTCAATGCTTGAACTTGTTACACCCAATCAATAGACGGAGACGTTGTGGTGTCCTCTGCCCTTCTCAAATATTTACTAATGACGCCATTCCAGAACCTTATTCAAGTCGTTTGGCCTTAAGAGCGGCTACTCTTTAAGCTGGTGGACAAATATTATATCCGTCGCACGTTGTGTAAACGATGACGTTGTTGGCGAAGATTCATTTCGCAAATGTGTTTCGTTTGCGGTCTTATAATACAGTAGACACTCGCAAAAGCCGCCCTTCCTTAATCATGTAAAGCAATAGGGATATTCCTGCAAGTGATTTGCAACCAAACCAATCAAACAGAACCAAAATTAGCCTCGAGGCTGAGTTTCTCGAGGTAATCTTAAGTAAACGTAATTGCTTCTATCTTTTTAATGCTTCGCTAAAAACTGAATTACACAAAAACTTTAATTGATATTGTCAATGGTTTTTCCAAAGGTAGAAACTACCCTTAATATATGATTATTTTGTATACCCTTGCAAAATGGGGATCATGAAGTTATGTAAATTTATGTAACAGGGAAAAGCCAAGTCGATATAACGATTTCCGTCTATAAGAGACACAAATTTTGGCATATTTTTGTTTTTGTTTCAGATTTCGAAGAATTTCCCCCTTCCCCCTTTTAACCACAAAAAAATTGTCAGATTCACATTTTTAAAGTTGTGATTTAATATATATAATTTCCTAGGCCTAATATCTATCTATTCTGAAAAGCACATTAAGATCCGAGCAAAAACACCAAAGTTATACAAGAAACAAGCGGTGCCTACTGCAGGCAGCTTGGGCGTGTGAGTGTATGCGCGATAGACTGAACATAATCATATGGTATTTTGTTTTTCTGAAATGTTCTATTCCTCAATGCGCAAAAAATTCGTAATAATTTCTAGTTACCGTAATGAAAAACCAAAATTCAAATTTTTAAGGTTTTATACATGGCTCTAAAGCAGAGTCCGGCACGTCTCAGTCTCCAGTGTATTGAACAAAGCTCTGCGTCAGCGACGTCGACACACCGACAGTTTACGAGCTTATACTGCTCTCTTTTGCAACAACAAAGATGTGCTAAATGAGCGCGCTCTCGCGTAGCTAAACACACACGCACACCGGCAAAATGTGCATGTGTGTTTTGCCGGCCCCTGCTCTAAAGTTACTACATAAAATTTCAATTTCCCCTTTTTCATTTTACTTTTTCATCAATGTAACTTTTGACATACCAAACGTTGTTGTTGAATTTAAAATGTATTTTTAAAAATACTTATGCAAAACAAAATGCAGGATATAGAGGATTTAAACAGCATTTATTTGATTGTCGCGTTGCGGGCAGAGCTGGATTCGGCATAGCGACATAATTCCGACGGCATAATTTCGTCCAGTACATTTGAAATCGAAATTATGTCGTTTTAAAACGAAATTATTCCGACAAAACAAAACGACATTATTTTGCTCGAAATTATGTCGTTTCAAAACGACATTGTTCCGATAGACAAAAACGATACTATTTCACTCGAAACTATGTCGTTTTAAAACGACACTATTCCGACAAAACAAAACGACATTATTTGGCTCGAAATGGTGTCGTTTTAAAACGACATTGTTCCGACAAAACAAAACGATGTATTTCGCTCGAAATTGTGTCGTTTTTTCTATCGAAATTATGTCGTCACCCCCTGGATTCAGCAAAGCTACCATCAAGAAAAGATGTCTTGGCGGTTCTTCTGCATAGTACAAGATGACACAAATACTCATTGAGGGACAGCTTTAACCGCACTGTCCTTTAAATTGATTATGTATTGTAATCATTTGGGGTAACCAAGAAGAAATGTGTGCAGAAGCTTAAGGAAACTCTATGATCAATATGTGGCTCTAAGAAAAAATGCTTGTCGCGAAAAAGAGAGAATATTATGGACTATTAAGAAGACATTTTTGATGTCACTTCAGAAAATTCAATTGAATTGAGTCCTGATGCTGCTTTTTTATCCAGTAGATTTAGTCTAAAAATTACTCTTATGAATAAGTTTGAATAACCACTTTTAAGTTATACTTTCTTTTATTATTTTAATTTTTTTGCCAGCAAACAACTTTTGTGGACTCGTAATGGAACATATACATATGTTAGTTTTCGTTTGGTGGTCGGCTCATATCGCGCACTTCAAGACTGGCATAACTAAAAAAAAAGATTTTTGACTACGTGTTGCTGAAATATTAGCTGTATCGTGTTCAATATGTTGTAAAATTTTCATATTCAGCGGTGTCACAGAAATCTCTAGAGATTTCATCTTCGGTTGGTTTGCAAATCGCTCGAAAAATTCGTCGGTGTCACAGAACTTCAAGAGATTTAATTTTCTTATTTGAAAATCTAGTTAGAACAGAAGCTATTCCAATTGAACTATCATCTCTAAAAACAGGGCTGCATCTCGCAAAAAATTTGCCTTTTTTTAGTTAAGGGGTAATTTGATGTTCAAGTGATATTTATTGATAGTGTTATATGTATGTTTAATGATGCATTTTCAAATTATAATTCTAATTTATATATAATTAATTTCATAATCTCCAAAAATATAATGCTAAATTTAAAAATGTGTTCGCGCCGCTCATGAAGTGTAACTTGCCAGCCCTTAGTCAGCTGGCTTTTACATAGATGGCGACAAAACTGTAGAGGGAGCCACTTGAGGTGGCTGCTTTTAACAAATATGAGAGACTTTGATTGGTTTTGCGAATAATAATTAAAACGCAAATTTTAATGTTTAAATTAATTAAATAATTTATTAATTTGATGCAACATTTCCAGAAAAATAATGTTTACATTTCTAAAACTAATTTTACTTGTCAAAATTGTTTGGGTGGTGAATTTTGCTAAATCTCCTGACAAAACCGAAAGAGATTTCTGTGACACCGAGAATTGGTTTTGGGTTGGAATTTGGTTGGAAGAGATTTCTGTGACACCGCTGATTGATATTTTTTTATACTTTCCATGTAAGATGAGAATATGTCGCTGTTTCATTTTATAGGTTCATTTTCATGATAATGCAAGACTGTCATATCTCAGTTCTTCGGCTTTCAGTTAAAAGATAATATTTTCAAATTTTTTTATTGAGCATTTTAAGTTTAGGGTATACAACAGCCCTCGTAAAAACGTAAATCATAAAGCGTAAACTCCAAAATTTTACGACACCACAACAACAAAACACATGGGAAAAACCGCGTTGTGCGCTCTCCAAGTGTCTCTCTCTCTCTCTCACTAAGATTGCCTCTCTTGAACGGAATGTTGTGGTAAGGGGTGTTAACTGGCCGTTTTTTGCTCATAACTTGAGTATCGTTCATCCAATCATTATCATTCCTTCAGCAAATGGATAAATAATTTTGATTACTAAATGTCTCTGAAAGGTACCAGCCATCTATCTCCAAAACTGTAGGAGATATGAAGAATAGGCTATCTGATTTTTCATATGAGTTTTCTGATAGCCAACTCACAGTAAACTAAGGTATTTTTCACAACACCTATGTATGTATGTATGTATGTATGTATGTATGTATGTATGTATGTATGTATGTATGTATGTATGAATGTATGTATGTATGTATGTATTTATGTATGTTTAGAATGACCACACATAATTTTTACACAAGCAAAGAGAGACAATTTGTTTATGTTTACGGCAAATTCTTTTTTACACAAAGCGCACATGATACAAAAATTAGAAGGTAGTGCAATACGTCGCTTGTCAAACAAAAAAATTCCAACAAAATATCAACAATTAAACCAAAGAGTCAAGGGAGTCAATGTCAGCTCCCAAGAACAATCGTTTTTTCTTTCACATGCGTCATCTATAATATCTATAAATCTTTGCTATTAATCAACACCCATTTATTCAAACGTATAGTTTAATTTCAATACATTTACATTTATTCCTCGTAAAGGCAGCGAGAAGCAAAAATTGGGATCCAATGTCAGCTCCCAAAAAAACTCGTTTTTTGTTTCACATGCGTCATCTATAATATCTATAAATCTTTGATTAAACTAAATCGAGTTAAAACTAAAGAATTAAAATTCCCAACCTAAGACTAATCTATCAAATGACGTCACAGACTCACAAGTGTTTGCACTACCTTGTATTCATTGTATCATGCAACTTGTATCGCTAACTTTTTGAATAAAATATTTTCGACACAGTGTTTTGCCGCGGTATTCTGGAGCAATGGGTTTTTATTAAGTTCTGAAGATGTAGAGTTTTTAATGAGGCATAAATCATAAAGACGGCAAGCCCATGCAGAAAAATGAAATTCTGCCGACGTCTCTGCTGCTACTGCCGACTGTGTGCATGTTAGTGTGATTTGCTATTGATGGTCACGTTCCTTAGCGATGAGAGTGACTTGGTGAATAGTCACGATTAGGGTAACTGAATTTTCGTGACTTCTACAGACGATAATTGAATATTCAAAATATTTTTTGTATCATACTTTAAAAACGGAAATGGAACCTATTCAGCGGTGTCGCAGAAATCTCTAGAAATATAATATAATAGCGATATAATAGGTTGCGTTTCTCTTTTCCATCATTTAACGAGGTTATTTGTCCAGCGTCGGCCTCATTTCTGTTATCCTCAGCATATGAGATTAATTCTATTTTGAAATTGTCATCACTGCAATTGTGCATGACAAGATTATGTAATACAACGCATACAAACATCCACGACCCAGCCTCTCTTAGTGTATATTCATGTATTTTTGATTGTATGAATCACCGCATTCTAACCACTTTTTTCATTTTGCGGTGTTTATTAAAAACATTTTTATACTTTATATTCGCCCAAGCTGACAATAATCAACATGAATTTTAGCTCGCTACTGCAAAGTGATTTGATTTTGGTTTTGTGTGACCGTTTTTTTTTTGTATTTGTTTCCAGATACTCTGGTCACACCGGAATTAAAATCAGAATCCAAATCACTTGCAGGGTTTCCTAATTATTTCTCATGCTTTGCTTACAACCTCGTTTAGAAGTCGAAAGAAAGAAAAAAATCTTCCCCGTTTAAACTTTTTCGAGCATTTTCACCCATTTCGGAAAAGAGTATTTCAAATTTGTAAAATCCCTAGCTTAAGAAGTTTGGGCTATGGACTGTAATATCAGTGAATCGGGCTAAGAGAACCGTGCAGATGCCAACCTTAATTTTTAAATTTAATACCGTCCCAATTCTGAAGTTAGTTGCAGAATTCGGCTCCAAAATTTTCAAGATCTTATCGAACCGGAACCGTTTACCAAAATAAGCATATATTTTGAATACTGAATACTAAACTGTATCCAATAACAGATAAGACCGTATCAGAGCCCGAAACATTAGTGGTTTTTATCTAAAAGAAGTGATTTACATAGATTCGTAATAAATTCGCAATAAATGAGACAATTTCGTTGTTTCGTAGCCATGGACTTGATGCTGGGTTCATCACTTTACACCGATGATGGGCACCCAGTGGCTCGCTAGTGGTTGTTGGTCGTTGTATCCCACCACTGCTTCTTATGCAGCAGGATTGTGATTTAAGTTTACAAGTTCTATATAGCCAGTGGATACTGTACTTTGCACTATGTCTCCGCCATCTCCTCGCTAGTCTGTCTGCGCTTAGTGCGCGATTTGTTTTTTTTTGGCAATTTTTTCATCATTTTGAAATGTTCTTGTCTCTGCAAAAGCCCTTGTCCCATGTGTTCTGACCTCATTGGCAACGTCATGATGTGATTGACGAGGCAAAGCAATTGTTTTTGGTTTCTTTTGCTACGCCCGTAATAGGATCAGTCTCTCGTCAGACTGTTAGTCGGTCATAACTTTGACGCTGCGCTCTGCCTTCTGTTGTCTATTATTAGACGACGGCACTGGCTCCACCACCCACAACACCGTTTCAGAGTCATTGAACTCTCAAGTTAAAAAGCGAAAGTGTAAGGAGAGACAAGGATGCAATTATGAAACTAGGAACGAAGCCAAGCTATCTAGGGGATTGCCTAAAAGCCAAGCCAGTTTTCCAGGTCAAGGTGTCCGCAGCCATCACAGCCATTTTCAGATCAAATACCTAAAACGAGTTTGCACAAAATAATTACGCTTCAAGTGCTGAATACGAAAATCTAAAAAATTCTCTCGCTCGATTAGAGCGTTCAAAATGAGATAAGTTCCAACAAAAAAAAAAATGGAACAATAATGGAACTCAAATATTGACACAATTATTTAACACAACCACGCGATGAGCGCCTCCCTCCACCACCACAAATCCGTTTGTTCCTTGCCAAATGATGAGGACAGACAAATAAACGACCTAGAGAAAGGCGCGCTTGACTGACGACCACCTGACTACTGCCTGCTCAATAGAAATTGTTTACAAAACAATGTTCTATTGCAATGACTGCTAGCTGGTTGGCAGGGAGGAGGTAGGTTAGCGGGCGTGGTTTTAGAAAATCCATTTTGGTAGCCATGTTACCGAGATAAGAGAGGGAATGTTTATTATTATACATGAGAGACAAAGAGCAAGACTGAATGACTGAGCAATTAAGTTTTATATTTGGCAAAATGTTATCAAGAAAACTATTTTAGAAATGAATTTGATGAAAAGGGAATGATGGGGCAGGGCAGGCAAGGAGACAAAGACGATGAAAGGCAAAGATAAATTTTTAGCAAGAATATCAACAACACACACGCATAATAATTTTGCCCCTAAGTTTGCAACTCATAGAAATATTTATTTCCAACCCCATGAACTATACTATACTATCTTGATCAGGGCGACGAACTGTGTCGATTGAACTTAGTCCGTTCGTCTGTCTGTTTCTAAGCAATTACAGTCTTCATCGACCATCGTATATGTAACGAGAAGGCCAAGCAAACTTCGTCTGTGCCGAAGTTTATATGCCCTTGCAAATGCTGTTTTTGAAATGTCAGAGTTTAAGAACGCATACATAAAAATCAAAAATGTTTCTAACTAAAGCCCATTTTCCGACAGATAAACATCTGATTTCGACCAAATTTCGCGAATCTTTTTGAAAACTTATCAAAATAAAAAAATCGCCGAGTTTAAACAAAAAAGTTATTCTCATATTAGACATAGTCATCCGATTTCGAACAAATTTTCCGAATATATTTGAAAGCATACAGAAGTAGTAATCAGTGAGTTTACAGACGCTAACATTAATAACAAAAAAAAATTTTTTACTAAGAACTATTTTCGACCGATCGGTCCTATGGCAACCATAAGATATAGTCACCCGATGTCGATCAACTTTTTCAAATTAGTTTGAAAGCATGTAGAATTAAGAATCACCGACCTTAAGAACGATTTACTTGAAAACAAAAAAGTTATTTTCCCTAAGACCCATTTTCCGACCGATCGGTCCTATGGCAGCTATAAGAAATAGTCATCCGATTTTGACCAAAGTTTGCAAATCAGTTTGAAGGTATATAATATTATTAATGGACGAGTTAAGGGACACTTTCATTGAAAACAAAAAAGTTTGTCTCACTAAGACCGATTTATCGACCGATGGTTCCTATGGCAGCTATAAGATATAGTCATCCGATCCGGTCGGTTCCGATATATTCGCGGCGTGCAGTAAAACGAAGACTCTGTGCAAAATTTCAGCTCGATAGCTTTAAAACTGAGAGACTAGGTTGCGTAGAAACAGACAGACAGACGGATGGAGAAAGCTCAATCGACTCAGCTCGTCCCCCTGATCAAGAATATATATAGTTTATGGGGTCGGACATGAATATTTCTAAGCGTTCCAAACTTCTGGCCAAAATTATAATACCCTTTGCAAGGGTATAAAAATTACATGATTTTTTAATTTTTTAAACAGAAAAATTCAAAACAAGTTATAAAATGTTAGTAGATTCCCAAAAAGGATATGGAAATTTTTTGAGATTTTGTTTCCTTTCAAACGCTGATCCTGGAAGAACCAAATATCTAAAAAGACCAACCCTTAGAAAGGCGCCAATAACTGTGCTTGGTTCGTGGGACTAGAGAGGAGAAAGCGGAAGAATTTGCAAAGCATTTGGAAGCAACGTTCACTCCACACTATGGATCAGTAATTTCCCTGCTCAATGAAGATAATTATGACTGCCAAGCCAGGAAAACCCGAAAATAACATAGAAGGATCTATCGTCCGATCAGTCTGCTGGCGAATATCGAAATAATAATTTTGAGCAGACTTTTGTCTTTACTGGACGATGGACGCTTGATCAGAGCAATGCCATAAAATAGTACAACAGATCCTGAATGCATTCGAAAACAATCAATACTGTTCAGCAGCTTTCATACACAGAAAAAAATTTTTTTAGCCTAAAAAGTGTGATTTGATCCCGACAGTAGGATTAAATTTTTAAGTACGAGTGGGAATGTATCATTCCGAAAAGGATTGTTTTTATGTACGATTCGAACAAACTGAGAGCAAAGTCAAATTCGCTCTCTTTGCTTCTCTCATCGTTGTTCGATCTCCTTTTTGCATGCAGCATTGACCGCTTTTCGGCTTGCCTGCATTCTTTGTGTGATGCTTGCTAGAAGCAGTTCAAGAAACAAAAGTGTGAAGTGAAAGTAAAAAAGTTAACAAATTGGAAAAACTGAAAAAAAGGTGAAATGACCGATAAACCATTAAAACTATGGTGCGAAAGCAACAACCTGCACCATGTTGTGGAGAATTTGGCAGGTGAGTGTAAAGTGTATTTATGTATGTGTGCATGCATGCTGCAGTGAAAAATGCTAATATTTTTCTGTGTCAAAACACTTTTGACATACTGAATATATCCACATACAGTCATCACAGTTTATTTGAATAAATAGTTTAAAAAAGTTTTAGAACTCACTAAAAGATTTTGTTGAAATAAGCTGTAAGCCACTGTAAGCGTTTTCGGCTTTATTCCAGTGTTTAAATGTTCCCTAACATTATTTCCATTATTTACAAAAGCGGTTATTAAGTTTGAGCACTTAAAGCTCATGACAGCGGAAGACCTTCGAGAAGCGATCCCTGCTTTAGGCCCTCGTATGGACTTTAGGCAGAAGCTGTTCTTGTGGAGGCAAACTGAAGTGAGTACATTTTTATATGTGTATCAAAATGGCAGGCTTCTGTATTTTGCCATTCCGCATGTATAAATTTAAAATGAGCCATATCTCCCACAATTTCGTAGATAAATTGTTCGGAACTTCGAGACATTTATAGCTATCTAATCGGTTTATCTAGACATTTATAGTTATCTGCATTATTTATTAATTTAATCTTAAAGTTTTTTCTACTTGCAGCTTGCCAATGAAGACGATTCGATTTCTGCCCAATCAAAAGTGGATATCTGGTTAAGCGAGAACGAGTATTATAGCGGAAAATATTTATATATTTAATATTAATTACACAAATATTTTATTTTATTAAATGCGAAAACAATATCTATATTGCCTGTAATAAAATATCAGAAAATATATAAATAAAAAAAATCAATCTCTACCGAACTAGAATATTATCTCTCTTATGGGACTAAGTTGAGTTCGAAAATGGGGCACAAATCTATCTCTACCGAATATAGAACAAATTTTAGTACGGATATCGGGCACAAATCTATATCTACCGAACTAGAATATTATCTCTTATGGGACTAAGTTATGTTCGAAAAGGAGGATGAGTTTAAGTTCGGCCAGGCTAAAACCGGGATCAAGATTTAAAAAATTATCCGTACTTAAATTGTTCCTGTCGAGAATGATTTATGCCATTCCAGGATCAACCCATTTTTATTACCATTTCGGCATGAATTGATCCTGGAAATCCCTCGGCCTAGGTTTGCTATTCAAACTCAAAAGAATGCTCCCGGCACCGTACTACCTGTTATTCAATTCATACCTGGATGAAAGATCTTTTTACTTCAAATGCGAAAGATTTGAGTCTGACATTAAATTAATAAAGACTGGAGTACCTCAGGGCAGCGTTTTGGGACCAGTACTGTACACCGTTTACACTTCTGATCTCCCGATTTTGGATAACAATAAATTGATGGGGGACACTTACGCAGACGATGCTGCTCTGTTAGCGTCTGATAGCGATCCTGCATCAGCAACTTAAGCTCTTTAAGATCAGTTTCTTCTCTTGGAGTCATGGTTTTAGAAGTGGAATATTGGAACACGTCCAATTCTCACTAAGGCACAAGGTGTGCCCACCCGTCCAACTTAATGGAAACATAATCCCCTCTGATACATCGACAAAATATTTTGGATTGACCCTCGAACGTCGCTTGACGTGGAATAAACACATAAAAGCTAAGAAAAACCACTGAATATTAAAGTCAATAAGATGAGTTTGCTCTTAAGACAAGGCTGTAACCTAAAACTAAGAATAAGCTCCTGCTTTATAAGACGATTCTAAAGCCGGTGTGGACATATGGTATACAGCTCTGGGGCACTACATCAAAGTCCACCATGAACATATTGAAGACATGTTGGTGCTGAATGGTCTCAGTTATTCACAGAGTCCTGCAGGTTCCCACTGTAATGGAGGAGATTGCCAGATTCAGCAGTAGGTATAAAGGCCTACTGGAACACCATGAAACTTAGCGATTAACCTGCTAGACAACAGCTTGGCCAGACGCAGGCTGAAAAGGTTCCACGAGGTGGACCTACCGTTCAGACCGCCCCATCACTGACTGGAAACAAATATTGTGAGTCACTTCACCCAAAACATTAACTAAGTTTATTTTTAGTACAAATCTCCTCTATATATAAAACAGTTTGTCCTGACTGACTGATTGACTGATCACAGATCACAAACGGTAAGAGATAGAAGGCTGAAATTTTGACAGGAGTTTCTATTAGTGGTGAAAGTGCGTACTAAGACGGGGTTTTTGAAAATTCCAACCGGAAAGTTTTTATGGGAAAAATTTTGTTTTTCATCCGATTGACTAGAGGAAAATGGCCGCAAAATTCTGCATGAAAAAAATTATTTTTTATCCGATTGGCTTGAAACTCGGTTTGTAAGGATAGAATACGAAATAATTTGAAATGTTAAGTTCCAATGTCGGAAAATCAGCACCCAGGCGTGAAAATTGCCGGGAAATTCTGCATGCAAAAACTATTTTCATCCGATTGGTTTGAAACTCGGTTTGTAAGGATGGAATGCGAAATAAAGTGAAATGTTGCGGTAACGGTAACGATTACGATAACGATATCGATAACGGTAGGTGGGAAGTGAGTGGGAAGTGGGTAGGATGTGAAGTATAAAATGGAGGGAAAATCCGGCAGCAAAGTCGTAACGGGGAAAAGGCAAAGTAGTAAGCGGTTGAATTGAAGCCGATGTATGTAAGAGTCGCTATGTGGGGGCTCTGCGGGAGACACAAATTAAAAAGGCTATACTGATGGCGGCGCAGCGAAGCGCGACGGGTACTATGCTAGTTATATCATAAAATTCGGTCATTGTCCTACAAAGGACAAATTGCAAATAAAATTTAACAAAATTCCATGATTTCCTTGTTTTTATCAAAAGACTTCAATCGGGGGTGTCCTAAAAATCTCTCAATGAACTAAACCGAACCGATTTCGTAAGCCATTTTAGGTTTCAGCATTTCTGAACGATACCTGTGTGCCCTGTTTGTCAGCAGTTCGGTTTGGTTCAAAGCCGGTTTGCATCTCTGATTGAATTTAATGGAAAGTATCCGTTTTTTTTGTCTTTGAAATCATTAGAAAGGAGAGAAAACTTAGAAAACATATCCCATAGTGAATTTGTGCCACTTTTAATGGCCTCTCACATGTGCAAAGCATTAAGCAACTTCAACTATCCCCCAGTCTCCTGTTGCTTGTGCGTATCTTGCAGATACATTATTTAGAACTACACAAAAAGTCTCAAAATCAAACAACAGTGTCGGCATATAAAATTGGCAGATAATTTTGCATACATGCGAGTATGTCTCTCACACATGCAGCACTTGGAACCCAAAAGAAAGATTCGATTTGCGACGGCACGTTGTGTGACAGCATCGATAGTTGTGGGTGGGGAGGGGAGGACAGACTGGGTGGCAGGCATACATTGCCGTTGGCACGTTGACTTTAACTCAATTTACACACAAGGCAAAACACGATCCAGATACATAAACGTTGTCTCGTCTGCGTATCTTGGAGCAACTATCTATTGACGGTACTTATTTGCACCGACAGTAAATTCGTGTGCAATTGTTTATTATTTAATTATAGTTGTTGTGTTTTTGCGGTCAGGGATGGGGGGGGAAGCATGGAATCAGAAGCTTAATTGAGCTCATTTAGACCCAGGCAACTAGAAATACGCATCCTCGCGGGGAAGAAGGGTGCGTGTTGTGTGGGTAGGAGCAATTTTGAATGCGGCTCACGTCAATTGTCGGCAGTTTTTTTTCCCCAAGTGTAAAGATCAGATTAATGCTAGTTGATAGGACTACACAACAACAAAAAGTTGTTTATGACTTGCAGCATTATTTGATTAGTTTGTTTATTTCTCATGGAATTGGTTCAAAATCCGAAAATTCGCACACATACACGCAAGTAAAACAACAAAAAGTTGGCAGCCCCCAGCGAAGAAGAAGAAGACAACAATTCGACTTACCGGCCATGACAGTTGAACAGTTTGCGTTGAGACAGGCAGCGGCAGTAGCGGCAGCAGCAACAACAACAACGAAAGAAGGCCAAGGAGCTGCTCTCTCTCTCTCACACACACTAGCTTTCGGGTTTCAGTTGTTGTTGTTGTTGTTATTGCTTTTGTGGAGGAGTGAAGCGCGCTCTTTTTTTTTTCTTTTTGCAGTCCGTCAAAGGAGTTGAAGCTCTCTCAACTTTGCTTTTGTTATTTATATGAATTTCAAACACAACTTAAGCACGTAGAAACAACGACATGTGTGGGGAAGAACTGGAAAAGTAGGGAGAGCAACGTCAGCAGAGGCGGCGACGGCGACAGCGGCAGTAGCATGCGCGTGTGTGTGTGTGCGTGCGTGTAAGTGCAGCCGGTGGTTGAGATTTTGCAAAAAGTACAAAAAATTACTTCACACACGGTAGAAGCTGGAAAACGCGATAATTACGCTTGGCAGATTAATATTATTTATTCTATTTTGTCAAAACAAACATGAACACACCGCACGCCCCTCTAGCCCGTTAACGTTTTTTTCTTTTTTTTTTGCGCCTTTGTTTTATCGCAGTTTTCTTTTCGCCGTGTCGTCTGCAACGGGTACAAGTCTAACCTTCAAAATGTTTATACGTACATACACACATACAGATATATTTATTTTGTTTCAACACATTTTAAACATTTTTTGTAAATATAACAATGCAAAGCCCAATAACCGCGTGACTTCGCATACACACATGTACGCACACACACACAAGTCACACACAGAAATAGTATTTAATTTAAATGCAATTTAATCTGCTTCTCAAAAATATTAATTCCCGAATAAATCAAATATGGCTCGAAGTGTTTGCTGAAACAGCCAGAGATTCGCTTGTTCTGCCTGCGCCTGCTGCTTCTTCCACTTTTTGCCGCCTCTTTTGTTGCACTGCTTCGTGCGCAAAAAAAAAATGGAATTCTAGCTTTGGCGGCGAAGATTACGAAATTTACGCACTGTTAAACTATGTACATGGCGGATATAACACTAGAACGCGCCGTTAACAATTTTCGCCTAGTTAATGACTAATTGTTGTAAATAAATTACGTATAATGCGCTCAATATCAAGTGTGACCAGCTTTGATAATGGCCCGGCGCCGCAGTGTGACCGTATCGACTGCACTTCGTTATCAGTGTGACCGTTTACCCACGACACGCTAGACTTCTGTTTAGTATTTTTCTATCGATATATCGATAGATGGGAGCGCAATTCAACTTACTTTGCGGCTTCTTGGCTCCATTCATATTGATGGCCGTGTTAAGCATGTTGCCAATTTTTGTTATGCTCGACTGTCGCATGAAAGTGCGGGGCGGTATGGGTGGTGGTTGTGGATCTGGTGGTTCCAGCACCGGACTTTGTCGTCCCCAGCGACCCATTTTGTTGGAGAGCTGGAAGAAAAAAAAGAAAAACAAATTAAATGATCGAATCTATTAACATATATGGATAGATAGATGTTTATCTGTACGTTTTATTGTATAATACATATACATACATATTTGTTTAAGACTTTGGTCGCTTTGCACGGCGTTGGCCTTAGCACATGAGCGGTGTTTTTTTTTTTTTTTTTTGTCAGGCAATTAACACCTGTAGAGCAAAGCTATCTCTACCTCCTCCTCCACCTCCTCCGCCCCTCTCTCGCTATCTACGCGCATCAAACAAAAAATGAATTGTGCAAATGAATTTGCTGTCTGTCGTTTGTTTAATTTAGATATTACGCATTTGTACGTGCAAAACACCACAAAACATCTGTCCAAAATATCAAAATTTAATCAAATCTTTGATTCGACGTGTTTTATCAATTCATTTTTAGATTTCCCTTAATGGCTTAAAGAAGGGGTGTGTTTTGTGTGGATTAGTAAACTAGAAACACATTAATTCATTTATTTTCTTTCCGAAGTCCGAATCAAACCGGTGCAGAAAAACATTGAAAAAAGTTCGCTTCAAAAAAAATTTTAAATAACACTTGGCAATAAGGTCCAGCATATTGAAGGGTTGGTGGTGATTCTAGATAATTTTCGTATGCTGAACACGAATTTGTTTTCAGAAATGGTCCGTCACGTCGAGATTTTGAGTAATTTGAGCTCAAAGTTGCAAAAATTGCTTTTTTGGGGATAAAATTACGAGTCGGTCTAATAGGAACGTTGAGGTTAATTTGGCCAACCAACTTAGTTGAGACGATTTCACCATTAATTAGTCTATGTATAAGGATTACTCCAAGCATAACTCTACGGTTAATAAGGGAGGGAAGGTTAATCAAGAGAGGTCTACTAGAGTACGATGGTAAACGGACCTCAGGATTCCAGCCCACACTGGTCTGAATCGCGAAATAATTGGCATAAAGTCGAAAATTTCATGGAAACAAAACTAATTTTTGATAATACACCTTTAAACTAGATAGTCTATATACACAGAATCGAATAATATTTTCGATTGTTTGGCAACCCTGAAATTGTTATCGATTATCAAAGACAAAAATTGGCGTCAACTATTTGCTAACTTTGTGGACCTGCACATCACTTAAATTTGCACACAAAATTATTGCAAATAATGGATATTGAAGGCCAGGGTATGTAGAATGTGTAAATGGAATCATTTTTTGATAATGTTCAATATATATTTATATTATTATATACATTATATATATATTAATGTGTGTTGCTTTGTTTTGTCCCATATACAGAGAAAACTTAACCAAAGTGCTCGTCTTCTGTGGAGTAAAATGTGGAGTTATGTAGTATATGTTAAAATAAAGTAAAAAGTGTGTACTAAAAGATAGTATTAATCTTGTTTGCGGGTTTTTGCGGGTCTTGTGTTACTTTAAACTTCTAGATAAGCTTGAGTTCTGCCATGCAACGCTGCTGGATGTATGGATCGACCACGGTCGCAACTCTACCGCCCTTGCAAACTGGATATTTGGCCAACTAAAGGAATGTACGCTAACCGATTAAAAAAAGAGTGAAATTACCACAAAATCAAGAAGTTTTGAACTATATGTTAAATCGAATATGCAAAAATGCAGCCGACATATGCAGACATTCAGAGACAAACATTCACAGTGGCTATCAAAGCGTTTAAAAATTGTTTTGGACAATCAAGAAGAGATGCGCAGTCTTCAAATGGGTAGACCAAAGTTAACATATGATGGAGCAGGGCCACGTCTAAAGAGAAAACTAGCTGCCGATGTAGCATTTAATAATGAACACGATACCAAACTTTTAATTCATGCAGCCACAATGTCAGCACGGAAATCATATGAAAATAATACTGCGTTTGTACTTAAAAAATGTAATACTTCTGAAAGCCAGGCAACTAAAGCTAAGAGAAAGCTCGGTATAGCAGAACCAATACCTTTAACAACAAATGATGCTTTGGAATTCTTGCTGGAAAATTCTTTAAGCAAACGATTGTATAGTGAAATTCGTCATATAAGCAAACAGCATAACTGCGACATATACGCAAACTACCTCAAGGTTCTGGAGGCTACATTGCAATTGAAACCTACGGGAATAACAGCTACAGAAACTATGGCAAAAGTTGCCTTACAAGATTTGTTAAACCATACTGCCAGCCGTATCTTACTGTTACAGGAGGAATTATTCGCTAATTTAGAAAGTGTTTCAAGCGTTACATTAATTGCGAGTTACGGATTTGATGGATCAACTGGACAAAGTATGTATGAAACAAGATTGGAAACGAACGAACCAGACACTTTTGATCAGTCAGTTCAGCGCGAAACAAATTTGACAAGCGTGATAGGCAAATGCACGCTCGACAGAATTCACGGATAAATAATATGATGGATGTATTCTAGAGATCTATGGACTCCTCAGATCCCCTTATCTCAAGTATAGGTATAAAGAAAAGGGCAGCTCGACTTAAAAACCAAACTCTTCCACGAGATGTAATTGAGCTTTAAGAAGCACCCCATAATATTATTCCAAATAATGTGCAGTGTTCACTTAATGACTATAGTTTTAATCATGGATCGGATGACTCGGAATCAGATGAGATAAATCCATTTTCGTTTGAATTAGCTGTAGAAGACAACTGAATGTAATAGTTATAATATGGAACAGTTGAATAGTAGAATAAATTGATGTAAATCTTTTCAAACTTAAGCTTTTTATTTACAGCTCTCAAAAATTTAATTTTTGATCACGTATACGCTATGTTGCCATATATAGGCGGTAACTTAAAATTTGGTTTCAATATTTAGAGTGCTATATTTAACAAATATTCCAAGTTTCAGCTCGATATCTGTAATATTCGACTTTATGTCACTTTTTTCGCGATTCTGACCAGTGTGCGATGTAGTGATAGGGGGATAAAATTACGAGTCGGTCTAATAGGAACGTTGAGGTTGATTTGGCCAACCAACTCAGTTGAGTCGATTTCACCATTAATTAGTCTATGTATAAGGATTACTACAAGCATAACTCTACGGTTAATAAGGGAGGGAAGGTTGATCAAAAGAAGTCTACTAGAGTACGATGGTAAACGGACCTCCAGACTCCAACCCAAACCACGAAGAGCAATCAATAAAAACAGTTTTTGCACAGATTCAATTCTATCTTGATGGGTCGAATATTGCGGAGACCACACACATGATCCATACTCGAGAATCGGACGGACAAGAGAAGTGTACAAAATCTTCGTCGTATAGGGATCATCAAATACCTTCGACCAGCGCGTAATAAACCCAAGAACACTCCTGGCCTTACAATCAGTAGCAGTAACATGAGAGTCAAATTTAAGTCGGTGATCAAGAATAACCCCAAGATCATTTACCTCATTGGCTGAATCATTTAAGCACTCAAGTGGGACATTATCAAGCATATAAGTGAAGAATTGTGGCAAGCTCCTGTAAAATGTCATAACCTTACACTTGGAACTGTTAAGGTTTAATAGATTATCTTTACACCAAGACTGAGATGCATCCAAGTCAGCTTGCAAATTATAGCGGGAATCCAAATCGTTATATGTTAAACATAGTTTCACATCATCGGCGTACATAAGCACACGAGAGTGAGTCAAGACAGACGGAAGATCATTTATGAAGAGAGTAAAAAGCAATGGACCCAAGTGACTACGTTGGGGTACCCCAGAGGGAACCTGGATTAGTTTCGAATTTGAATTACAAAATAGAATTTCTTGTGTTCTAGAACTTAGGTAATCAGAGATCCAACTAAGAAGGTTAGTTGGGAAACCAATTAAACTCAGTTTATGAAGCAACAAGGAGTGATTAACAGAATCAAAAGCTTTACTAAAATCAGTATAAATGACGTCAGTTTTGCATCCTACCTAAGAACCCTTTGATCACTAATGATGTTAGTGGTGGTAGATCGAGGCTTCACAAATCCATGTTGATAGGGTGAAATAATGGAACTACATAAATGTTGCAGTTGAGATGTCATAATTCTCTCAAAAGCTTTAGGAATTGCAGACAACTTGGAAATACCTCTATAATTCTCAACATCCGACTTATTACCTTTTTTTTGGAGAGGAATGATATAAGATTCCTTTCACAACACTTAATTTATGAATAGGCTTACAAAGTGCATCAGCACAAAACCTAAGTACACAAGCAGGTACTCCATCGGGACCCGGTGCATACACAGGTTTAACAGAGTTAAGATCGCAAAGGAGAGAGCATTCAGTGATTACAGGGCTAAAAATACAATTAGACCCATTCAACTGATAGGGGTATGGTTGATTCGCAAAGAAGCTAGAAGACGAGTAGGTTGACATAAAAAACTCGGCAAACAGATCGGCTATGGCCTGATCAGTGTTTGCTTTCGCATTACCATACCGCACAGAAGAGGGCATAGTGGAAGGTTTGCGTTTAGAGTTAACAAACGTATAAAACTGCTTAGGATTGTGCGAGAATTGAAGTCTGCAACGGTTAAGATAGTCTTTATAACATTGTGCGTTCAGCACATTAAATCTAGAACGAGCATCCACATAACGGGAAAAATCAGATGACTTTTTGAAATACCTTGACTTCTTGTTTTTCAAATTTATTAGTTCTCTTGTGAACTAAGGCTGCCTATTAGGACAGCGAGAGAGCTCAAGTGGAACACAAACATCAAAAAGCGAGTACAAGGTATCATAAAAAATTTTTTATGGCAACATCAATATCTGTACAAGTGTACAATTGAGACCAATCGGTTTCAAAAATAAAACAGTTAAGAAATCTGTTTTTTGAAAACAACGGCTCTTAGCCGTCGAGTTTCCAGAAGCAGAGCACACCCGAGAGGGCAATTCAATGGTAAGTTCCAATGTAGGATGAAAGGGGTCCTCAGGAAGAACCAACGGGTCAACGGACTCTTTACTCGACGGATTCAAATTAAAACATTTCAATCGGATTAGTTCAATCAATTTTATACAACAGCACATTCAACAAATTCGAATTCGACAATTTTTGTCGGAAGTGAAAACCGGAACAGGCCTGTTAGTTTTGACTTTTTATACTCTGTACCGAAGGTACATAGAGTATATTAAGTTTGTGCAAAAGTATGTAACAGGGAGAAGGAATCGTTTCCGACCCTATAAAGTATATATATTCCTGATCAGCATCAACAGCCGAGTCGATATAGCCATGTCCGTCTGTCCGTCTGTCTGTGTGTCCGTCTGTCCGTCCGTATGAACGAAGAGATCTCAGAGATGGTAAGAGATAGAGGTTTGACATGTATGGGACATATATTTCTTATACTTGCAGGCAGATCAAGTTTATTTTCAATTTTTGCCACGCCCCCTCGCGCCCCCGCAATTTGGAAAAAACGTCATATCTCCTACAGTTTTGATGATAGATGGTTCGTACATTCTAGAGATATCTAGTACTCAAAATTATTTATCGATTTGCTCAAGGAATGATAAAGATCGGATGAACGATACTCAAGTTATGAGCAAAAAACGGTCAGTTAACACCCCCCACCCACCCCACCCATAACCTAAGCATTGTGTTCAGCAGAAGCAATCTGAGAGAGAGAGAGAGACTTAGAGAGCGCACTGCGTTGTGCGTTGTGTGTTAACTGGCCGTTTGACTCGTAACCAAATGCGAGCTGCGACATTAAGGGTGCAGAGTATGTTATAGTCGGGCTTGACCGACTTTCTTTCTTGTTTTGATATTATGGTAAGTTACTATATCTTCACCTTGAAATAAACTATTCCAAAGAATTGATAAATAATATTTTTAGCGAAGGTATCCATATCCATACCATTTTTAATACATATATAATATTTTTTTTTATTTATTTATGTAAATCTAACAGTATAATATAAAATCATAGGCTAGCTTAGAGGTACGTACGGAGCAATGGCGACTACGGCCTTCAGATCTGGGTTCTTTAAGTGTTTAAATGTATATACTATATATGTACAAGGTGTGTAATGTAGTAGTGAGCTTATATCGAATTTACACTGCGGTCGTACGACTTTTTTTGGGGCTACGACCTTTTAGGTGTTTACATTGAGCGAACAGTCGCAAATAGTCCCAAAAGTCAATCAGCTGTTTTTTGTTTACTTTTAATTTAATTAGAATTTTGGTGTTAAATTTGAAAGTTTTGTCTACAAAATGGAAAAAACATTCTTTATGTGATAACGGATGCAGATGGTCGTGGATATAATTGAAAATGTGGCTAGTGAGGATGAAATGCTTTTGGGAAATCTGCTTAATCGCCATTTAGAGGGAATGGGAACAATTATAAACGCCATGGAATCAGAGCCAATTCCAAGAGCTTTGTGGATGCATTTAACAACAATATTTAGCGCTTGTTTGATTTATTAACTAATATATTGCATATTTTATTTGAAGGATCGTTTCGGGGGCCTTTTAGAGGCTGAAGAGCCCAAGGCAACTCCTGCCCAATTAAAAGAATTTTTCCAAATGGAAGAAACTTTGCTTTATAACTATAAAGGGTGATACTCCGTAGTACTTCTTGCTCCGGTAAACCATCGATACCAATTTCTTTATAATAATGTTGGAGCTCCTGGTCGGTGTAACGAATCGCAAATATATGAGCGGTCGCAGCTGAAGCGGGCTGTTCGAACTTGAACATGATATTCAACTCGGCCCACACGTAGTGTTAATCTCATATTTAAATATGTAGCCTATGTCGCCATGTGTCTCATAAACATGTCACCTTATGTAATATTAATAGCCGCAGTGAAGAGGATCAGCCCAGCCCAGCAGACATACCACTTGAAAGGGTCATCCGCACTTAATATGCTTTTTGGGAAGCAATGTGTAGTCCTTTCACGAATGTATTTCTATATTTATACACACGCAGCTATCTTACAAATACTGCCTTAGTTAGGTTAGAATATAAGGGATGATAAATTCTAAATAAAAGGAACCTCGCTCAGTACAATTAAAACCTGCAACAAGCGTGCTCATTAAAAGTGTATAAGTACATACACGGGCAATTGATGAAACAAATATATTTCAAGCCAACGCAAGATCCATAGGTAGCACGCAAGTTCCCGAAATGCATATTCAATTATCATCTCTCAAAAGCTAAACGCGTAGTTGAAAATGCTTTTGGGCAACTTAAAGGAAGATTTCGTCGCCTTGGGAAGAGCATGGATAACTCAATGAAGCACGCAAACGCAATTTTTAAGCGCTGCTGTGTTTTGCACAATTTCTTGAATGCGCACAAAAGGCTTTTTCAAGAAAATTGGACCTCCATTGCTGAAAATGTTGAAAAGGAGCAACCCAATACCAATACCTTTTTAATAAAAGGGACTCAGTGTTCCAAATGAGATCCGATGTGCTCTAGCATCTTTCTTTAATTCTAACGAATCAGTACAATTATAAATAAAGTTTTTTAATATGTAATTTGTATAAAATTTCAATGCAAATTTTCAACAACACCCATTGCATACTTTGGGGCAGCAACAAAATAAACGGATACAATTCCTTAAAATGGTATATCTTCAATGAAAAAAAATGGTAGAAATGTTTGGGATGGTTTATTTCCAAGTTAGGGAGTAGTAGTTTACTACAATATCAAAGAAAGTCGAAATGAAAATATTGGTTCCCCACAAAACGCGCCTAAAAAGGGTCCAAATAGGCATTTTTGCAACTTTAAGCTCAAATTACTAAAAATCTCGACGTGATGGACCATTTTTGAAAAGAGATTCGTGTTCAGCACATGAAAATCATCTAGAATCACCACCAACCCTTCAATATGCTGGAAAAAGTCTTATTTTGTTGCCTTGTGTAATGTTCATTTCGCTTTTTTCCCATATACATATGTACGTAACTACAAACATACAAATTTTTTAATTAATGTTCTTACGTTTGAATGTTCGTACATATTTAAAGAGAAAATCGTTCTCACATTCTACATTCAATCTCAATTCTCACATCTTTTTTTTGGATCTTACTTAATTTTTTTACCTTAGAACAAAAAAAAACTTGTAAAGAGCAGAGATTAAAACCGTAACCGAAACCGTAACCCTTAACGGCTAAAAAGACGTTAAAGTTTATAACGGAAACCGTAACCCTATTACCTTTATTATCATAATAGGCTATTTCCCCTGAGCAACATCTAACATCTTGAAGCACTTTTCATAAACAGAGAATCTCAGGCTGAAATTTGTATAAGTCTAATTCTCAAGTCTTTATTCGGCCAAATGACCGCTTAAATAGAGAGTTTGACTAGACAGTAAAATGATGCAATAAATTTTTTGAAGACTTTTGAAGACAACTTTTGCCAGCCTCGGAAAGTTTAAAAATAGGTGTCAAATAGGTATCTGCGGCAAAAGCAATTGTTTACAAACTACAACATCGATTTTGAAATGTTATCTATATTTATAAAAGAGTTCAACCTGAATAATTGACTGACTGACTTGACTGGTGACCGTCGCACAACCCAAACCATAAGAGATAGGATGCTGAATTTTTTCACAGTAGTTTTATCTTCTGCTGAAAGTGAGTACTAAGAACGGATTTTGGAAAATTCTGTCGGGAAATGTGGAAAATTCGCGAAAAACTTTTGAATGAAACTTTTTTGTTTATCATCCGATCAAGTTCAAACTCATTTTCAAAGATCTAATTCAAAGACCAATTTTCCGGAAAAAATTTCCACCCTTCTGGTTGGAAAGTGGGTGGTCAAGGTTGCGTGGGAGAAAGTTTTGTTGTCAGCGATTAGCTCCAAACTCATTTTCAAAGTTACACATAATTAAATATAAGAAACGTGACTCACAAATTTTGGAAAATTCAACCCCAAAGACGGAAAATGGCCGGAAAACTGTTGTATGAAACTTTTTGGTTTTAAATACGATCAAGTTCAAACTCATTTTCAAAGATCTATATGAAAATTCAACAATAACTGACTACCAATCTTCCCGAATGGGACGGGTGGTAAGTGGAAGGGAACTGGGTGGTAAGTGGGTGGGAAGTGGGTGTGATGTAGGTGGGAAATGGATGGAAAGTGGGTGGGAGCTGGGTGGTAGGTCGATGGTAGGTTGATGGTAAGTGGGTTGGATGTGCGTGGGATTTGGGTGGAAAGCGAGTTGGATGTGGGTGGGAAGTGGGTTGGATGTGGGTGGTAAGTGGGTGGGATGTGGGTGGTATATTGGTTCCATACTGATAAAGGCTATACTGATGGCGGCGCAGCGAAGCGCGACGGGTTTTATGCTAGTATATTTATAAAAAGAAAAATAGTACATCTATCCAACAAAATTTCAACAACTTAAAAATGCTCACTGTAGCCGAAGATATGATAAGTCAAATTTCATTAATAAACCAAAATTTATGCACTTTTCGGATTGCGATAAATTGCCTAAGTTTATGCGGCTGTAACATTTATATTCGTAAACATATCAAAGCAATATTTTGGCTACGCTTCGAAAATTGGTTTGAGCGAATGGAAAAGTGTATAAATTTTCATGGAGAATATTTTGAAAAACAATAAAGCTATTTTCATTAAAAAATGTTTGTTATCATTTACTATTCCCGAAATATACATAGTACCTTTGAAGGCAAGGTCCTGAAAATGATAATACTCGTACACTTCAAACCGTTAGGGTGCATAATATGAAAGAAGGTAGGTAGCCTGATCTTTATAAATAAATGAGTAATAACATTTATTTATATATTGTTAATTGTTGTCTAAAGTGTAAAAGAAACGTCAGAGTGGAAATTTTGCATATGAGTGGGTATGTAAATACGTATGTGTATGGATACGGATACGTACAGTTACAGTTACAAAAATTCCACCACGTTTTGTCCAAGCTCGCGTGGTCGGTGTAAAAGGAAGGAGGGGGCGGGGGCTAGACAAACCGTACGCAACAAGTTGAAGCGACAATAACAATAATGGACTATGACTAATGGGCCAAGAGCAGAAAGCAACGTGCAGAACACCAGCAGCAACAACAAGAGAGAGAAAACACAGATTGTAATCCAATTAAAGTGGGGTGCGTCCTCAACATTAGGTTAACACGTGAGTGAGCAAATGGAAAATGTGCATATATGTATGTATGTACATATGGACATCGACACGAAAAGAAAAATGTCTTGCATTCCCCACAAAAAGGAAATAAAAATGTCATTTGCTATTGAAATTATAAACAAAACACTAAATGATTGAATCATTTCTTTTCTGTGGAAGGGTAACAAGAACACGAACGGAAGCGGAAAATTTTAGAATATAAAATAATTAAATAAATATACATTCGTACATTCGTACAAATATACATATTGTTGTCTAGTATCACAAAAACATTGAAGGTGGAATGTGGAGGAAAAATTGTGTAAACTAAACAAAAATACACGCACATCAACAAGAGGGGAGGTCGACAAAAGACCACAATGTGAATGTGAAAACAACACAAATTAAAGTTTTCGGATATTTTTTTTTATTTATTTTAAGAATTTTATGCTTTCATACCCTTGCACAATTATTGGTACAATAATTATGCCCAGAAGCTTGCAACGCATAGAAATAGTCATTCCCGACCCCATAAAATATTATATATATGTTATAAGTAGACATCGGATTTTATGCACTTTTTTAAATGAAGGTTGATTGAGGTGAAAATTTGGATTTATACTAATTTAATAACCCACTTTACATTGAAAACTGTTTATTCAATATATGCAAACAAATATGCAAAATATGTAATTGTATAAAAAATGTATAAAACTGGCGAAATTTACAAAAATTCTCATTCTTGAGCTTATAGCGATGGCATATATAGACGGTTAAATAGAAGTTGTAGATCGAGCAAATGAAAGGTTTAACTTGAAAGTTCTAAAATATTGGGAAATTTCTAAATTGTTCATTAATTTCTGATTTTTAAGAAGATTTAATGGACGGCTAGAGAACACGGGAGGAGATGTGGAACAAATGGTCAAAAAAATCGCGAAATTTCAAAAATTCTCACCCTCGTAGACCGAACTGTCCAAAAAATTTTCAAAATTATTATTTGAGTTTAGATTTTTCGCGCAATTTTCAAAATTTTATGAGTTTTCGGAACCATTAAGATGTGATAAATGGCAATTTTGGACGCGTAAATGGTTTAATCCAACGGTCCAAAAAGTTGCGAAATTTACAAAACTTTTGCATGAGTTAGATTATAATGTAGACAGATAAATTGACGGGTCAAGATCAAGCGGTCCAAAAATTCAGATATATAAAAAATTTTATGATTAGTTCAGATTATCATGAAGATTTAATAGTAGCAAATTTTAAAGAAATTTTAACATTTGCAAAGTTCTTATATGAGTTTGGATTGACACGAGGACGGGTATTTGGACGGGTAAATAGGAAGTGACGATCATACGGACCAAAAACTCGTGAAATTTGAAAAAAAATTTAATGAGTTTAGATTCTCATTAAGATTTGATAGATGGCAATTGTCTACTAAGCGTCACTTCTTCGTATTGTGTTTAAAATTCTAAAGGGGTACCGCAACGCACGCCGTGTGCCTGCTATGTAAATATGTATTGCAAAACAGTTTGATGGCAAATCTCTTGGCCATTTTTGAATTAAAAGTGTGTTTTTATCACTCATTTTCGGCATTTTAATTGATTACAAGTTGAATTGGTGACGTTGATTTACAAGTTGAAACAGATTTCCAACAAAATCAGAAAATGGTTAGCACAGAATCATTATGTAATTTCATAAAAAAAGGTTTTTTGCATATTTTGCATATATGCAAAATTGTTTTTAGCGGACCTAGATCATTGAATAAAAAAATAAGATGTGTGTAAAGTATGCAAATATGCAAAATCCGATGTCTAGTTATAAGGTTGTACATGTGGCCCTGGTGTGGCGTTGCTTGGGTAGCCCTGGGAGGTGTCGAAGCTCCCAGGAACCCTGTTATCGATCAAGGCTACACACGAGGCTTATCCGTATCGAACTCTGGTCACACTGCTGAAGGCGTCATTCATGGTTAAAGCGAAGAGAATAAAAGTTGTTCAACTTAAACTTAATCAACGCGAGTTTACAATGTACATAGATTCTTGATCAGGGCCTTGTCCGTCTGTCTCTCAGTTTTGAAGCTATCGAGCTGAAATTTTGCACAGAGTTTTCTTTGTACTGCACGCTGCTAATATTTCGGAACCGACCGGATTGGATTACTATATCTCATAGCTGCCAAAGAACCTCGATACCAAAATGTATTACTAGAATGCTTAGTCTGAAATGACACTTTCAATTCTTAGGGACAATTTTAGTCACAATTTTTCGCCTATGGGGAAAAGTCGTTGGTATAACCTAGTCAGAGTATGCTTGAATTCACTGCTAAATGTTCTTAAAGACGCTGAGATGATAAACAAAAGCGACTTTTGTCCATTAACGGAAAATTGAGATAATAATTGTCCCTAAAAATGTAAAGTGTCGTTACAGCCTTGAGAACACACACAACAGAAATTTAACTTAACAGTAAATTACATTCTAAATATTATTTTGATTAATGTTTTTTTTTCATTAATACCGGAACTACCAGGTTGTGACATGGCAATGCAAACTTCTTATATCTATGTATGTTCGAGTTCAGAGTGCAAGGGCCAGAGACTTTGGGAAGGGATCGTATTATAGCATTAATAATTGTGGTCCATTCGACTATAGTCAATAGCTGTTGATAAACAAATAAAATAATTTAATAGCTAAATTCGGTGTCTTCTACAAAACTAAGGCCAAGGATACTCAAGAAAATAGAGGCGAAACAAAACCCTTAGGTTCCATAAGTTAAGGCACCGGTCCTCGAACCAAACCTTATAGTTCACGATGGGTTAGAAGCTCCCGACCGAACCATCTGTATAATAAGAGATTTTTCTTATAATTAGGGCAAATTTTTCAAATGTCACTTTCCGAAAGTTGGGTCATAATTTACCTTTAATTTTAGAGTACAATATTCTTAAATAACTATTTGAATTTCTTATAGATAGAATCAACCATAAAAATCCTATTGCAATTTCTTAAAAACAGGAATGATTTTCTGAAAATAATTTTCTTACATATAATATATGGAGAAGGAAAGCATTGTTTTTAGAAAAATTACCTTGAATATTCCGTCTATTTATAAATAACGAGAACGCCAAGCTAACTTCGTCTGTGCCGAAGTTTTTATACCCTTGCAAATGCTGGTTTTTAAATGTCAGAGTTTAAGAACGCTTACAAAAAATCAAACATTTTTCTAACTAAAACCCATTTTCCGACAGATAAACATCTGATTTCGAAAAAATTTCGCGAATCTTTTTGAAAACATATCAAATTAACAATCGCCGAATTTAAGAACGATAAAATAGAAAACAAAAATGTTTTTCTCACTCAGACTCATTTTTCTATGGCAGCCTTAAGATATAGTCATCCGATTTCTGCCAAATTTTGCGAATCTATTTGAAAGCATATATAATTAGTGAACAGCGAGTTTAAGGACGCTAACATTAAAAACAAACAAAATTCTTACTAAGACCCATTTTCGACAGATCGGTCCTATGGCAACCATAAGATATAGTCACCCGATGTCGATCAACTTTTTCAAATTAGTTTAAAAGCTTTTAATATTAATAATCAATGACCTTAAGAACGAAATACTTGAAAACAAAAAAGTTTTTTTCACTAAGACACATTTTCCGACCGATCGGTCCTATGGCAGCTATGAGATATAGTCATCCGATTTTGACCAAAATTTGCAAATCTGTTTGAAAGCCTATAATATTAATGATTACCGAGTTTTATGACGCTAGCATTGAAAACAAAAAACTTTTTCTTACTAAGACCTATTTTCCGACCGATGATTCCTATGACAGCTATAAGATATAGTCATCCGATCTTGACAAAAATTTGCAAATCTGTCTGAATGCCTATATTATTAATAATCGCCGAAACAAAAAAGTTTTTTTCACTAAGACCCATTTATCAACCGATGGCAGCTATAAGATATAGTCATCCGATCCGGTCGGTTCCGACATATTAGCAGCGTGCAGTAAAAAGAAGACTCTGTGCAAAATGTCAGCTCTTAGTTCGAAAAATGGGTCTTTGTGAGAAAAACTTTTATGTTTTTAATGCTATCGGTCCCAAACTTGTTACTGATCAATATTATATGCTGCTGCCAAGTTTGATCCAAATCGGAGGACTTTAGCATATAGCTATCATAGGAACGATCGGTCGATAAAGAAGTTCTAGTGAGAAAAACTTTTTTATTTTTAATGGAAGCGTCTTTCTACACTGAAGGTACGAATATTATTGGTTTCCACACAATTTTGGTGGGTTGATCAAAAGCTGCCATATAAAATAAAAGGCAAGCAAGTGTGGCAGCTCTGGCCACACTAATTATCATTGTGCAGTTAGCACCATCTCTAACGCGCGATCTGTTTCTGGCGTGGATTTCGCGGCGCTGGCGGCGCATTGCGCTGTACAATCGAATAATACTTGTTAGTAAATGTCTTTAATATTTAATAAAGTTAGTTACACCTATTAAACCAAGTAGCTAAAATGGTCACAGTGGTGGCGCCATCTATTGCTGGGTTTGGGAAATAACTCAGTTAATATTGTTGAAATCGAAAATTAAATTGTTGAGTTAAAATCAGGGCTTAATGCCGGAACCGTTAACCGAAATAAACCGATTCGAATCAAGTACCGGAACCGGAACCGAAAGACGTTTACCGTTATTAATGGAACCGATTGCACCGGAACGAAACCGAAACGTTGGTACCGGTACTGTTTCGGTTTGTTTACCTTTGCAGAGCGCATCGTAGATTTGGTCACGAGTTGTAGCTCAACCTACAGGATAATAAAATATTTGCATCGGAAGACATTTTCAACATTTGCTCCAGTTTTGCGGTTGCAGATAACGACTTTCTTCTGCACCGAAAAGTGTGGGACTAAGTTCGAGAAATTGTACGCATATTAGAACCAGCGGAGGTGGCCACAATTAAACCTCAAGCCGAAAATCTTGTTTTGGGTGATTTTAATTCCATTTGGATACACTGCAAATTGGAAATATAGAAAAATTCGACTTTAGCAAAACAGCTACTGGATTCCATTAAGACTTTTCTCGCATTTGATCGTGTTCGAAATCCGACAAACTTTCTTAACTGGTGGTCAGTATCCTCCAGTTCCCAGACTTGTATTAGATTTCAAAAGTCGTGCTTTCTGTTCCAGATACGCAGGTTAGCGTGGAACGCCTATTCTCTGGCAAGAAATGTATAATGAATCCGCTAAGAAGTTGTATGGACCACATTGAATGCAATTATTTTATTGCGAGCAAATCACATGAACTTTATTAGTTAAATAAGACGTGGACGTATAAAATTCAAGGTTAAATTCGTGAGCTAAAAATAAATATAATATAATATATAACATATGACCCATGATATATAATAACAAAAATAAATCAAATCAATAAATCAAAAATGGTAAATTTTAAAACCGTTCAGTTTCAAAAAGAATGACCCTTATACCTTTGACCGAGCTGAAGTTAGCTTTCCTATATTTTTTTTTAAACTCTGTACCAAAGGTGCACAGAGTATATTAAGTTTGTGCAAAAGTATGTAACAGGGAGATGGAATCATTTCCGACCGTATAAAGTATTCTTGATCAGCATCAACAGCCGAGAGGAAAAACTTCATATCTCTTACTGTTTGGAGATCGTTCGTACCTTCTAGAGAAAAATAATACAGTAAATTCCTGGATACAAGACTAAACTTTTCAGAAAAACAAGAAAGAAAGTCGGTCAAGCCCGACTATAACATACTCTGTACCCTTAACGTCGCAGCTCGCATTTGCTCACGAGTTATACTCGCTCATCTCTAAGTTTCACTCTCTCTCTCTCTCTCTCTCACTAAGATTGCCGTTCAATAGAATGCTGTGGTGATGGGTGGGAGGTGGTGGGTGTTTACTGGCAGTTTTTTGCTCATAACTTGAGTATCGTTCATCCGATCTTTATCATTCCTTCAGCAAATCGATAAATAATTAAATAATTTACAAGGTATCTCTAGAAGGTACGAACGATCTATCTTCAAAACTGTAGGAGATATGACGTTTTTTCCAAATTGCGGTGGCGGGAGGGGGCGTGGCAAAAATTGAATTGAAGAGAAGGATAGATGTTTGACATGCAGGGGACATATATTTCTTATACTTGCAGGCAGATCAAGTTTATTTTCAATTTATGCCACGCCGCCTTAAATTATTATATCAGTGTATGAATTTATTTCACTGACTTAAAAACTGGTTGCGAACCAGTTTACAAGAGAAATAATATTCAAAATACTTTAGAATTTGGTGAAAGAATAATATTCTTAAAAAATTGTGGGACGAATTCGAATAAATCCGAGTTGAAAATATTTCGATCTTTTGAGCGTTTACTGTATATATATTTTTAATATTACTTTAGTCATTAACCACTGAGTTATCGCACTGGAAATCACTTCAGTCCAATCATGGGATGGGTAATGATTTGAATGATTTATCAACGTCAATTGATCCTGTAGAATTCTTAATGTTTTTAACAATGTCTCAAAATGTATCACAAAATTTCCCCCAGCTAGACCGACACGAACAAACTGGTCCAAAAATAGTCTTTAAACAGTTTGACAGGCAATGGACTAGACACACTCGTGCTGACTTGCACGTGCCACACGGTACAGCCCTCTCCCCCTACCCAGTCAGGTGTACACAGATGCTCTGGCCAGAATCTGTGCTGTCTTTGAATTATTTTTGGTATCTGGGCATATTGACCCGGTGTGTAACGCAGGAGGGGAGGGGGGAAATTATAGCATTTTCATTTTGTTTATATTTAGCTCTTAAGTTTGGCAAACTGTCTATAATATGTCCATCAAAGTGTCTCCTTCTTGCAGTACTCAATCGCGGACAGTTTGACGGGAATTGGCAGACACTTTTTGTGGTTTTTGGGCAAAATAAGATAAACAGAATGAATTTGATGGCCTGGACGCGGACGTGATTGCTACCATATGTCCAGATAACCGCCCAATCGATGCTTATCAAAATGTGTGTTTGTGTGTGTGTGTGTGTGCTGTCAATTAATGATGCTTCCCCCCCACTTCACCCAACCCGGTGTCCCGATAGAGCGTAACTAATTAGCATTTACGAGCCTTTGATATTGGACAGACTTTAAGCTGAACAAATTACATTCGTTTATTTTTCTGTGTGTATTTTCGTATGATTTGTTGGGCAAATATGTTTGGCCTGAAAGTTAGCAGGTGACAAAATAGTTGCCATTAATTTGTTTTCTATATGGCAAAGACAACTCAATAGTTTTCGGTTGTTTTTTGTACAATGCCGCTCTCAATGTTGTTAACCTCAAAAACCGCCAAGAACATCAACAACTGATGGGGGCGGGGGCGGGGGTGGGGGGTTTAGCCAGATCAGGTGTTGATGTATTAATGCTGCAGTTTGCGAGTCACTGTTAGGCGGCTGCCCACGCAATGCGCGAGTATTTTCTTTATTTTTGGACCGCCTTATTTAAACAGCTGTCTTAAAACCATAATCACTCACCCAGCCAAGTTCTGGAATTGATAGCAAATGCCACAGCAATTAGCACGAATATCTATTTGAAGTATTTTGTCTTTAGATTATTCATAATTTATTTAAAATAGTTAAATTTAAATATCCTTTGCTTTCGATATTAAATGGAAAATCATTGTGTTTGTTGGGTTTGAGTTGCTGTTGTTTTCGTTTTGTAACTGTAATCAACACTCAATTTGCGTTTGTTTAAGGCACTGCAATTTGTAATTTAAATCAAACACAAAAAGGAAACCGCAAAAAAAGACTCAAATGAAATATAAAGTCAACGCGACGACGTTAAAATTAGCACTGAAGAGCGTTCATAGGAGCACTATGATTTCTATCATTTCACTTAGCCCCCAGTTGGTCTCTCTCGACACCTGCTCGCGCTCTTCTTCTCTCTCTCTCTCTCACACGGTGTCTCTCTTTCTGGCGGTGCGTTTTTGTAAACAAATGAGCTTTGGCTTTGTTGATGTTGATGTTAATATTACTGTTGTTGTCGGCTCTGACTCTGATAAACGCTAATTTGCATATTGATATTGATGTTGCCTCTATCCACACACAAACACACAGTCATGGTCAAAAGTATGCAAAAGTTAATAGGCTATGAATCGCAACGTTTAAATGGGAGCACTTCCAAAAAGCTTTAGGACGGTACGACACCAATTTTAAAGGGTATGTACGGATTGATTGAAATATGTATGTATCTAGTCGGCTTTACTTATCCCCAAAGGGCCAAGCTGAGCTTCTTTCAATCTCTAGGCTTGTGTGCTTCAAGAGAAAGGAACCTACAGTTTAACGCCGAATTCGAATGGCGATGTTTGAGAAGCTTTTTCATAGCAAGTTACTTCATAGCTGACGCCAATAGCTGGTGAAGGTGACTATTAGAAAGACGAGAATCCCGCGGTACCTGAAAAAAAGTGCGGGATCGGACGTCACGGGTTTGAATTGGAAATTGTTGGTCGGAATCGGGACGGGAGCGAATTTTCTTCTCGCTGCCATCTCTAGTGACCAAAGCTGCACCACAACCGGCCTCAGATTTACAGTTAGGGATGCAAACCGCTAGAAAATAATGACTGGTTCGGCTCAGTGGTTCACACAGTTTTTGAACCGCCGCACAGTGGGCGAAATGCAAATTTAGCGAAATGAAATTAATATGTTTTAAAAGTAAATGAGATAATCACAATCTGTTTTATTTTCTTAAAGGTAGGAATAAAAGCAACAAAAATAATAAAAAAAAAGTTTTAAATAAAACTTTTTTTTTTTTTATTTAAGAATACAATTTTTTTTCCCAAATTTCAATAAGATTGCACATCTTTTTTTTAGGTTGGAATAAAAGAAATAAAAAAATAAAATAATTTCTCATTTGTTTTTATACCCTTGTAGATATATATTAATTAAAATTGTTCAAATGTTTGTAGCGCATAGAAGGATGCATCTCCGACCACATAAAGTATGCTTTTAAATAATTTCACCAAGATTTATTAAAATCGAACAACTATATAGTATAGCAGCCATACAAAAGATTGTTCTGACTAAAAGTCTAAAATTGTGAACTTATCTGACACATAGCAGCTATCCGGCAGAAGAGAAATCGGCCCTTAGTAGGAAAAACTTTTTTGTTTTCAATGCTATCGCTTCCAAACTTGTTACTGGTCAATACAATATGCTTCCACACTGCCAAGTTTGATCCAAATCGGATGGCTATAGTATATAGCGGCCATAGGAACGATCGGTCGAAAAAGTAGTTCTAGTGCGAAAAACTTTTTTGATTCAATGGTAGCGTCATTTTACTTTCCAGTTATGAATATTATCGGTTTCCACACAGTTTTGGGGAGTTTGGTCAAAATCTGATGAATATGATCTGATGAGTATGGTCAAAGTAGTGGCGCCATCTATTGCTGAGTTTGGAAAATAACTCAGCTAAGAATGTTCGATGAAAATCATTTAAAACCTTAATTTGTATAAATTAAATTAGCTTAATGGGTATATAAACTTCGGTTGAGCCAAAGTTAACTTTCCTCATTTTTTATGTTTAAGTTTTTATACACTTGAAAAGTGTATTAAATCATCATCTTCGACCACATAAAGTATATATATTCTTGATGAGCATGACGAGCTGAGTCTATTGAGCTTTGTCCGTCCGTCTGTCTGTTTCTAAGCGAACTAGTCCCTCAGTTTTGAAGCTAACGAGCTGAAATTTGGCACAGTGTCTTCTATTAGCTGCACGCTGCTAATATGTCGGAACCGACCGGATCGTATGACAACTTCTTGTAGCTGTCATAGAAACTATCTTTTTTTTTTTTTTTAGAAAGCATTTATTATTATCATTAGTTTTTTGGTACCTTTTTCTGGCTCCTTAATTTAACGCTTATACATTTCGGTCCTGCTTTAGTTATCTTCTATTTAGATATTCGTGTTATTGTGTATTACGGTTTGTGAGTTGAGCTTTCTTACAAAATATTTGTACTGTTTTGTTTTGTTAGTGAGATTCGTTGTTTTAGCTTGAGATTGCGTGTTTTTTAAATTTAGATTTCCCTTTTAGAAAGGTCCTTAGGGTGGAATCTTTTCAGTCTTCTTTTCTTTTTCCGGCCTTGCTTCCTTGGTGGTCGCAGTAGTTTCCTAGCGAGGTGGTTTGGGTGAGCAGTCAGTCTTTCTGTGTAGTCTCTGGCCTGCTTTGTTTTCCTCAATTATTCTCGTCCTCATGTACCAATGAGCCCCGGTTATGCGTCTTAGGATTTTGGCCTGCAGAATCCTTATGCGATCTAGGTGCGACTTTGCTGCTATACCGTACACCTGTAGTCCGTACCTTCACGCAGGAGCGAGAATGCTTTTATAAATTAGTACCTTGTTTTTTAGAGACAGTTTGCTCCTGGAGTTCAGCAGCCAGCTCATCTTTTGTGCCTTGAGCTGTATTGATTTGACCAGACCGTTTATGTGCGACTTGAAGGTAAGCCTTCGGTCAAGAAAAACTCCCAGGTATCGGTATCCTGCAAGGTGATCCAACAGCTCTTCTTGGAGGAAAACTCCTGGGCAATCGTCTTTTCTCAGCGTGTAGGTAACACTGGCACACTTTGAAAGGTTTAGTCCTATATTCCAATTGGAGCACCAATTTCCGATTCTTACTAGATACTCTTGCATGGTGTCAGTAGCGGAATATATGCAGGGATCCCTTGCCAATAGAGCTGTGTCGTCTGCAAAGGTGGCGATCATGAAATCGTTTCTGTCAACGATTTGGGGATTTTGGTTAGATGGCATATCGTGAGTGAAAAGGGTGTAGAGCGTTGGGCCTAGGAAACTTCCTTGTGGGACACCAGCGCTGATTAGCATTGTCTCTGATGCTTCTCCCTCTTGGATAACCGCGAAGGTCCTTCCAGTCAGAAAGCTCTTAACAAGCAGGTACAATTGAGGTGAGAGCAGCGATTTTATTTTGTACAGCAGCCCATCATGTTAGCTTTCCTTTCTTATTTTTAATTTTTTTGGTTGGTATTCTGACATTTTGAGCCAAATATCGACTCAGAAACGTTAGATGGAGTCAAGCAAAATATGAATCGAAAGGTTACTGAATTTCCAATAATGGCGTAAAATATTGTTTTAAAATCCGTTAAGTAGTTTGAATACAAAGTTCAAAAATATTTGAAAAAATTAATTTTTTACTCGAAAACGCTCGGAATTTCTTTTTTAAGCACCTAGAAAAAATATTTAAAAATAATTTTTATTTTTTCTCGCACTTTTTCAAAGAAAATAAGGTATTAGTAAAGAAAATATAGGGATAAACACCGAATTGAACTTCTCATTCAAACATATTTTACCAAGTTTCCAAAACTATAGAGGTACATAAATCTAATTTAATTGATCAAAAGAGCCTACAAACCGAAATTCATTCTGATCGGCTCCAAAATAACGATTGCGCTTGAACCCACAACCGCGCCGCATTTTCGACCTTGTGTGTGGATTTTTCAAATTTTGAGAATTGGCCCATAGAGATTACAATCTGGATTATTTATTTATCTATTTATTATTAAAGACGACAAAAAAAGGCTGTCAACAAAATTAGGCTATAAAAAAAGGCTTATTATGCTGTTATTAAAAATAACATTTTTCCTTGCACCACCGCAGCATTGGTCGGGCGTGGCGTACCAGTCGTATGTGTGGCGGCTGGTGCGGGAAGTTTATGGGTTCGATCCCGCCTCGGACCATCTAATAGAAAAAGTTTTTTCTTTCTTTACAAAAAGGATTACACACCCGATCACCTTCACCAGCTACTGGTGCCAGCTGTGAAGTAACTAACTAGCCATGAAAAAGCAAATTCTCTAACTATTGTCGTTCGGATTCGGCGTTAAACTGTAGGTCCTTTCTCTTGTGCGAAAAATTATAAGCACACACGCCAAGAGATTGAGAGAAGTTTGGCCCCCCTGACCCTCCTGGAGGTGCTGTTTGAGCCAATTTGACTTTACCGCAGCAAATTCTCCACCGTTCGGCGTGGATTTTCCCACATCAGAAAATCACATTTCATATTATTACGTATGCTATCCTTCCAGTCCGAGTTTTTTCCGCGAGGTGGGAAACCACCTTAGGGACGGGTTTTCCAATATCGGAAGATCAGATCACAAATTATTTCAAATACTGTCCTTACAAACCAAGATTCAAGTCAAACGTATGGCAAATAGTTTTCCGAAATCGGGAAAGCACATGTCTAATTTATTCGAATGAAAAAAAAATGTTTTTCTGTAAAAACTTTTTCGGCGATTTTCCTTCTCTTGGGGGTGGAATTTTCATTTATAAGGAGCTCTAAGCAGGAGTCGTCTGGCTAGTATGTTGGCTGCTTATTGAACCATCAACCTTGGCCACTCTGAGGTCACTCGCCAATTCGTTCCTAACACTTTTTGCAGACACAGATCTTCATATACTTGGATCCCACATCTCCCTCCAGAAAGGTGCCATGATGGTCAGGCATATTGATAATAGTAAATTCTTCAATTTTACTGGCCAATTTCAACTCGTTTTATATCCTTGTTCCACTGGCGAACATTTAATCACATTCTCGAAAAGTGAATTTTTTCTTGTTCCACTGATGAATGTTGTTCACGGCCACACTAACGTCAACAAAGGACAGCTAATTGAATTGCTATGTCTGCAATTGGAAATCAAAGTTCGCCATCCATATGACAAAAAGCATGCCCTCCTAGTAGTCCCAGCACGATAAAGGTAGTTTGCGGGATTCATACATAAGAAGTATTACTGCATTTTAACATTCTAAAACAAAGAATGGAACAACTGCCGCTTGCCTTGGTCAACTCATGGGCGTAGTCGGTTTTCAATAAAGGGGGTCCAACACTTTTCCCCCTTGTGCTAAACCCCTACCTAGAGCTAGAACACTCTCCGCCCATGGCAACGCCATTGACAGAGCAGCTGTTCCTCTTGGGCAGTTCGATAGCATATCGATAGAAAATCTAGCCTTTTAGCGGAAAATAGCTCTATGTGACAATAGCTAGATCATTCATGACAGTGACTTCATCATCTCTGATGAGGAAATACACAGAACGAATGAGTTCATTTAGATCAGTGGTGTCCAAACTCACACAATGAAAGCGTTGCGCCTGTGTGCGAAGCAGCGAAACACGAAGGCAACGTGACGTTTTACTGCTTTACACTGAAAAAATAAAATGCGTGCGATTCAAACATAAAACAAATTAAATCGATGCGCAGCATATTTGTATTGTATCGTCGATATTGGCGTGCTGAAAAGAAGAAAACAAAGGTTAGGATTTTTAGCTCATTGAGAATTAATTTTTGCATAACTCACCCAAATCGATGTCTCATTTGTATTCTTTAATCCGTAAGAGATCTGATAGGTGCTGATCGGTTAATTTGTTGCGACTTTTACTTAATATTATTTTCAAAGTGGAAAACGTAACCTCACAATTGTATGTTGTACCAAACATTGAGTATAGTCTACCAATTTCATTTTTAAGACAATAATATTTATTATCGAGTTCTCGCCAGAAATGCTCGCCAGTTTTTAAAGGAATTTCAATATCATCTCGTAATTCTTTTAAATCGCTTTGGATTTCTGCGTTATGTTCCTGGACTTCGCATATAAGAGGGTAGTCGTGCAGATCTATCAAATTTTTAATGCAGCTTATGTCTTGAAATCTTTGTTTGCCATTATTTTCAATTGATGTCACGATGTTGGCATAATTTTGAAAGAAGTCCAAATTATTCAATTTTAAGCCAGAAAAAATGAGTGAAGTTTTCTTTAGAGATTTAAGGCTATTGTTTTTGAGTTGGTCTTTTAGTAAATGCAGCTTTCTAGTAAAATGGTGTATTATTGTTACAAGAGTTATTATATTGGTGTTTTTGCCTTGAAGAGATAAGTTCAAGTCATTTAGCATTTCGGTTAGGTCGCATAAAAACGCCAAGTCCAGTTGAAATTCCTTATCTTCCAATGCAATGACAAACTCATCGGTAGTCGGTGTTGGTTACGATTTAAAAAATAATACAATTTCTTGTCTTAAATTAAAAAAACGCTCCAAACTCTTTCCGCGACTGAGCCATCGCACTTCTGTATGCAGCAAAAGATCTCCGTAGTCTGCATGCAAATCTTCTAAAAAACTCTTAAATTTTCGGTGGGTCAGTGCATTGTGTCCGCCTCTTATTTTATTTATAATTTTAATTGACGTGTCCATAACGTTTTTCATTTTTATTTCCCTTGCGAAAAGTGCTTGCTGGTGAATAATGCAATGGAATGTTGGACAAGACAGACCGTTTTTTCGCATTATTCCCACGAGACCATTATTATTTCGTCTCATTACTTTTGCACCATCTGTGCGCACATAGCGCTCATTTTTTCTTTATTCACAATTGAAAAGACACGGGATTCTAAAACGTCATATAAAACTTTTCCTGTTACATTGCCGTGCAAAGAAACAACATCAAAAACTTCTTCAAAGCAGTTTTAATTAGCATCAACTGTTTTAACACAAATTATTAACTGGCAAATGTTATTGATGTCGGTACTCTCGTCTAGCGATATCGAAAAAAAATGTGAAATTTTCTAGTCGCTTTCTTGCTTCGGAATAAATAAAGCGGCCTATATCTTCGGTTCTGCGTACAAGAGTATAACGTGATATGGGAATACTTTTACAAATTTCAACGGCTTTCCGGCACTGCTCTCCAAAGCAATGTAACACATCTTTTCTTAAATTCATAAAAAATGTTCCATCACTAAATGGGCGACATTGTCTGGCCAGACCTAAAGCAACTGTATAAGATGCTAAGTTTAGCGAAGTTTTATCAATTTTATTGTTGTCAGGTTGGATGAATTCTTCCTTGTCAGCTATAAACATTAAAAAATGTCTTGCCTGCATCTCTAAAATTTATAAATCTCTCTCCCTCCCTTTTTTTTTTTATTATAACCCCCGTGGCAAAGTTGGTAGTGCCTTTTAATAACATCAAAGGTAAAGCGACATGCAACGTAATGGCACAATAAACATTGAGCGTTACCATCCATATTCTCAATGAAAAACAAGAAAGAAAGTCGGTCAAGCCCGACTATAACATACTCTGTACCCTTAACGTCTCAGCTCGCATTTGCTCACGAGTTATACGCGCTCATCTCTAAGTTTCACTCTCTCTCTCTCTCTCTCACTAAGATTGCCGTTCAATAGAATGCTGCGGTGGTGGGTGGGGTGGTGCTGGGTGTTTACTGGCCGTTTTTTGCTCATAACTTGAGAATCGTTCATCCGATCTTTATCATTCCTTCAGCAAATCGATTAATAATTTTGTTTACATGGTATCTCTAGAAGGTACGAACGATCTATCTTCAAAACTGTAGGAGATATGACGCAGGTATAAGAAATATATGCCCCATACATGTCAAACCTCTATCTCTTACCATCTCTGAGATCTCTTCGTTCATACGGACGGACGGACAGACGGATATGGCTATATCGACTCGGCTGTTGATGCTGATCAAGAATATATATACTTTATAGGGTCGGAAACGATTCCTTCTCCCTGTTACATACTTTTGCACAAACTTAATATACTCTATATACCTTCGGTACAGAGTATAATAATTAATTTTTCCAATTGAGATCAAACATTTTTTTCGGTGTAGTGTAAAAATCATGCGCTTTATGGTCTTTCCTTATTGAATGCAGCTTAGCGAATGACTGCGCGTTTGACTTTTGAGCTTCAGCCGAACACACGAGTCGTGAAAGCAAATGCAGCCGAACACGCGCATCGTTCGAGAACAAGTTGCCGAGCGTTCTATTTATAGAATACACATATTCTCTCTCTCTATATATGTATGTGTCGGCTGCGACGCCGGCAGAATTTGGCTTGCCAACCACGCGTGGCTGCCTTTTCAAATTTTGGACTTCGCTGATTTAGATCATCCAGCGGATGACCTTTAGAGTATGCCAGTGGAACAAGGGTATTACCAGTTAAAACAGTCGAAGCCGACTAAAATACTTATGTAGTTCTGCAACAATTACATTTTTTTTTTGTTTCTAAAAATAAAGAAAATAAATTTGAAAAAATATTTGTTTTTTTTATTAAGTGCTTAGGTTCCTTTGGTTATCTAAACTTAAACTAATTTGATATAATTTCTTGTTTCTTGGTTTCATCACAACCTCGTCAAATAATTTGTGCATGGGTGCAGTACAAAACTTGTGGGACAATACTTTTGCACGTGACTGTCTTGAATGTCTTGAAATGCTTGTGTATGTTTGTATGTGTGTCTTGTTTATTATTGCTTCTTTGCTTAAACAACATATTCATTTAGATAACTTAATCCATTCTTTTATGGTGCGTGCATTTGTCTCGACCTTCACCACATATCCCGAAAAGTTTTCGTTAACAAATTTAAATCTTTGTTCATGGTATTGTACTTTAAGCGCAAGTGGCTCTTGTGATTACTCCAATCTTCAATGCCATGATGGAACATCACCTCTACTACCAACAGCTGCTCGTACAGCACATGCCAAGGGACGCCAATGGTGGCCGCACAGGTTTCCAATAGCCAGCGAAAAGAGCAGGGAAATAGAGCGCGCAATTCCCGATTATCCGAGTCCCGTATCTTGGACATGTAACCATGCAGAAGCCAACAATCAAAGTTGGATATGTTGAGCAGCAATTCCGGTTTTTTTACCTGCTCCTCTTCTTTCACACTGAGCTCCAGCTCCTCGCTACTTTGTACACGTTCGAGATGGCGACGTGGCTTTTCCAAGGGTACTTTCAGGGCATCCATATTGGTTTCCTCGAATACTTGAATGGAAGCCAAATCATTAAGCGAGATATTTTCGTTATTCAGTTTGAGTAAATAATGGGGAGTGTCTTGCAAATGCCAAAAAGGATTTTTCGTCTCCAAATTCTTTCGGCGATTGGCACGTTCTTGCAGTTGAACTTGATAATTAGCCCCGTATGAGGCAGTCGGCTTGCGAAACCTAAAATCTGGACGCTTTTCCCGTTTCCTTAGCTCCTCCAGCCAGGTCTCCATTGTGATGTCACAATTGGCTCGACATTCCCGAGTGGTTTTGTTTCTTTTATGTTGTAGCGGCTGATAAATGCCAACTGGCTGGTAATCTTCCTGGCAAGCTAGTTCCTTCACTGTTAACTCAAAGCCTTGCAGGCTTAAGAGCTCGGCCAATTCATTGGTTTGGTTCTTAAACGGTGCCATTTGCCGCTCTGAGTGTTCCACGTGCATATAGCCGGGGATCTTTACGCTCATGTTCTCGCTGTGCTCTGGACGCGAGGCATGCAGCATCAAACGCTTAAAATAGCAGTGGGCAGGCGTCAAACTAGGCTGGAACTCTATGTGATCTTTGAGGGCGCTTTCCGAGCTCGATTCACCAAATTGCTGCTTCAGGAAGGTTTCAAAAATCAAACTAAGATTCTCATGCTTGCGCTGCATGGCTGGAGTGAGCCACACCTCATTGGGGTCATACTCCTGGTCCTTTTGCTTCCGCTCCTTGGTAATATATGCATCCACCTGTCGATCCAACTGAGTGGCCACACCGAAACGGCGAGCAAAACTCTCATTGTAATGCGAGACCAAAACCTTGCGCAGCTCTACAAACTGCATCCATTCGGTGTAGACGAAAAGCAGAGGTTCATCTTCCTGCTGTATCAATAATTCATTGATTTGAATGGCCGAGTCTGATATCTGGCGTTCCTTGACATCATCTAGTCCAAACATTAGCTTCAGTACATAGATAATGTAGGCCATGACGCGAGCCTCATAACGTGGATATGTCTGCTGTCCGTAAATGGGCTTAAATGCTGGTGGCATTACATCCATTAAACTGTTCACATAGCTGGCCACCAGTGGCGGCAGATTCAGTTCCAGACAATAGCGTTCGGTCAAAGATGTGAGATTGGGCTGTTGGAAGCCATTCAAATCTATAAAGCGCGCCATTTGCGCTATGTTCATGCGCACAAACTGGGGAAACAACAGTTATTGAGCCGATTCAGTTTCATCAGTTCATTCAGGTCTCACCTTATATCGACACTTGTCCATTTGCTGAGTAAATTCCACATCCTTCAATAGGGCTTTGCCGTTCACCGCCACATTCTCGGGCAAATAGCCCAATACGTTGCGACCCGTTAGATGCTCCTCATCGATGAGCCGCAGCAAGTCTGTCAGCTGTAAATCATCTTCCACCAGATTCAAGGCTATGGCCAGAATAACATACAGTTTGGTTAAGTTGAGGCAATAGATATTGCGGTCAAAGTGATTTAAAGTCTTGGCCTTGGGTCGCAGGCCATGACACATCATGCTACTGTCCCCACTATGCTTATCCAGATGTTTGAGAGGCATTTGTCTCTTAAATGATTTGCGAGCATTCATAGACCATTGTAACTTAAGACTCTGGGCTGTATGGATAGAGGATTCCGAAAGAAGATCTGTCTTGGAATATCCTGAGGCGTCAAGTTTACGCTTTGGAAAAAGGAAATTAGGTTAGATTAGGATAAAATGACAGCTCCACTTAATTTTACCTTGGTTTTCCTCCATTTACGCCAATTGCCGCGCTCATCTTCCACTGTAGTTTCCTCCGTCTTTTCCAAGCGAGCACGCTTATGCTTCGCCCGTCTGTGATTGTAAATGATGCGGGCATCCCTGACATGATTTTTTTAAAAACTCTTTGCATTATAAGGACCAACAACATACACCCATTAACTCACCTGGGTAGCGCCCTTACGTTTAACTTGGGCAGACCCAATTCATTGGTATTACAAAAAGCCACCTCCATGCGTCCCATATAGGCCGCCCATACTTGCAATGTCATTAGCTTCAGCTCCTGCTTGGCTCCCATATTGAGAAGTTCTTGTAGAAAGCCACGCAATACATAATTGTAAAACTCCCAGGAAGTTATATCGTTGTCCTCCGTTTTGGCTTGTGGCTTTTTCGGGGCCCTCATCGACGCGTGCTTTGGCGTATCATTAAAAGTGTCCTCAGCACTGATTTCCACTGCTCGCAGCTGCTCCTTTTTGGTGCCACATTCGATGCAGTAATAGTAACCCTCACGCTCCTGGAATGTACGCTCTCCGCACACATCGCACTCCATATGCGCCATCTCCATTATATCATTAGACTCTTCCATTTTGGAATGCCAGTTAATTATGCGGAACAGCAAACAATTTCCACACCTATTTTATTGTCCAGAAAGTACGAACATACTTTCTACAAAACTGTGGCGCATATGAGGTAAGAAAACTAGTTTCGAACCATTTCAACTGAAAGTTTTTAAACGACGCGTTGTAAACAAAATGAACATGTGCATTCGCAGTAGTGTGACCGTATGCATCAAAAGTGAAAATACTAAAATTAAAATGCGGCTGTGAATAGAGATGAGCGACTACTTGTGTTCGATTGAGTCACTGCGACTGATTTTGATATATATAAAACTAAAATTAATGGAAACGTGGACCCACATACAGCTGATGCGATTCGAGTAAGAATATTACTAATATTATAAATGTGAATGTTTGTATGCAGGGAATCAAACCGGAACCAGTGCCGGGAACCGTATACCCATAAGAACAGTTTAAAACTCAGACCCAGAACTGGAATCAAACATTTTTTTAAATTTTTTGTGTACCTAATTTCATTTATTTTGGAATACTCCCGATATGGTTGTAACCAAAAAATCCGAAAATAACATTTTACCGGTACAATTTCACTTCTGCAAGCGATTTGACTGCAAAGCGATTTGACTAAAGCCTAGTACTCAGACAATCTCCATATAAAAGGAGAAAGCAAAGCTAACTTCGTCTGCGCCGAAGTTTTAATACACTTGAAAAAGCTCGCTCCAAGATAAAATACATATAATTGAATATAAAACATATAGTTTTAATAATGACCAAGTTGTAGAACGCTAACATTGAAAAACAGACAAACGGACACACGGACAGACAGACGGACGGACGGAGCTCAATCGACTAAGCTCGTCATGCTGATATATACTTTATGTGGTCGGAGATGATTCCTTCTATGCATTACAAACAACAAGAAATCAATCCATACGGGATCAAATCATTCCCAATCGGAAATGAAAACAACGTAATCCCGGATATTCTTGACCCGTTCCGAAAAAGGATTGAGTTGATCCGTCTATTTTGATCCTAAAAAGGATTATATTTATCCCGGGGTAAACTTAAAAAAGATTGAATTAAGCAAAAATTCGAGAACAATTTAATCTCAATCCAGTATCATTTCAAGCATGTTCGAGATTGTTTTTGAGCTCGATATGTAATATTGATTTGATCTCAGGAAAGATACCTCTCTTCCTCCGCCATATTCAATAGGACATCCTTATAACACTTCAAGGATCCACACCAATTGTGGTTTATTTAAAACTTCTGAAAAACAACGAAATATAAAAATTTATTGGGCTCAACTGGGATTCGAACCCACGACCATACGCACACTCTGAACACAAATGGAATGGCATATCATCGCTCACGACTATCGCCATCGTTTGTTGCCGCATGTCAAAAATGCTACTTAAACTTTGTCGCTTTCGCTCTCAAATTAAAAATGCTACTTAAATTTTGTCGCTCTCTCTCTCTTAATTATGAACATGTGATCTCAAAGGGGATTGAAGTAAGCACATTTGGAATGATTCAAGTTCGAAAGGCTTGGGCCATACCCTGAAAGCTTGAATTGTATCGAATATCCTGTTTTTTTTACAAGGTTAGAAAAAACGAAAAAATATTTTCCAAAGGTAGAACCTACCCTTAATATTTGAAGAATGTCTCGAACCGGTTGATTGGACTACCAACTGGAAACGAAAATTCAAAATTCACTTCCGCTCGAAATTCGAGCGAATTTGATTTCGTCCTGCCACAGAGCCTGTTTTCAAGTGATTTGAAAATCGCGCACCCTTGAGCCGGCAATTTGCTTAATTAAGCCCCCAAAATGCATTTTGATTAAAGTAATCCTTATTGATTCATAAAGGGTGTTTAATTTGTAAATAATCTGCATCAAAAAAATCTAACATTTAGCATTTTAAGTTTACTAAATTATCATTTTTATAAATCGCTAGTTAAATTTGTCATTCACTGCAAATTACCAAATCGTTAGTATTTCAGTGGGTGCCACCTATTAACATTTGAATTTCGAAATTAATCGAATTAAGTTTTAAGGTGTATAAAATAGCGATTTTAGTGCTGAAACAAAGATAAAAAAAAATAAAATTGATAAGCAATAAATCTTGCGTTGATCTTTTGCTTATTTATTTTGCAATTTGTAAATCGATTTCTGCCAGTTTGAGTTCAAAAAAGTGGCAACGCTAAAACCAAAAAAAAGAACGAGAAGCCGCTCAAATGTTAGTTAATTTTTTTTATTCTTTCGAATTGTTTATAATTTCAATTAATTATAATAGAGAAAGTATCGATCTGATGTCCAGAGCGAAATTTTTGCCCGCAATTTCACAGAGGGCGTCAGGTGGCTGCAGCCTGGAACAAACTGACCATGAATTTGGCCAATTTTTAGAAAGAGGGTCCGATGCGAATCCAGGACGGCTGCACTGTATCGTCTCCTTACGGATTTGCGTCTTCCCTAAATCGTCGATTGCCCTCTGTCGTGCGAGAGGCATTTATTTAATTAAAGCAATTCATTTGTTTACCCTTTCGTTTGCCTTACTCGTGTAACCATACAGCAGTTAGAGTTGCAATGTATCATTTTTAATTTGGCGGGTGTCAAATTTTAATTTTTGTTGTTTGAAATAAAAAACATTCAACTCCGTTGTAGAAAATTAAGTTTATTTTGTTTGTACTTAACATTTAAAAATATTAATCAAAACGCATAAAAAGGCTTACTCTTATTTGCTTTTGCGGTGTGTCTACCCTACGCAATCAAGTTCGAAAGGGTTTGTGTACAAGCTTAAAAACTGAAATCACTCAAAGTTCTGTGGCATGGTGAAAATTTTCGCGCGATTTGGCAAATCGCTAGAAGCCAAATCGCTAGTGAACTCTGTGGCACCCCTGATAGATGCGCAATGCGTCACCTTCTATTTTTCAGTAAAACACACGCCCTCTTTTAAATGGTGTGAATGGTTAAAACGGTACTCAATATCTGCGGACGATTTCTTTATTTCGTTCCGCTCGCATCTACAGACATATTATTAAAGCAGTGTTCACCAGCCATACCCCCTAGGGGCCGAGCACACTCGGCAATTCTCACTGAATGCTTGCCGAAGCATGAAGAATGAGTATTAGAGATAAAAATTTGCGCTGCCTCTCAATTTTGCTGGTGATAAACGATAGTGCCCAAAAAGATACTTTATAGTGCCAGTAGGAATTCACAGTGGATAGAGCGAGACGGACATATTCTTAAATGTATCCAAAAAGCGTAAGTGAGAGCGAACAGCTGACTAATTTCTGACAGAAGCGGTGTCGACTGAGCAATGTTTAAGTCTAGATATTCTAGTCTATGGCCGAAGTCATGTATGTGTGAAAATGTGTGAAAGTATTTGTATGCCTTGCACTGCGCAAAATTTGGAGTAAGAAGTAGATTAGGCTAATGTTGTACTTTTGCATCTACTCCTATATTACACTAGATTACAAAAAAAAAAAATTAAATTACCCATTTCTACTGAAACTATTTTTAAGTGTAGTTTGCATTGGTGTTTTAAAAAATCGATTTCAAAAATTTTTTCATGTCAACGTTTTTTATATATGAATTTTTTCATTTTTTCGGTAGGTGCACTTATATTTTATGCCATATCTCAATTCATAATCGCTAGATGGTGTCAAGCAAGATATGAATCGAAAGGTCATTCAATTGTCAATAATAACGTGGAATATTGATTTCAAATCAGTTTAGAAGTTGGAATACAATGACCAAAAATATTTCAACAAAAATGATTTTTTGCTCGAAAATGCAAGAAATTTCATTTTTAATCGCCTAGAAAAAATATAAAAAAATCAAAAAAAAAAATATTTTTATTCTTTTGACTTAAGAATCGCACTTCTACAAAGATAATAAGGTATTGATGAAGAAACTCTATGAATAAATATTGTAGCTGGATCAATTTAAGTGAAGGAACTAACAGTCAAATTTAAGTATTTTAAGAGTTTAGAAAATTGTTTTTTCCATTTTCTTCGTCTTTTGGTCAATATTAGAAGTGGACAAATAGCCGGATCAGAAAAAAAAATTACAGAACAGAACAAAAGTCGAAGCAAATGAAAATTTATTTCTAAAAAATCTCAAAAACACCACTTTTTTCAGCATTCAATTACTCACAGCTCCTGTATTTATTTATAGATTTTGTTCATCGATATCTCATTTTTTTTGGAGAAGTGACATGAAGAAGAAAAAATAAAAATAGTTTATTTTGAATTTTTTAATATTTTTCCTAGGCGTTTGGAAACGAAATTTTCCAGGACTTCAAGGCCAAGTTCTATTAAAAATAGGCCATCCTCGAAAGCTCGCCAAAGGTAATGTTGTGACACTGAGCTTTTTCAGTGCCCTTTAGGAGATGATTCCTTCAATTAATTATAAAAAGCACGAACACCGAAATTTCGTTTAATTATAGTACAAATGTTTATTGGGTATTTTGCGAAGGGTAACACTTGATGCCAGAGCCTTTATTAATTCCAAGTTTATATGAAGGGTGGCTGCTCGGAGCCAGAGCCTTTTGCTAATTTACAAAATAGCAATCAAAATTGAGTTCAAAGATGCAAGCGAGCCCGTATATACGCAACTCGTGCCAACGACAATTAATTTAGAACTGAAGAACTGACCGTACAGAAGCTGCAACGGCCGGCTTGGACCTAGCTACAATGTTAGGCAAGCGACAAAGAGAGCAAAGAGAATGATAACAAAGAGAGCAAAATGCAGCTGAGCTGATCAAAGCAAACAATGAGTAGGAATTACGTTAAGCTCAGAGCAATGACTAAATGATTTGAGTGATGTTACAATGACCTTTAATTTTATGTTAATTCTTTGGGCCCTCGCCCAAACAGGTAAATTGAGTAATTTCAGAAGCATTCGAACATTTTCTTGCGATAAGATTGCGAATTTGCCTCATTTTTGTATTAATTGAGTGTTTTAATTCTTTTAGCAAGATACGTCGCTCCGCTTCGCTTTTGTTATGCACCTTCTTATGAATGTCATAGTGCCGCTTTATATTATACAAGAACTTTTTCCGTATAATGCGGTTGCATATCATGCATTCAGCTTCATCAGCAGCATCTAATGAAAAAAATACAGGCTTACAATGATGAAAAAATTATTAAAAAATATATATTTAAAAATATGCAGAGTAGACATAATGTTTTTTTGCAGTGTACATAGAAAAACTAACATAGAAGTACAATCTGCTACGTCGACAACTTTTCACTCAGATATTTGTCAGCTGTTCGCTGTCATTTTGTCTCTTTGAGTTATTTTTTGACTCTCTGAGTGTCTTTTTTAACTTTGTCCGTTTCCCTCTAACCACTGCGGCTGACAAATTGTCTTTTCTTTGTCGGCTCAATCGGCTCCTATGCGTGTGATTTTGAATGTGTTCATGCCCCCGGGGCTATCGGCGGGGAACTCTGCATCACTGAGTGCTAGGTAAGAGCAGTCACATTTTCAGTCCTCTCTTCTTGGGGTACCCTGTATTAAAGCATTATAAAGCTAAGTTCACACAGGCAAATAATTTGACTTTTGTTGAATATATGGCTAAATTGGCGAACTTCTCGGCCATATTTGATCAAATTACACTAGTTTACAGCCAAGAAGACCCATTTCTACTGAAACTATTTTTAAGTGTAGTTTGGATTGGTGATCTCAAAAATCGATTTCAAAAATTTTTTCATGGCTCCATTTTCTAAATATGAATTTTTTTCGGTAGGTGCACTTATATTTTATGCCATATCTCAATTCGCACAAGTCAGATTGTAGTTTGAATACAATAACCAAAAATGTTTCAAAAAAATCGCCTTTTTGCTCGAAAATGCAAGAAATTTCATTTTTAAACGCCTAGGAAAAATAAAAAAAAATTTAAAAAAAAAATTTTATTTTTTCTACTTAAGAACCGCATTTCTACCAAGAAAAAAAGATATCGATGATCAAAATCTATCAAACAAACAATTGTGAGCAATTGAGTACAACTGTATTCGGTAATGTATCATACGAATATTTCAGGAATTTCATCTCTTTTGTTCACATTAGGCACTTGAATTTCGGCGTTCCAATGATTTCGAGACAGCCTTACTGTCATTTGACAGATTGCTATTTTTGTCTGAGCAAACAAACCGGAGTTGGGAAAAATGCAAAATGGTGCTATACAAAAGTTCAGTCTGTTACGTTTCCAGTTCCACTTTCGGATACACTTCTTATTCCTAACTATCCCTATTCTGCCGTGGAACACTGTTCTTCCATGGAACTGACTTGGTTTTCATCCAACGAGAACAGCGCTGAAAGTGAGGACGAATTTGAAGCAAAGCCTCGTCTTTTAACCCATTCGGATGTGAATGATTTGGTGAGAGAATTAGAGCTCCCAAAAGCAAAAGCAGAATTACTCGCATCCAGGATGAAAGAACACAATTTCTTGGCACCGAAAGTAGAACTAACTTTATACAGAGATCGTTATAAGTCTTACTCGAAATATTTTATGAAAAAGGACCATGAATGCTATTGCAAGGGTATTCCTGGCTTATTCAAAGAGCTTGGGCAAATCGACAGCAGTAAAGACAGTTTAAAAGCAGATCTTTTAAATATTGGGAGCGAGAAACCATCTATTCCAATCGCACATGAGACAATGGTTGAACTGTTAAAATGTATAAAATATGATGAGCACGAGTGCAAAATTTGTTCAGACTTAAAGGTGGTGGGCATGCTACGAGGAATGCAAGGTGAGTTCATCAAATATTGCTGTTTTTTATGTCTCTGGGACAGCCGCGCCCGAAAAGAACATTACAAGAGAAAGGATTGGAAAAAAAGACAGAGTCTGACTGTGGACACAAACAGTGTCGCATTTAATCCTTTGGTGAAAATGGAAAATATCATTCTTCCACCATTACATATAAAACTAGGACTTTTCAAGAACTTTGTTAAAGCTTTAGATAAAAGTAGCCAAGCATTCGAATATTTGAAACAAATTTTTCCGAGACTGTTCATTGCGAAAATCCGAGAAGGCATATTTGACGGGCCACAGATATCTAAAGCTCTTAAAGATAACCTTTTCGTTTTATTATTGTCACCTGATGAAGCTACAGCCTGGAGGTCGTTCCAGTTGATTGTTATTGGATTTCTTGGAAACAACAAAAGCCCCGACTATAAAAAATATATACAAAATTTACTCAAGGCCTTTGCAAAAATAGGTATGGAGTATACAAGTTGTAAAAATTTATATATAATTATGTTGTTGTCTTCTTTTTTTAACAGGCGTAAATATGTCGCTGAAAATTCATTTTTTATACTCTCATTTGGATTTTTTTCAGTTTTACTCAATTGCTTACAGCTCCTGTGTTTGTTAATAGATTTTGATCATCGATATCTATTTTTCTTCGTAGAAATGTGGTTCTTAAGTAAAAAAAATGTTTCGATTTTTTTATATTTTTCCTAGGCGTTTAAAAAGGAAATTTCATGCATTTTCGAGCAAAAAATTGATTTTTTTAAAAATATTTTTGGTTATTGTATTCAAGCTACAAGACCGATTTAAAAACAATGTTCTGCGGGACTATTGGCAGCGCAATTACCTTTCGATTCATATCTTGCTTGACACTATCTGACTTTTACGAATTGAGATATGGCATAAAATGTAAGTGCACCTAACGAAAAAAAAAAAAAAATTCATATTTAAAAAATGGAGCCATGAAAAAATTTTTGAAATCGATTTTTGAGATCATCTTTCCAAACTTTACTAAAAAATAGTTTCAGTAGAAATGGGTCATTTAATTTTTTTTTTTTTTTGTAGACTATTGTTATTAGTGAATGGAACCAACGTTTATGTTTTAGGTCATGCAATAACAGCAATCATGGCTTTTTAGACAAATTTTCATCAACAACTTGTCAAATTATTTGCCTTTGTGATCTTAGCTTAAGTAATGCCATTCAAATGCATGGGTTCCAAAGTTCTAAGTATTCAGTACTTCAGTCACAGTTTTAGTGACTGCCGCAGTATGGTTCATCTCTAACATAAGTAGTAGAACATACGTTGGTATCGATACCACAATAGCCGCCAAGTTTAAAATTGCAGCTCCACATACCAATTTTTAATGCGTTCAAAGTCCTCATTTTGTTTAAATTCATTGGTAATTTAATTGCATATAGCGATACTTGATAAGCAACAAGTACTTGTCGATTTGTTGTTGTAGTTGGAAGTACTCTCCGAGTGCCCTTTGCACGTACTACGTACATACGTACATATGTACAAACTTACGTCAACTCAACGTGCAAAATCAGCTAATGTCACATAAGCGAAACCCTTTTCCACCCAATCCAATTCCGCCTTATTAGATGTTCTCCGAGTTCAATTAAGCTACCTAATGGATAAGCTATATATAGAGCAGGCGAACCCCACCAGTATTCACCAGAATTATAAAATGTGCTGCCTGTTCCTCGCCGCATCCCAAAAGCTATCCAAAAAGTAAAAGCTTACGCTGCAAGAAGCTTAATGCGCTGGCCGACTCTACCTCTCTCAGTGTCAGTCGCAGTGCAAATGCAACTGGAGAGCAGAACACATCGTAGTCGTAGCGGCATGTGGTCCCGCGGCAGCAGCAGCAAGCGCCAAGTCTCCACCGTGGACAGTGATCCGGAAAAGATATTGAGACAGGTGCAGGAGCTGGGCGACTGGTTGGACGCACAGCCCCACATCAATGGATGTAAAACCTATGAGAATTTGCATTTCTTTCTGCGCACCTCCAAGTATGATGTTGAACGAACCAAGAAGAAGTTGAGAACCTTCTACCAAATGCGCGCCGACCGCTCGGAATGGTTTGAGAATCGCGATCCCATGTTACCCGAAATACAGGAACTCTTAGAAGTGGGTGTCTTTCTGCCCGTTGGCATAGATGCAGAGCAAAGAATGGTGGTGGTCATTAGGGCAGCAGCCCACGATCCCAAGAGGCATACCCAGAACAATGTCTTCAAGGTGAGCTGAGCGAGATTAAAGAGAAACCGTTCTAATTTGGTATCCCTTTCTAGACAAGTAAAATGATTTTGGATTTGCTACTAAAATTGGAACCAGACTATTGCGCCCAAGGTATTGTGGCCATTTTGGATATGCAGGGTGTAGAGCTGGGTCATGCCATGCAGCTGAATCCCAAGATGATAAAGCGCTCGGTGGAGAGCTGGACAGCGTATCCCTGCCAGCCCAAATTGCTAGAGTTTACCCATGTTCCGCGTCACGTCAACTTGCTTCTTAATACTTTCCGGTAGGTTAATCGAGGTTTTTGTTTAATGTTTAATCTAAATGGGGCCATTTTTTTGTAGGGTATTCATGACCCCCAAGATGCGTTCTCGTGTGGTGGTGCTACGCGAGGGCTCCACAGTCCAGTGTGATCAACTGCCTCCCGAATTAGGCGGTCACGGATTATGCTATAATGATTTGGCCCTTAAGTGGAAGCAGTTGCTGGAGGAGAACGCTGATTTCTATGTGGAGCAAAGCAAATACAAAAGCATGCCCAAGTAAGCGATAAGACGACGATTAGTCAATTGTGGACGATTAGGAGCTTATTTTTAATGCGTATATTGGCGCCAAATCTACACGAAATATATAGCTATAGATGTGTGACATGCATACATACATACATACCCAAACAGATGTACAAGTATTAATTTAAGGGTTACGCTAGAAGTCGAATCCAAAACAAATAATATTTATATTGTTGTTTATGAAATAAAGTTGAATTTAAAGACAACAAAAGCTTTTCAAGTGGCGACCGTGATGATTGAAAGATTTTTAGTTAGTTTGTAAGTATGGGGCCTTATATTAGGAAATATATATAATATATATCTTTTGGGTTAAGTTGCTACATTCGACTGGCAACAAAAAGCACGGATTGATCCATAGTATGGCCGGATTTTTATGATTGATACGCACTGTTAATAAATTAGAGAACGGGTTCATTCCTGATACATTGAAGTGTTAGTTCCAAAAACTATGCCCTGAACCGAAATGGTTTAAGTTTGCGATGAAGCACTGAGCCCAGCCAGTGCAAATTCCCTAGTGGTTGGCTTCTCTGCCAAATAAAAAATAAGCAAACAAATTTATTTTTGTCGGTATCTATTCTCAAATTTTCTTCACCAATACTCAGTGTTTGGAAGTACCTAGGTACATACCTAGATACATATTTTGTGTACCTTTCACCTTACCTCGGTATTTTCAAATTCGAGTACCTTTTACCTTACCTAGGTCTTAATTTTTAGCTATTATTTTAAGCTTACAAATTGTCTTAACTTCATCTGCTATTACTGTGGATCTGCTATCAGCATTCCAAATTGCCCTTGCTTTCGCTAAGGAAGAATTGTAGATCCTGTTCAGCATCTTTCGTGACAACTAAGTTCAAAGTGTGTGATGCAGATCCAAGCACACAGCTGAGCCATCCAGTTCTATTACCTTTAAATCAGACTCTTCTAAAAACTGTTAACTATAAATGGTTTACAGTAGTTGGATGAATTAGCAGTAACTGTTTCACATACATTGGTATTTCTAAGTCCGTATTTGCTATGAACTTCAGCTAATATAGTAACAAGTAACGTTTATATGCGAACAAGAGAGAATGACGGTTTAGAATGCTATCTACATAGTGGCCACTTCCGATGCGAGTACCAATTTGGCTCTGTGGTCTCTCACCAGGAGTTACAAGAAGCAGGCAGCACCCAAACTTTCAATCCGCAAAGCTGACGGTACTTGGGCCAAATCTCCGCAGGAAAGGGTAGTAGCATTTGCGGTAAACTTAGAGGACAGATTTACGCCCCTCGAAACGACTTCGGTCAGCCGTAGGAGGCTTGTAGATCAGGTTCTGGACACCCCAGGGCAGCTAACGCCCCCAGTCCCACCAATCACATTGGAGGAGGTTCAGGTCCTTAACAATAAAAAGGCACCAGGCGAGGATGGACTTGACAATAGGGTCATCAAAGCCCTCCCAGTAAAAGCGGTGCTCTTTCTGGTCCTAATGGTTGCGGTCTACCTGGACATAAGGCAGGCTTTTGATAGAATGTGGCATGCTGGACTACTATGTAAGGTAAAAAACATCTTACCGCCTCTACTATACACCCTTGAGAGAAGCTTTCTAACGGACAGTACCTTCTCGGTAGTATTGGAAGTTTCCAGCGTGAGGGTAATACGCGCTGGTGTGCCTCAAGGAAGTGTCCTTGGACCAACTCTACACTTGTGATATGCCTACCGGAAGAACAATTCCCCTTAAAGACCCCCAAGACTTACTCATTACAACATTTTCTGACGATACAACTATTATGGCGAGAGACTCATGTATCTATGATGCCACTGATGTCGTCCAACAGTATTTGTATCGATTCAGCAGATGGGCGAAACGATGGAGCATTGAGTTAACCTAGCTAAATGTGTCAGTGTAACTTATACACTTCGTCATGGTGAGTGTCCAGACGTATTCTTCAACAATCAGCTATCACTTACTTGGACATATGTAAATACTTGGGAATATATCTGGACAAGCCCCCAATCTTGGGCACACTGAGGTCACTCTCCAAATGTCTTGTGCACATATACCTGGGTGCTCCCGATAGTCTACGCAGACACCTTAACTGAAGGACACAGAGCTTTCTCAGATGGGATTTCGCAGCGATTCCTTATACTTGGATCCCCAGGCAGGTGCTATGATAGCTTTGTATATATGCACCTGCTAGAGAGAAGCCATTCCACTTTCTTTACTCTGCCATATAGTGACCTTACAAGAGCGTTGATATCGGTTCCGAATGCCTTACGTTCGGGAGCACCCTGGTATATGTGCACAAGACATTTGGACAGTGACCTCAGTGTGCCCAAGATTGGGGACGTAATCAATAAACAGGCAGGTGATTACGTGGAGAGACTAAGAAGTCACCCAACACACTAGCCAGAAGTCTCCTGAAAGACGAAAGAAAGCAGGAAGAAGAGTAAGACGACGCCTCAAAAAACTTTTCCCTAGGAAACTTCCCAACAGACAAACATACTAACTTAGCAACTACCTCCCATTGAATAATCTTGACACCAAACATATTTTATATTATCACAAAACAACTCGCTCATAATCAGACACATTACACCTGCAATCAAACTTACATAAACATATAAGTTACGAAAATATCTACACTATCTAAATTAAGTTGCCAAATGACAGAAAATTTAGAAACAAAATAAATAAAAAAAAAAAGTGGCCAGAGTGGCTTTTGATATTGCAACTCCAGATATCGGCAGTCGTACAAATAAAATGAGTATTTTCAAAATTCCAGCGATATTTTTCTTATACTATACACTGAGGGAAAAATGCTTTGAAATTTCAATATTTATACTTTGATTTTAACATTTTCACCATTGATTTAGCGTTAAATATGGAATTCGTAAATATAAAGTGTGTACACTTTAATTTAAATATGAAAATTTTAAAATTTTTTTTTTTTTTTAAATTAATTTTTTAATCCACTTAGTTTGTTCTGAATCAAGAGTAGAAATCCCCTATTAAAGCCACCACCAGTTGGACCCTGAAAAACAACGAGTTATATTAAATTGTATTTAAAAATCAATGTTACAACTGGCTAGCTCAAGGTCTTTTTTGGTTGATTATAAGCCTTTTTATAACCAACACAAACCAACAGATATTAATTACAACATTTTGGAATAGCAACAGCAATAGCCGAAATTCAGGCGGCGAATTTATAATAGTATAATTCCTATGTCTTTATTCGCCCCCTTGAGAGTTCAAGTACTAACTGGATGTTTGTTTGAAGTGTGAACAGCAAAACAAGTCCGCTGATGAGAGAATTTGGTTATTCTCGAAACAGCGATCGTTGTACGGACATACCCAATTGCTATTCCAAAATATTGTAATTAATATCTGTTGGTTTGTGTTGGTTATAAAAAGGCTTATAATCAACCAAAAAAGACCTTGAGCTAGCCAGTTGTAACATTGACTAAAATCAAAAACAGGTCACCAAACCCCACATGTATTTAAAATGTTTACTTACTCTGCGGGGACTCCAACTCGGGACCCTTGGTCTGAACACAATTGGAACGTCCTCTCTAAAGGTTGCGCTGACCGAAAGCCTTCTAAGACACTACTTGTATTGAATTGAATCTACCATCTGCCTAAGAACATCAGATCACTTGAAATTCTCAAGTTCGAATTCACCGAATTGTTCATATAAATGGCGCAAAGAAAATTAGGTGATTAAATATAATTCTAGTTGAATCAAAGTGCCTACTAATTGAGTTTAATACAAAAATTGCTTAGTAAAATCAAATATGATTGTAATAGTTTTTACTATGCCATTTTTCCCTGAGTGTATTATTTTCACTTTGGTAAAAATTTCTTGATTTAAAATCGGTTTTTAGTAATAGTCCGCCTTACTCTTATCTAGCAAGGATCGTTTAGTTTTTGAACAGGAATTGTTTACTAGACGTCCAGTGATAGCCACAATCAGGTCCCCTGAAACTTATTTTTTAAACATGGCAGAGCAGCAACATCTTGGCTATAATGTATATAATGTAAAAAATTTCGAACGAGAAGTACTTAGTCCCATACCTATTGACAAGGTAAATAAAAATCTTGCGCCACAAGATGGAACAGTTTTCATGACATCATGAAATAATGTTACTGACATTTTCGCTAAGGCTATTGATCTCTTGCAGGGCGAAGCTCGTTGTTATTTAGGATTTTTCAGCCTACTTTACTTCTAGTAATACATAAACTTTAATGCTTGAATAATTTGAAATATTGTTATCCACTTAAAGATGCTCTTAAAAAAGAGTTTTAAAACGATTTTCTTTTATTGAAAACTTGACTTCTAGTGAGACAAAGACTTTGGTTTTGTCCACTATGATACTTCCAAAATTTAAATTGAACCATATTAAAACAACTAAATTTCAATGTGATCTAAAGATTGGCTTGTTAAAGAAATTACGGAAAATTTGGAAACTGTTGTCAATGAGAGTTTAAGTACAAAGAATTCTGAAAACTTTTAAGATACCAGTAACGGATGATTGGATGAAACTGAGAATTGTTATTAAAATTCTAATATTGAAATGGAAGTCTTTACTTATCTTGTCGATAATAGCAAATCTTTTGAACCTATGCTTAAGTATGTAGTAAAAATAATTGTAATTTTTTTTATAAGAATAATACCATTTTGCCTAGCTCTACCCCTATTGAAAGAATTTTTAGCTGTGGAGAAGCTTGGCCCTAGCTGTGGAGGCCAAATACACAAAAAAGAAACAGACAAAGTGACGAAATATTCGAAGCTGTTGTTATGTTAAGAAATCGAAATAACACTAAAGACAATAAGCACAATATTCCATTTTTAACCATTCTTTTAAATTTAAAAGTAAATTTTTTGTACCTTTACCTAGGTACTGGAAATTCCGTACCTTACATATGTGGGTATATTTTTTGACATTTACCTTGTACCTTACCTAGGTAAGAAAATTGTGTACCTTTCCAATCACTGCTTGTAGAGGGTATATTAAAATTTTCCAGATGTTTGTAACGCATAGAAGGAAGCATCTCCGACCACACAAAGTATATATATTCTTGATCAGCATGACGAGCTGAGTTGATATAGCCATGTGCGTCTGTCCGTCTGACAGTTTCTATGCTATCTTTTCCGTCAGTTTTAAAGTTATCTTAACCAAACTTTGCAAGAAGCCTTTTGGTACAAATACGCTGCACATTTGTCGGAATCGGCCGAATCGGATGACTATATCATATAGCTGCCATAGGAACTATCGGTCGAAAAAGTAGTTTTAGTGAGAAAAATTTTGTTGTCTTCAACGCAAACGTGCCCAAACCTCGTATTTCTAAGTTTTCTATGCTTTTAAATAATTCCACCAAGTTTTATGAAAATCGGCCAACTATTTAGTATAGCTGGCATACAAAATATAGGTCTGAAAAAAAGTCTTAGTTGGAAAATCTTGTTTGTTTTCAATGCTATTGCTCTCAAACTTGTTACTGATCAATATTATATGCTACCACACAATTCTGCCAAGTTTGATCCAAATCGGATGACTATAGCATATAGCTGTCACAGGAACTACCGGTCGAAAAAGTAGTTATAGTGAGAAAAACTTTTTTTTTTTCAATGCTAGCGTCTTTATACTTTCCAGCTGTGAATATTATCAGTTTCCACACAATTTTGGGGAGTTTGGTCAAAATCTGATGAATATATCGTATAGCTACCATATAACAAACTGGCAAGCAAATGCTCAAAGTAGTAAATCGCCATCAAGCTGCAAGGGTATATAAACTTTGATCGAGCCAAAGTTAGCTTTCCTCAATTTTTTTTTTTTTTCTATTTGCATAAGCTTGTCTGTGCTCTCCGATGCATTGAAGAAAGTAATGCTGATCGCCTTTAGAAATACGGCCATCGAAGTATGAAACATGCTCCGCAAATTAATTTTAAATGCATTTTGCAAGGGTCTAGACCGATAAGGGAAGAGGTGCCGCCTAAATTCTGGGATTTTGAAATTTCCTTTATAATTGGATAGATTACTTCAAAACAAACTGATCTGGCCCAATGTTGGGTTTTTATTATGCCATGTCCTTGAGATATCGTCAAAAATCCTTTTTTTATACTCCTTTTTTAAATTGCAATATCTCTGGAACCAATATCTCGGGAAAAATTAAAATGGGGCTAATTAAAATTTAATGTAGCAACTTTAAGGCAGAGTGTAAGATTTTTCCCATCTAGAGGGACTTAAGCCAATTGCAGCCGTAGTTTAAGAGATATCGAATTGAAATTTTAAATGGAACTGTTTTTTGGCCATACGGAAGCTTATTTTTAAATATGTCCCCCCTCCCATACAATATCGCATTTTTCATTTTTAGCCAGAAAACGATTTTAATATGGGAGCTATACGATATAGTCAATATGATCAAATTTTAAAGAATTGTGTGAAAGCATTGAAAATTAATGAATGCCTAGTTTTTCTGACTAGAACTAGTTTTTGGCCCGATCGTTCCAATGGCAGGTATCCCATATAGTCATCTGATTTTGATAAAACTTTGAAAAATTATGTGAGAGCATATCATCTTAATAAATTCTAAGTAAGGAGACGCTACCTTTGAAAACAAAAAGATTTTTCTCACAATAGCTAGTTTTCCGACCGATCGTTCCTATGGCAGCTATACGCTATAGTCAACTGATCAGGCCGGTTACTACAAATATATAGCCTACATGTTTTTCAAGTCTTCGTGCAAAGTTTCGTAAAGATAGCTTTAAAACTAACGGAGTAGATTGCAAAAAACATGCGAATTGCACGTGATTTTGTTCGAAAATTGGGCTTACAATAAAATGAAAAACTCAAAATGGCGAAAAGATGCGGACGGGTTTGGAGCTCTATAGAACTTACAAGTTAGAGTCTATAAAAACAACAAGATTTTTTTTAATTTTCGAAGTTTTTGGGTGTTTATAAAAAAAATTATATAAAATGTTGCAGTAAAGGTATTAATACACGGTATTGAAAATTTTGCAGTTTAACTATTCGAGAATAACAAAAAAATAGCTATTCTTGGAAACAAGACAATTACGGTTAAATTTTAATCACTTTATTTTGTGAATGATGCGTTTTGTCAAATGGAATTTTGAAACCCTTGCAATGTGGCCTGTTTAATGACTATTTTATTCATGTTAATGATATTTTTACACTGATTTTTGTTTATTTTCATAACTGGATATTTTTTAACATTTAAAAAAAATCATTCAATTTGAAGCACTTTTTTTCGACTTAAGTCCCCCTAGATTGGCAAAATTTTACACTGTGCGGCGTCTCTATTAACCCTTAATATTTTGAATTTCGTATTTCATTACGGTAACTCGAAATTATAACGAATTTTTTTTGCATTCAGCAACAAGACATGTCCAATAAAAAAATTTCCATATGCTTATGTCCATTCTAATGTACATATAACATATTATGTACTACATAACTTAGTCGGGATTTACACGAGGACGCAATCTTTATGAAGTTTTCATTAGGGATCGCAAAAAAGAGTTATGGGCTTTAAAAAAAATCAAAGCCAAGTAAGTGTTCTAGATATTTTTGGAATTTCCGAATTTTGAGTTACCAATCCAAAAACAGAATAAACTTTTATTTTCAATTTTTATTACAAAAGTAGTCATTTATCTATGATCTAAGTTTCAATACATTTCCATTGATATATCATTGATTCAGTAACAGAAAAAGTGTAGAGAAACAAGTCTCTTGGCGAATGAAGCTGTAATCTCTTCAATTTACTAGGATCCGCGAATTCTCAGGGTTTTAGTTAAAAATCCCATTCAACTTAAATTTGCCAGAAATCACTTAACACACCTAATGCGACAAATACTTATCGTTAATAAAATGGTAAGTTTTTTCAAAATGCGTAATATAAATATAAATCATAAAACATAAAATAAAAAATTGTAACCAGAATATCGCACCACAGAAGGACCCCGTTATCCATCGACGAGTCAGGTTGACTCTACTCCACAAAGCGTTCTTAACGTGATTCTAAATCCAATTGAGGCGTTCTCTGGGAATGAGGAGACCGATGGGGATTATGATCCTGAAATCAAATTAGTGATAACCGAAAGAAGTGCATACACTCCCAATCCAATTGAAATAAGTGAGAATATAATAAAGTATTGGGAGGACGAAAAGTACATGTATCCGCGCTTCTATCAATTGACGAAAGTGCTTCATTGCGTGTCAGTTGAAAGGGCATTTTCTGCTCTAAAATTGGTTATGTCTGACTTGGGGTGCAACTTGCCTTCAGATTCAATAAAACAAATATTGTTCCTCAAATTATATAACGCTATAAAAGCATGCTGAAAAATTAATTGTCATTGCATTTTTGATTTTCAGATACTTTGCACAAATGTGCTGTTAAGGAGTGCAACCCGTACGAGAATTTGGACTTGCTCGGTTCGGTATTCTCCGGTTCAATGGTTCACGCTATTTCTGAATTTGCATATATATATACGTACATAAAAGTATGGTATACTTCTATTGTTCGGGCTGTTTCTAAAAAAAAATTGGATTTACAGCACCAAGCCAAACCTTCTCGAGAATTTCAGAGGTTTGCAGCCTTGGTTCAGAGCCATATATGGCCCCATATCTTAGAAATTGTTTAAGCTATTAACTGGAAACTTGATGTGTAGGCTGGTACCATGAAGTAAGCTGAAACAGCCGGATGAACCAGTTCAAAGGTGGTTGAAGTACAAGATTCCGCCTGAAGGACTTATAAAGTCTTCGGTAACATCTTCATCTGTTTTAAAAGAACATCGGTTTTGAACGCGGCTTGGTTTATAAGCACAGACTAGCGGTTTGGTTTATTTTGGTTCGGTTCACACCCATTTTGCATCCCTAGTGCTGTCAAACTTTCATACTTACATAATCTCTGGGAGTGAAACACTGAGCATTCAATTTCGCAGGTACAGATTACGTTACAGTATGGGCTCTACCGACTTTCTTACTTGCTTGAGTTATGACAGACTTGAAGTAAATAAGCGATATGTATAAACAGTGGCACTGAATCGATAAATACTTGTGGTATCCTTAATATTGATCCTTCAAGGACATGTGATATACCAATGGAAAGTTATTGAAACATAGATCATAGACATATGAATACTTTTGTAGTGTATTGCTCGGCTTAAAAGATATTCAAAATCAATTTTTATTTTAAATTTTTAAAATAAAAATTGAAAATCAATTTTTATATTCAATTCATATTAATAAAAATTAAAAATAAGTCTTATTTTACATTTTTATAATAAAAAAAATTCTTAAGGGGATTTATATTTTAAAAATTATAATCGTTACGATCCCTGGTTTTTATAGTAGGCTTGACAATCAAGGGAATACTACTAGATTTGTTGAACAAAATTTATAGAATCACACTTGTGTCTCTTGCCTATTGTTACTACGTTTATACACATCAAATTTATTGTGATAAAGTATGCAAACTTTATTTCCTTTGATAATTATCTATTGAACGCAGACATTGATAGCCGGTTATGCCAGCGTCACACTGTAAATTCATTCAGATTGTCGGATCAGTTACACTGTGCAACACTAAAAAGTTGATAGCGTCGAGACCAAAAAATTCTGAAAGGGTATAATGGTAGTACAAAAACCTTCGCTGGGTTTTGTCGTCTTTTCTTTTCTTTTTATTGCACTTTGAAGTTTTCCGCTTGGGATTGGGATTTGTAACTCCATATGTCGTAAACTATTTGGAATTTCGCTTTGACGTTTTAGAGGAAGTCGTTGCTCTTGGCATGGCTTACAAAACATTCTTAAGTAGCAAGTCAAAAAAGTCACATCTTTAGACTCAAAATTACAAAAATGTCTTAAAATCATCATATTTTCCCCTCATTTTGTACTGTTTTTCAACTTTATCTTGAAAACTGTAACGAATTTGACTAAGCAATGCAGGAGAAAAACGTAGCTTGGACTTAAATAAACAAACGATTGGAACATACGAACTTCATTCGATTGGTCCTTCGTATAGTTAAAGTCCCTTAAGCATGTAGAATTGGAACCAAAACTCGCAAAATTGCAATTTTTGGTACCAATTGGCCGACACAGTCAAAAATTTCGATTGTGTTGTATTAAATCAAGAAAATAGTAAGAAAACATAACTTAAAAACTGTAATTAAAAAAATTTAATATTGTTACTTTTTTACCAAAAATGTTCGTTTTTCGAGTTTTTATGACAGTTGTACGTGCTTGTGGGCCTATAACTATATTGAAGAGTAACTAATTGAAGTTGGTTTGTTCTAACGGTTCGTTTATTTTGGTCTAAGCTACAACTTTGTGCTGTATTACATGTCCAAATTTGAAACGGGTTTCAAGATAAAGTTGAAAAACTTTAGAAAAGTGGTCAAAACTTGGATTTTTTGGACAACTTTTGTAGTTTTGACTATGAAGATATCATTTTTTTGATTTGCTACCAGGAAATGATTTGTAGGACAAGTCAAGAGCAACAACTTTGTTAAAGACTTAAAAGCAAAATTCAAAATAGTTTACGAGAAATGGAATTGCTAGTCCTACTCTGAAGCTGAAAAGTTCAAAGTGCAATAAAAAGAAAACGGCAGCTAATGAGACCAAACCAAGACTGGAATTGTATACTACCATCACACCCTTTCAGAATTTTTTGGTCTCGACGTTATCAACTTTTTTGAGTTCAAAAATGTGTCACAGTGTTATAGATATACAATATAATCTTGTGTTAAGCCAAATATAAAATAAATATAATTCTGAATCATTCCTTGTCAAAAGCATTGCACACTTTAAAGGGCACTAAGCACAATCAATTTTGTGTGTATAAACGTAGCATGAGAAAACTTTATGAAGTTTGTTTTCCGTCTTAAACTAGTCCGAATTGGACAGCGTTTGGCACACGATAACTGTAACTTAATACTAACATTCGGACGAAGTTTCGTAGAAACCTGTAAATTTTTATACTCTATACCAAGGTATATTAAGTTTATGCAAAAGAATGTAAAAGCCTGAAGGAAGCATCTCCGAGCCTATCAGCTAAATATATTCTTGATCAGCATCAACAGCAGATTCGATATAGCCGTATAGTCCGTTTGTTTTTCCGTATGAACGCATAAATCTCAGTTATGGTAATATTATTTTAAATTTCTGCCACTCTTCCGACCGACTCGGCAGTTGATGCTGAATTTATACACTGAAGGGTCGGTATCTAATTATACTTTTGGTGTAGGGTACAAAATCGAGTTTAAAGGTAAGTTTGTGGCTCACACACAATGTGTTCAGTCATATTTCACATCAGTTGCGAGCGTTTGGCTTTTGCTAGGCACGTCTTAAACTTTGAACTACCCATCGAACAGAACACTCTAGTGTAAGTGGATAAAAGGAAACTTAAACTCACTAAAAATAAACTGTATATATCTAAAATATCCACAAGGAATCCTGTCCAAGAGAAGAGGCATTAGTGTATCGATTATATTCTCTGTTTATTAGTAGTATAAAACGTATCAAAAATTGTCCATCAAGTCTACAATTATTATCAGTTATTTTGGGGGTGCTGCCGATCGATCGTGTGTCGTCGTCGTCGTCGCCTTCCATTGTCTGGGTTGTGTTTTGCATTATAAAATATCTGTATCCGTTGATCGGCGCCTGGCTACATTGCGATAGTTTAATTGTTATAATAATAATAATAATAAATACACATACACGCATCAAGCAAACAAAGGAGTGAGTGAAAGAAACATAAACAAATAAGCACGCACAATGGAAGCGGGGATTTGTGTTTCGTTAGTAATCTAATGCGTGCCAAGTGCATTCTTTTTCTAATCTTTTTCCCTTGGTCATATACATATATAGGTATATATGTACATGTTTATATAAATATGTTGTATATTTCTTAAAGTTACGCGTCACATACAAAAATATATAGTAGTTGCTCATAATCATCAGCAGAGAGTCTAGCACTGAACGAAAACTTTAAAGGAAAGACCATCACAAGTCCAATTGCAAGCCACCTCCTCCCCTGTCCGCAGTTTGCAGTGATTCCTATATCTGCCGTTCGTCCTTTGCTGTCAGCTTATCGATGAGCTCCTGCAGCGGGGCCAGCTCGCGTCGTTCAATCAAATTGAACTCCTGCACAAAGAATATAAAGTGCTTGAAGGACGTATTGAGGTGGGCCTCCTCGCCCAGCGTCACCACCTCCGAGAAATGCTGATGATAGATGTGAGCATAGACGCGGAACAGACGCTTCAGTATGGTCTTGGCGGAGGCAAGGAAATTCTTTGGAAATGGTACACCAATTTTTGATGGAAACAATGTTTCATCATCCAATTGATCCTGCACCCAGGTCATCAGATAGTCAATATACTTGGGGGCACTGCACTTGATGGGCTTCTTCACGGTCAAACCATCTGCCCAATGGTATTCATATTTCGGACCAGCCGACATGATGCCACAGGTTTCCTCCGTGCAGAATTCTGTGATGGTGCCATACAACATGTTGATCTGATTGAAGAAGTCCACGGCTAAGCGGTTGATGGGAGAGGGAGGGGAGATTAGTAAGTTTGTGTCGGAAGGTAGGAGCAAGATCACTCACTGTTAACGGCCACCCATTCATTGAGATCCTCGCCATCGGGCAGTGCAACAGCGTTGCGTAAATTTCCAGAGCCCAATGTAGCGGCTGCATGCTTCATGAGATCATATTGATGGGTGCCCTCCGGTATGTTCTTTTTGGGCTTAAAAGTTTTGCTAGAACGTGAGCCGCTAAACGGGCGATGGGGAAAAGAGGGGGGTAAAGCCATTAGCGGTAATGGGGGAGAAGGCCCCTTTGTTTCCCCACAGGATACGTTATCGTTGTACTTACAACAAAAATTCCATTGCCAAGCAGTTGTCTCTCCCTTTCTCACTCTCTCCCTCTGTAGGCACTGTGCTTTGCCTTTCACTTTGTTCAAACTAGAACTAGTATGTAAACCAGGGCTTGTAAAACGTTCCGTTAAATATAACAAAACTCTGGCTATGACGCGTCAAATATATATATATATATATATATATTAGTCCCTAGTTGCAGCAGTGTGACCAGCTGTCACAAACGTTCCTCACTTTCTAGTCAGTGTTGCCAAATGTTGAAGCCCAAAAGTAGCTAAATCGACTGTTAAATATAGCTAAAAATAGCAAAATGTAATATAAATTAGCTATGAATGATAGCTAAAAAATGTGTGCTTAAATATTGGATTATTCCTACAGAAGGGACTGGTGAGGTGCTAAGAGACACAAAGAGTCTCCTTATGTGACGTTCTCGGTTGATACAGAAGAAAAAAATGGTCCAGAAACTTTAATATTTTCCTCCTGACATAGCGTTTATTTTTGTGCAATACGAATTTTCAACAACTGTTCATAACAAATTAGCTAAGAAAGTTATTACATAATGTGAAAATTTGATATAGATTTTTGATAAATGCTGATGGTATAGTTTTCAATAGGTATTTGTGCCAGTATAAATCAGCATTGTTCAAGAAGAGCGAGGCCCAAAAGTGAAAGTGTATTGGTGTGCGAAATTAAAACGCCGTGAACTAGCTTCGACCTGATCGCATCGAACGCTAGCCATCGACTAATATCGAATTTACACTGCGGTCGTACGACTTTTTTTGGGGCTACGACCTTTTAGGTGTTTACATTGAGCGAACAGTCGCAAATAGTCCCAAACGTCAATCAGCTGTTTTTTGTTTACTTTTAATTTAATTGGAATTTTGGTGTTAAATTTGGAAGTTTTGTCTACAAAATAGAAAAAAACATTCTTGACGTGATTACGGAGATGCATATGGTCGTGGATATAATTGAAAATGTGGCTAGTGAGGATGAAATGCTCTTGCTTTTGGAAAATCTGCTTAATCGCCATTTAAAGGTAATGGGAACTATTATAAACGCCATGGAATCTGAGCCAATTCCAAGAGCTTTGTGGATGCATGTAACGACAATATTTACCGCTTGTTTGATTTATTAACTAATATATTGCATATTTTATTTGAAGGATCGTTTTGGTTGCTTTTGGAAGGCTGACGTGCCCAAGGCAACTCCTGCACAATTTAAAGAATTTTTCAATATGGAAAAAAATTTGTTTTACGAACTGGTCAGCAAATTGGCCCAGCTCAAACGAGAAGATTCAAATTTTTGCCTAGCCATTCCATTAGAGAAAAGAGTTGCAATAGCGCTATATACCTTGAGCTCTTCCGCGGAATATTGAACAATTGGGCGAATGAATTTTGCAATGGAAACATGGAAAACACTTGCACCTGAATATCTTGGATCAGATATTCTCACTCAGGACAAAGTGGAAGTCTGCGAGAAAGGGTTTGAGCAACTGGGATTTCCTCAATGTTTTGGTGCGATCGACGGCTGCCACATTGAAGTGATGCCTCCAAAGCAAGACTCCATGGACTTTTATAACTATAAAAGGTGGTACTCCGTAGTACTTTTTACTCTGGTAAACCATTGATACCAATTTCTTTACATTAATGTTGGCGCTCCAGGTCGATGTAACGACTCGCAAATATATGAGCGGTTCCAGCTGAAGCGGGCAATAGATGAAAACCATATATTTCTAGCCAACGCATGATGCATAGGTAGCACGCAAGCCCCCGTAATGCTCATTGGCGATTCGGCATTTGGATTCTCGCAAACTTTGATGAAGCCCTACCCATTTTTCACAGAAGCACCGGAGGAGCAAAATGTATTCAATAATCTTCAATCTTCAATCCTCAATCAAACGGAAGATTTCGTCGCCTTGGGAAGGGCATGGATAACGCAATTATTAAGTGCTGCTGTGTTTTAGCATCTTTCTTTTATTCTTACGAATCAGTACAATTATAAAGTTTTTTAATATGTTATTGACTAAGTGACTGCTTGGCCAAATTTTCCAACATCTTCTCTTGGTTGGTAGCGATCCGCTCTAGGATTCGGTTTCGCTCTTGTGAGGACTCAATCATTTTATCTGCTGTCTCGCTCGCAATTCGATTTGTCTCCTGTAGATCAGTCTTTTCAATCTTTTCGGCTTCGAACTGATTGAGGAGTCCTTCAAGTTGACTGAAAAATCTTCCAACAGTTCGATTTGGTTATCGTCACTTGTAGCTGGTTCTGAAAAACACATTTTCATTTGTAGTTTCCTATTACTTTAAGATAAATTAATAATTGTATACAAACCAGATTGATATACATTTTTCGTACTTACTTTTAAACTGTCTTATTGCTCTTCTTATATTTACGCGGTTGCAGATTCCGATAACTATCGATTAAAATTGCACAAGGCTGCCACATTTTTGAGGTAAATAGGGTCTGCCATCACTGATGTTTTTCGGTCGTGGAGTCTGCGACCGTCCCAACTTCAAAGTGAACTGCCATCATTTTGTATGGCCGGACGACCAGTCTCAGGCAAAAAATACCAAAAAAGGTCGTACGACCGCAGTGTAAACAGCGTATAAAGATCTGTTTACTCTCTAGGCGTCAGCTTCGGCATGCGTTCGGCTCGTATATTTGTAAATGGCGAAATTTCTTCGGCCCAGGTCTAAATAGATGATTATTGTTACACGTTCAAAATAGCTAAAAAAAAATATGGAAAATTAATTTTCAAAAGACCTTTAATTCCAGTCTGTTTTATCAGAATGTTTGCACTTTCGAAATAGCTAGAAAATGGAAATATTTTGCAGGTTCCGGCAAAACTGAATGGTTTCCGGCATGATACACACAAACAAGGTACCGCGCTCTTACAGTGTACTCTCAGCTCCATCCACAAAACTTCAGCGTGCTGCTGACACTTGATGGGAATGGTTGGATTTTAAGGGGTGGTTTTTGCACTGCTTTTATGTTCCACAAACATACACCTATACTTCGCTTAACGGCCAGATACGTTCCGAAAAAGTTGGCCGTAAAGCGAAAAGCCGTATAACGAATCAATTCTTTTCATACAACTCCATTAAACTTCAGTAAGATCGTTTCCAAGTAATCAAAAATAACAAAATTAACTAATTCCATGGTTAAAAAGAGGAAAACAAAAGAGATCTTACTCACATATAAATATTATAAAAGAAAGCTGGAAGCTTTCTTAATCTGATAAAATATTGCCTTCATAAATTTCTGTTGTTATTGACTAACTTAATTTGAAAAATAGTCACACTTTGTCGGCTTCGCCATCCTTTCTGATTCTTTTTGCAAGGTGTTGAAGCAGCTAATGGCAGAATTTTTTTCTCATTTTGAAGAAGGGATAATTTTGAAGAAAAATGTTCATTCCCTTCTCGAAATAACAGAGCTCATTTGCAAGCTCTGGCTTCTCATCAAGTGTTTGTTCGGTTACTAACTGAATCAGCTACTCCTTTGAAAGAGGTTCTCTATCACCATCGAGCAAGTCCATTAAATTACCTATTTCTAAATCTTCAAAATAAATATCGTTTGCTAAACTCAAAACGAATTCTCGAACCGCAGGAAGAGAATTGACTTCAGACTCATTAGATTTTAAGTATTCTGGTCATATTTAATTCCAAGAATGTTTCCTTCTGGTTGATTTTAATTTATTCCATGATTCGCTTATGTTGTACACTGCATCGCTGATGTTGTAGTTTAACAAAATTGTTTTATCGAAGATTCACCATCGCTTAGCTGACAAAGTTTACGAAAAGTTCTGAGTAACCAATAAGCTTTGAAAGTTGCTATCCATTGGTTGAATCAGAGCTGTTGTATTATTGAGAAGGTACTGAATCTCCACATCTTCTAATAATTCGAGTAAACTAACCGGGTGCCCTGGAACATTATCCAAAATGAGAAATTCACTGGTGCTCAAGTTCTTTTCCTTAAAATATTTGTTTTAAGTTAAAACTTTTAAATTCTGGGCAAAAGCATTTTTTAAAACAGTCCCCGAAAAGAACTTAGTCATACAAACGCCTTGGATTTCCTGAGTGGTTTTTGCAATTAAGAACTATGCTGGTCACTAACATTTCCATCAAATGCGTCCGTTCTTGAGTGTTTTTGCTTATTTTACCAAAAGTAATTTTGGCGTTTCCCGCTTTTTAAGCGTGAATGAAAGTTTACTCTCTTGGTAGGGTGCGCTACGTTTAACTCAGTTAAGTGTTATATAAAAATAAATAAAATCCAACTAAACAATTGACCGTCTGAAGTCGAAAAACTGCCAAATTTAAAAAATGGCATTTCGTATAATGCCGTATAGCGAGGTATAGGTGTACTAAATTTGTGTGTATATGCGTCGTTCATTCTCACGCTCACTATATCTCGCGCTCTTGGTCCACAATGTTGGCTGAGCGCCATACCTTGTTAGTTGTAAAATTGTTTCTGTCACTGTTTCTAATAGGCCCACTAATACCATGTCGATATATATTTGTATATCGATAGGTGATTAGCCACACGCAGGGCGGGTAGTTTTGATTATTATTATTATATTTATTTTTGAAGAGATAGATCAGAATTACTGATAATGTTAGTTAGTACCAATCACGTACAGCCTGATGTCAATTCATCTCCTGCTCATGCCCCGTGTTGCGTTTCAATCCTTGATTGAGTTCGTTTAGCTCCTGGCGTAAATCTTCAAAGCCCACCAAGTATTGATTACAGAAGAAATCATAGCGCAGCTGTTCAGGCAAGTGTCCGTTCTGAAGCAGCTGGTGTGCATACTTGTCATTCGTGAGATGTTTGTAGGTGACCACAATGCTCTTCAGAATGCGTGGCTCCGGCTCCAAGATCAATTGATGCACCACTTGGCCCAGAGTAGAGACCAGCTTAAGGCAAGCGGTTTTATTTTTGCCAATATACTGCAATCCCACATCATGCTCTAGGAAGCGGCGCAAGATAAAGGATGAGATGGCCTTGCTCAACGCCGAGCCCAGTTCCAGAAAATGCAGTATTCTGGGCAGTACATCGGCGGGACCCAGCAGAAAAGCGACCACCTCATTCGAGTGCGTCTTGACCAGGTCACCTGGTTGGCGGCATAGATGAGTATAAAGGAGAATAATATCGGAATAAATACTAACCAATTACACCCAGCACGGACAGACGCACATACTCAACGGGCAATGTTTGCACTGTGGCATTTAGCATTGGCAACAGAAACAACATGATCTCCGATTGCACAAACGGTATGCGCGACTCGGGGTTGGCAGCAATGAACTGAAACAAAGTCACGGCATAGCAAACACGATTTGACTCCAGAAAATTGAGTTCCTTGGACATCATGTTGTCATACGCATTGGTTATCTCCTGCACCAGTGCGGCCACAGCGCCCGCAGCGTTCCACAAAAGCATCCCCATGTCCGGATGGGAACGTGAGCAAATGCACAACTCGCGCATCGAGTTATAACGTCGGTCAATGTCGCAGAGATTGTGTATCAAAACAATAATGAGCTTCTTCTCCTCACTGGCCTCGGAGGCTAAAGCTGCTTGCGCCTGAGGGTACATCGGTTGGGATTGAGCCATTTTGTCCTCAGTTCTTTGACAATTTTTGAAAGTTAATTTTCTTGTATATCGATAAATGGCCTTTGACATTGGTGTGACCCTTACGTGATAGAGCACAAATACTTAGTAGTTGGTGAACCAGTTTTCCAGAGCTGGTTACACTGGACATCGATAGTTTTCGATTGTATTAATCGAATTCAAAGAGAAACATCAAATTACTAAAATGAAAGATAGCTTTGTAAAGATATAGACACATTAAACACAGATTGAACGTTTGCTCTGCGTTTTTGGTTGCATCGTTCGCTATAAACATTTCAGGTTTCAAAAAAACATAATTCCGACAGAAAAAACGACAAAATTCCGACATTGTTCCGACAAAACAAAGCGACATAATTTTGCTCGAAATTTTGATTTTGCAACCCTAGAGCTCCGTTTTTTTTTTTAACCTACCCCAAACGTGGAGGCAGCTGCGATAACCAAATATATTCTGAGCACACTTTTTTTTTATTGTAACCAAATCTGGTCAGCTACCTACCTGCAGGCGGCTCTAAATCGTATAGTCTCTAAGTTTTTACACACAGATGTACAAACATGGTGTAAGGACCTATGGGACTTTGTCCTGATACAAAATTTTTTTTATTTTATTTAAATATTTTAATACAATCTAAGTGGTTGTAAAACACAAAAAATTAGGCGAACCCGGTGCTCTATCACTTGCCGATGCCCTTAACAATAATAATTCTAGTCAACAATAAAATTATAGTTATTTTATATTTTATTTAAACTGGGCTCCATATTGATTTGATATCGATTAAAATAGTCGATGGTGTTCATATGAGGTACTCGGGTTACTGGATTCCAAGTTAGACGGGCACACTGTTTTTGCATTTAGTTTTTTTTTTGTCACTAACGCATTTGAGATTTTGTTTGTCAACAATCATCCAAAATCAACTAACGCATTAGTGACAATCTGTTCGCCATTTTTCAGTAAAGCAAGTCATCGTCGTCAACCTCAAATATAAACGTAAAACCTTAAATACAACATGCCTGCTGAAAACCTGGAAGAGCAGGGCCTGGAGAAGAACCCCAATTTGGAGCTGGCCCAGACCAAATTCCTTCTTACTCTGGCCGAGCACAAACAAGATGCCGCCCTGAAGACCAAACTTCTGGAGGCCATCAAGGCTGAAAATATGGCTCCTTGGTATGAGCATATCTGCAGTGAACTGGGCTGGACCCTGGACAAGGAGCTGTTGGCCCGCATGAAGGAGAATAATCGCGTGGAGTTGGAGCAATTGGATGCGTCCATTGAGGATGCCGAGAAGAATCTGGGCGAGATGGAAGTGCGTGAGGCCAATCTGAAAAAGTCTGAATACTTGTGCCGCATAGGGGACAAGCTGGCAGCGGAGACTGCCTTCCGCAAAACCTACGAGAAGACAGTATCGCTGGGCCATCGCCTGGACATCGTTTTCCATTTGATCCGCTTGGGGCTGTTCTATCTGGATCATGATCTGATCACACGCAACATTGATAAGGCCAAGTATCTTATCGAGGAGGGTGGCGACTGGGATCGTCGCAACCGACTGAAGGTCTACCAGGGCGTTTATTCGGTGGCCGTGAGGGATTTCAAGGCAGCGGCTACGTTTTTCCTGGACACCGTGAGCACTTTCACTTCGTACGAGCTGATGGACTACCCCACATTTGTGCGCTACACGGTATACGTTTCGATGATTGCCCTGCCGCGCAACGAGCTGCGCGACAAGGTTATTAAGGGCTCCGAGATACAGGAGGTGCTGCACGGCCTGCACGATGTGAAGCAATTCCTGTTCTCCCTGTACAATTGCCAGTACGAGCATTTCTATGTGCATTTGGCTGCCGTGGAAAAGGAGCTGCGCAGCGACTATCTCATCCATCCGCACTATCGTTACTATGTGCGCGAGATGCGCATCCTGGGCTACACCCAACTGCTGGAGTCGTATCGCTCGCTTACTCTGCAATACATGGCCGAGTCCTTTGGCGTTACGATTGATTACATTGACCAAGAGCTGTCCCGCTTCATTGCCGCCGGACGCCTGCATGCCAAGGTGGATCGAGTGGGTGGAATTGTGGAAACCAATCGGCCGGACAACAAGAACTGGCAGTACCAGGCCACCATTAAGCAGGGCGATCTGCTGCTCAATCGCATACAGAAGCTGAGCCGCGTGATTAATATTTAAGCCACGTTTTAATTGTAAACACAAAATTTATTGAAAAATTCAACCTTTAATTACAGTGTAAAACTAAAACAAATAAAAATGGATCAAAAATTCATCTGTGCGCTTGTCGCTGGAAATTCGCTAATAAATTGTACGTTTTACAACTAAATTCTTTGGAATTGTTTTGGTGTCTTGATTGCTGAGTATTATGGCATGCATTTCAATTGGTTTCTCATTTGTACTTAACTTTTGTCATTGCTTTTTGGGTTTTGAATTTCTAAATCTAAGGCGGGCTGCCGCCGACAAGTTACGCCAGATGGCGCTCCGACCAGTGCAACGCTGCGCGCGCGCTAACGGCAATTTGAAATCAATGCACATCGCCCTCGTTTTTG